>CM055910.1:14814950-15414950 GCA_029582155.1 Panopea generosa
ATAAATTTTGATCATGACAAATATCATGTTCCTGGTTGCTAGGTAATTTTAAAATGTGCGTAAAATATTAGGAGACAAAATTCTAACAAGAACTGTCTGTAAGACAGCCAATCGACTATTCCACCGCTTACTAGTTAAGGTTTGCAAAGTTATTTATGAAACATAAAAGACTAGTAGAAAGTTTCAATGCAATACATCTAGTAGTAAATGAGCTATGGTGTAATATTTGTAGTTAATTGCACGCAAAACCATAACAAGTCAATTTCTAAGTCGAAAAGGGGCCATAATTTGTATTAAATGCAGGAGAGAGTTATCAAACCTGATTATTCATATAGGTGTGATGGTTGGGAAGCCTTGTAGAAAGTTTCAATGCAATACATCTGAGCTTTGAGGTAATATATGTGGTTGCACGCAAATCCTTAACCAGAATTTCTAAGTCGAAAAAGGGCCATAATTTGCATTTAATGCAGGATAGAGTTATCTAACTTGATTATTCATATACATATGATGACATGGAAACCTTGTAGAAAGTTTCAATGCAATACATCCAATAGTAACTGAGCTATGGTGTGATATATGTACTTGCATGCAAAACCTTAACCAAGGTGTGACGCCGACGCCAGGGTGAGTAGAATAGCTCTCCTTATTCTCCGAATAGTCGAGCTAAAAATGGGTGCCATGGTAATAGAAAGCATGTCTTAAGTGTCTTGCTTTACTTTTTTTGTGAGCAGTGTTTGAAGGCACTGCAACGTTATGCTTTTACATTTTTTTTTCTGTTTTCAGCCAAAATACGGTTTCTGATGAAATGTTTTATCATTGTCCATGATCTCTGTTGAAGCTCTTCATGTTTATGTATGAGCTCCTCACACTGTAGTTTTCCAGGGAGTTTCTGCAGAAGTAGGTTTTTCTTCATCCCTGACAACACAATACGCTTTTCTCCTTCAGTCCACGGTCTTCTGCCACTGCAAACTGAAAATACAGAAACCAACTTCTACAGTTCTTGACCAATGCTGTATCTTAAATACTGTTAATATCTATTGATGTCTGCAGTATATTTTTACAACTGTGTTGGTCAATAGCTACTAGTAAAGAAATGACTTATCTGATAATAAATGAGGTTTGAACTTTAAGCTTGCTTGATCAACATTCTGTTCTGATGTATTTGTTTCTCTCGTCGGACTCCAAAATGTCCTCCTACTATTCAGTGGATATTTTCAGTGGATACTTTGATAATCCCAAAGAAAAAGAATTCAGCATCCCATCTAGACTAAATATGTAAGTTATATGAAACCAGTTATGCCTATCGAATCACAAGTTACATTTTTGTGTGAGTGGAAAAAAACTAGTATGTTTAGTACTTACTTGACTTTGGTTTTCTAACAGGTGGTCTAGCTTCATGTTCACTATCACTGTCACTATCACTATGCAGCAAGGCAGCCCCTACAGGTATTAATACAACACATGTATATACATGCAATTTAGTATGGGTATGCTGAAGTCCTCACGTTGGGAAAGCTAACCAATATTCGTTCCAGAAATCTGACACGATGGCATTTCTTGACTACTTAAAACTTGGATACTAACCGATGATGCATGGATATACTGACATTAAATCTTTTCAAAGGTCATTGTCACATGATTGTGTGCATGGAGAAATCTTGGTTAAATCATGATGTTTTAGCTTTAATTTCAACTCGGTATGTAAATGCTATCTCTTCGCCGCCATGTTCCCAAAAGTTTGATCACGTGACCAAGTGACTAACCTTTCACCCGCAACTTGTAATCCAATAAAGCTACTTGTATTTGTGTAATTCATAATAAATGGTCTGTTGTCATTTTGGTTAGATTTCATTATAGGGCTGACCCAAAACTTTAATGCTCGGCATATTAAAGTTTTCGAGGCGAGAACTAAGTTATTTCAAATGATCAACAACTAAGGTCACATGAGTCGCCCCAGAGAGAGGGGGCGTGGATATAGAAGAATCCGGGCATTAACATCCCTGCTCTCTTACAAATACACCTCCTCGTTCTTTAACATGCTCAGTGTTTAGCACCAATACATGTGACCTCGGTCTTAAATCTCATTCTAAGGACTGTGTGGGTGGAGAACACTGAAAAAGCATTCCTGAAATATCATGCTTCGGAGCCGAGATTCAACCTCACAACCTCTTTGACAGTCAAGTGCGTTACCACTAGACCACCACGCCACCCTATATGAACAATAAAATATGCACCCAACATGTATTTCTGACAATGGCAATATTATAAGATAAAGTTAATGCTTTCTGTGGATAATGACAGCAATACCCTACAAAGCTACACTTTCCCTGTAGGTTCAACAAAAGCTGAAGAAAATTAAATATCCATTTTTTCCTTAAATTTGGTAGAGTGTATCCAAAAAGTAGTGGCTTGTATCATACGACAAACCAACTGCTCCAGCCTTACATAGTTATTTAATCTTTTTAAAACTATATTTAATTAGATGGCTTAACAAACATTAAATTCTTCATTCATACTATTCAAGGCCAATAAATCTAACAATAATTGTCCCATCATGGTGAAAATCTGGCATGCACACGATTAAGATAAATACTTTTATTAAGTTTCAAGGAAGTTATACCAATACATTTAGTTACTGAGAGATACCACTTGTAATAGCCAAAATTACAAAGCGGGAACATTGTGAACCTTATACCGAGGACAGTGTAAACCTGCAAATGGGGACAGGTTTGTCACTACAATAAACATTCAAGTTAAAAAAGGTTTTTAAGCAGATGGTTTACCAATAACAAAACTGGTCCCAGCTCTGCTACTTAACTTATTTTCACAGGCAGAATATTAACTGCAAACTATTAAGAAGAACAATGGGTCACAGTAAAAGTATCAGAAGAGTAGTAGTAAATCCACATACTAAATTTCTTAGCTGGTCTCCATTCATCACCACTGTCCATTTCCTCAATTTCACTACAAGCTTCATCTGAAACTATTTGTAAACATGATCAGGCTAAGGGCAAGTGCAATAGCTCTACTTTTCTTCGTAAGTCGAGCTAAAAATCAATTTTTCACTCCAGTTAATCAAGAATTATTTGGTCTTAAATGTCTTCCAAATAAACACTGGCAATATCCATGACGATTTAATATTACAATTCTATTACTAGTATTTGTTTGATATGGCTTGATGACTTGACTAATTTCGCAGCAATCAGCAAAATATTGCTTCTATCCCGTTACATATTTCTTGAATCCACAGGGCAGTCTTGAATTTGAGCTAGATATTAGTAAGACAAATATTCTAACATTTTTAAGGATTGAGCCAAAAGAGTGGGCTCTAGTGTTCAAAAGCTTGATGTGCAAATGAATGATGGACATAGAATGTAATGAGTACAATAGCTCAAAATACATGTAAACACTTGTACTTAAGCACATTTCTACAAGTTTCATAACAAAAAATACCAATAAAGTGCTCTGTATCTCTTTGTGAATCCATACCATCAGGGTTAGGTTCTCGCCCATCTGCACCAACATCATTATCATCATCACTAAGGTCAACCATTACTGTGTAAATAAACAAATAAGGACCATTATGGCTCTACAGCACTCACATGAGAAATCTGCTAATTATTTAAAGCAAGATTTCATAAAGACAAACATTTTGACAATGTTTTATTGTGAAACCATTAAAAATGTGTCTTCTAGAGCATTCATATCTAACAGTTGACCTAGTGACCTTAAGTGTTCACAGGGTTTTTCTAAGATTTGGCCTAGTGGCCTAGTTTTTACTCCAAATGACCCAATTTCAAACTCCTTAAAGATTTCAGAGACAAACATTCTGACCAAGTTATACAAAGCTCTAATCTAATATGTGGCCTCTAGGATGTTCAAAAGGTTTTTACAAGATTTGACCAGAGATCTAGATTTTGACTCCATGTGACCCAGTTTGAAAGTTGTTTGAGATTCATTGAGACAAACACCCTGACCAAGTTTCATGAAAATCAGTTAAAAAATGTGGCCTCTTTGTTCACCGGCAAATGCACCATGGATGACACAGACATTCAACGATCCTAAAAGTTCACCATGAACACTTTGTGCTTTGCTGAGCTAAAAAAGAACTCATCAATCTTATTCACACCAAATGAGGACAGTGTGAACTTTACACTGAGGACAGTGCAACCTTCAAATGAAGACATTCACAAATACAGTGACATTTTTGACAACATTGGCATGGATTTTTATTATTAACTGTAACCTTTCCTTGATTATCACTCTTATTGGCAAGAAGGTCCCACTACATACAAAGTATGACCAGGGTCATCCTAAGCAATTGTTGCAAAATATTTAAAAATTGACACATTTGGTCAAAATTTCATTGCTGTAGCTTTAAATTAATCAAGGAAGTAGGGTCTATGTAAAATAAACAACACGTAGGGTGTGGTCATTTTTGATCCTGGGGGCATAATTTGAACAATCGTGGTAGATGATCACTAGATGATGCAATGTACTAAATATCTAATCTTTAGGCCTTATGGATTTGAAAAAGATTTTCAAAGTTTTTTTTTTGCCATAATAACCAAAGTTTTATATGGATACTATTTATTTGATAAAATTTGAAAGAAAATCACCTAAGGAACAATTTTGTAAAATCATTTTGAAATCAGACAGACAGTTTCTTATAAGATTTTTATTTCCCATTAAATACATATAAGAAAAAGTGACCAAAACTCCTGGCAGCCATATTTTTTTACGAATCAAAATTGCAGGGAGGAATTTGGTAGAGGGACATCCAAAACATATATGTGTAAATTTACTTGTTAGTTTGGCCAGCAGTTTTTGACAATTCAACTAAAGCCATTTAAGGAAAACCTGCCACGCCCCCTGTCTGTCATTTTTTAACGAGCATCCATGCCCTGAAGGCATTGGTAGGATTACCCAAACATATTATGAAATTATGAGATTTTCAAATATTTTCCTTTCCGTTAATCTGCATTAAACCACCAACTAAGGAAAAAATCCTGTGAAATAATTTCAAAATTGGCCAGGTGGTTTAGGAGATGACATCTGAAGCAAAATGTTAACAAAGACGATAGACAATCACTGACCACAATAGCTCTTCACGAGCACTCTGTGTCCAGGTGAGCTAATATGTTTTTTGTAAAAACATGGTGTAAAACTCAACATTTCAAAAGGTTTCATAACAGAAAATACATTGCTTCATACCTTTCTGAGCATCCATATGTTCAGGTTCTCGCCCATTTGCCTCAACATCACTATCATTGTCACTGAGGTCATCCAGCACTGGGTAAATAAAAAGTATTGATTTATCTTACTGACACCAAATGAGGACAGTGTGACTTCACACTGAGGACAGTGCAACCTTCAAATGAAGACATTCACAAATACAGTGACATGTACAGCATGTTGCATGTTGATAATATGACTTATTGTTTATGCATAATTCTGCTGAATTCCTTGAAAGAAATGGTACTAACTATGGACAGGAGCCTCGATCTGTGGACCCTATTGATTCCTAAGCCAATGCTCTACCTCAGTCACTATCACTGATGAGCTTTCTTGAAAGCCAATGGAGTCATTTAACATATACAGTACACACAAATCTTAAAAAACGCATGTTTGTTCAATAATCTATGGATTATGTGTCCCATTATCATATCTATCACATTGAAGGTCAGTATATAAATCTTCAACTATTAGCCATTTAAAAATTGTCTGTTAAAAAAGTTTTCGGTAACTTCATTCCAAGTTAGCTTACATTAAGAAATAAAGATTTGAAAATATCAACCACGAAAGATGAGACTACATTGTAAGATATAAATGTATCTGTTATCACATATAGTCTAATTGATGGTATGTCAGTTATTCCCTTCTTTAGGACATTTAAAACATGAATGTAATCATAAAGTAATCAAAATGAAATCATGATTACACCTGTTTTCACAATGTAATTGATTACATTATGATTAATGTAATCAAAAATAATCTTGATTACTGGTTACATCCAATTACTTCAGATTTTGTAATGAATTACAGCTGATTACAATTACCCCAGGTCTGCTTTAGTCCATTATATATCGGGGGCTTTTTCTGACCAGAATCAACAATAATTTGTTTACAATCTCGAACACAGTTCCACATACGACTTCTTCATTAGTTTTGATCAATTTGTGTCACAAAATTAATAAAGGAAGGGAATGCTCAATCATTTTATTTTTGTATGTAATGATTTCGGTTCTGTACATTTTTCTTGGTTTTCTTAATCATCAGCAGAACAATAGTTTAATAACAGTGAACTTACCAAAACTTTTTCTCACAACTTTGAAAGAAGAACCTAAAACCAGAGCTGTTGAATGCCTCCCTGATTTCACCCTCCTCTGCTGTTATGACGTCTCCTGCATACTGAAGCAGGAAGTCACCCTTACTCCTGAAGGTAGTGGTTATGATACCTCTACCTGAAAATAAATAAATAAATGTGAGATGTAATTTATCTACAGTTTTTACCTTGCATAAATATGAAATTGAAGTAGAAATACCCTCTCCCCCCCACACCAAACAAACATTAAAGTGCCATTTGGTTATTTAGTTTTTGTATGTTAAAAGTCCTTTCAAGCTATTCCAGAAGGACTGCAAAAGGGCTTTTAAGAAAGCTGAGATAAACCACATCAACAACACAATCCAGAAGGGACTCGACGAGAACAACACCAAGCCATTTTGGAGGTTTGTTACGTCACGCAGACAGGATAGTGTTGGTGTGGCTCCTCTCAAGAAGATGGGCAGACTTGTCAGTTACAGTAAGGACAAGGCTCAAATCCTGGTCGACCAGTTTAGATCTGTATTCACCAAGGATGATGGAAATACACCTCTTCCTGACACATCCAAGCAAAGTAGAACTACCATTCCGGCTCTCATCATCACTACCAAAGGCGTTGAGAAACTTCTGCTTGCGATCAACACATCTAAAGCACAAGGACCGGATATGATTCCAAACATGGTACTAAAGATCTGCGCTCGACAGCTAGCACCTGCACTACGGACCATCTTTCAATCATCAATTGACACTGGAAAGCTACCTACAGATTGGCGTAGTGCCTTCGTATCACCAATCTTCAAAAAGGGCAACGTACATCTAGCCGAAAACTACAGAACTGTATCCTTGACTTGTGTTACCTGCAAAATACTGGAACACATCATCTGCAAACATATTCTTTCACATCTTGAACAAAATAACATCCTTACATCACTAAACCATGGTTTTCGCTCCGGCTACTCCTGCGAAACCCAATTAGTAACAACAGTCCATGACCTACTTGCCAAGACTGACACAGGTGTTCAGCTAGATATGGCCATACTGGATTTCAGCAAGGCCTTCGACACCGTCCCCCAACGAAAACTCTTACACAAAATGGAGAAGTACGGCATCACAGGCAACCTTAACCACTGGCTCAAGGTTTTCCTCACCAACAGGAGTATGAAGGTCGTCGTTGATGGAGAAGAATCCAAAGCAACCATTGTTGATTCGGGTGTACCCCAAGGCAGTGCTGGGCCCGCAACTCTTCCTCTGCCATATCAACGACCTCCCTGAGTCTGTGAAGTCAACAGTGCCGCTTTTCGCCGACGACTGTCCGTTGTACCGCACCATCAAAAACAGTAGTGACCATGAAAAACTTCAACAAGACTACGACAACTGGAAGTGTGGGCTGATACTTGGGGAATGACGTTCAACACAAAGAAGTGCTACATCATGTCCATAAACCAGAAATCATCCAAGTTTTATCAACTAAATGACCATATCCTCCAACAAGTACCAGAAAATCCCTATCTTGGTGTTACATTATCTGAAGATCTTAAATGGACACCACACATCACCAAGATTACGAAGAAAGCCAGTTCAACACTTGGATTCCTGCGCAGAAACTTAAAGCATTGTCCCCAGAACTGCAGAAGAACAGCTTACCTTTCACATATACGGTCCACGTTAGAATACAGCAGTATAGTCTGGGATCCCTACCATCAAAAAGACATAGATAGACTAGAGAAAGTACAGAGGCAGGCAGCAAGATTTATCACTGGAGACTACTCAACCAAGTCCACTGGATGCTACAGGACCTGAAACTTCCACCTTTGCAGGACAGAAGGAAGGCAAACCGTCTGATATTTTTCTATAAAGTGGTCGAGGGGCTGGTGCCAGCTCTGCCATGCCATGACCATATAAGACCCTTCCGCGCAAATAAACGAAAAATAACACCTAAGACATTCAGTGACTTCAACGCACAGAACATAATAGAAAGACAAGCAGTAAATAACTCTAAGTGCTTTATACCAGTGCATTGTAAAACCCAAACTTTCAAACAATCATTTTTTCCAAATACCACAATAGACTGGAATACACTAGATAACAGTGCTGTGTGTGTAACAACGGTAGACAGCTTCAAAAAAGCTGTTTATCATTGGGACTAAAAGACGCCCACTCTCTCTCCCGTTGTGATAATGCTGAAAGGCCCTACAACGTACAGATCCAGAAGTCTCCATGTTTAGCCTTGCAAGAACACATTAGCATGTTATTATTTTGAAACCATAATTTTATCTTTGTAATAAATTGTATTGGGGAAGGCTAGCATATAAGTGGCAAGCACTTGTGACCAAACCATTTTCTGTTTAACAGTTACATTATTGGCAATAAAGTATGTTTAAAGTAAAGTAACACATTAGCACTAAAACCTCGTACCTTTAGTGGGATATACTTCAATAGAAAAAACCCAAAGGATCTCTCTCTGCTTCTACCCACTCTCTGGCAGTTTCTAAAGGGGACTTTCTTCTTGATCTTCTCATGTTCTTTTAAAATGCTGGAACAATAACAAAAATTCCACCTATCAGAAAATCCAAATCGCATTTTCCAATAGACAAAAAAGTGAAAAATGAATAGTAAAATCAGAAAATGCGAAAGTCTTTCTGGAATGACTATGTTTACAACTGCCGGTGTTTACTTCCGGAAAAAATCATACAGTAAAATACGTGGGTGGGGTAATACACAGGCAGTGAGGCACTGAATAATTGGTAAACTTGGCTTTTAAATATCTTTTAAATATCTGTGGGTTCGTCTGAATTTTAAGTTATTGTGGTAGAACCACAAAATAGCAGATACAGACAGACAGACAGCAATTCATAAACTTCTAAACGATAGCCGGATTGGATAAAATAGCCTCCTTACGTTTGAACACTGCAGAAGGGCCCCAGTAGCTATCAACTAGTTGTAATGTTACTACAGCGGCCTGAAAAATCTGCCAATATCTCAACTAAAACAGAAAAGTTTCCGAGACATATACTTACGTTGGTGTTTTAGGTATAATGATGGAGAAAAACAGGGACATCAACAATTTCAAATAACCGGAAGGTGAATACAGATCTGCGCATGCGCAAAGCCATGGAGTGTGAAATCGAACGAAACAGAAAACACCGAAAATGTAAATGTCCCACACACACCAGAAAAAAGTGGTAGGAATCGGACGTCAACTGGGACCTTTCGATCTGAGATGTTTTTTACGCGAACTATCAAAAAATAACGATATTCAAGCATATTTGCTTTGTTGACAAGTGAGGACGGCCTCAATTGTGCATGAAGTCCTCAGTCGTTGCTGTTCTTACTGATGGACGTCCACATTGTCCTGTGCGTGCCAAACCACGCACGCACGCACATCACACACACACGAACGCACGCACGCACGCACGCACGCACGCACACACACACACACACACACAGATCATCATCACGCTTTATCCTATACTATCTAGACACATCATTCGAATGACTCTAACTATACACATCCACATACATGCAATTATATTTAATTTAAATGATACAAAGGTGTTATACAACCGAAAACCTTAGTTTAAAAGTTTTCTTTTAATTGCTCTATAGTTCAATGTTCTTCCGTTTTGTATTGACTCAGATATTTGTTCTTGTACCCTGTATTTTGACTTGTGTTTTATTATTTATTTTTGATTCCTTGCAATCATGGGGCTCATGCAAGTTGGCGCTAAATTAGAATACCGGTTCTGCTTAAAGGTTGAGCGGGCGTTTTGGGGTATTGCCTACTTCAGTAGCCCTCATAAACAGACGCATACACGTGTTATGAATGACCCTTTTAGAAATTATCTATATCATAAGTGAAGTTTTTTAAACATACAACTCTGCCAGTACCACGTGTATAGGTACAGCTGAACTATTGGCACAATCGATGTATAACAATTGAAATGTGTTTTTCTCTAAATTGAAACAAACATAATGCAATAAAATGTGACGTTTCTTTACATGAAGCCGGAGCGTGTCACAGCAATCCTTGTCTGAATGGGGGAGTGTGTTCCGAACACCATGACTTTCCTCATCATACGTGCCAATGTTCTCATGGTTACCATGGACAATTCTTCAGACGTAAGTATGACTTAGTTAATCTAGTGACACTCATGTAACACTTGTCATTTGTAACAATGATTGTCTCAGTGAACAACGGATATGACTAGTTGGTGCAAAAAGAAAACGCTGCAATGAAGTCATTGTTATTTTAGTTTTATTAATACAATCATATATGTGACGGCATTCATTGTACGGATGGTAAAGAATGTCATAGACCAATCACTTCTCCATTCTACACCTGCGGCTGCCAATTTGGTCACAGTGGTCTTTATTGTGAACGTATGTTTGTTTGCATCATATAGTTTCGAGCTGTAAAACTCGTTTTTGTTCTTTTAAAAACAAATGAAACAGTGATTGAAATTATTAAGAACTGTTCTTGTGAAGTGTAAGTTACAAACCGCAGAGTATTTATATCAGTGTCACACCCTATCCAAGATAAACGGTCGCCAAAATCAAAAAATGGTACGTAAAGTCAAGGACCTATATAGAAATATATAAGTCCTTGGTAAAATGTACATATTGATATTCTTTAATAAAAACTATACGTTAAATACGGTGATTAAGTTCATTAGATACATCGGTTTTGTATAAACTATGTTATTCCTGAATGTGCATTTAACCCCAATGAGATTTCAAATGGACACATTTCACTGGGATTTAGCATAAAATAAATGTAAACACATGAACTGTCTTCTAGAAATCCATGTGGACCTTTTCTGGACATGCGAGTGGTATATTGACAAGTCTAAATCTTTGGTTTGTGTAGGGTCTGTTATTTTTTGACAGCGGTCTGTTGAAACTGCGTTAGTGAACCGGAACAGCCTGAAGTTTGCCAAAGCCATATTTCAACATTTCGAATACATTCTTTCATAAACCAACATTTTAGACAATGTTTCAGCTCAGTCCAAAATCTTTAGGTGAGAAATATGGCTAATTACTTAAACTCATACTGAAGTCTCCATTCAGCAACAAAACTGGGTATCAGACCTGGGTCGATATCTCGCAAAAGTGTGATGATTATGTATTAAAATTACTGATGTTTGTAATTGTTATCATTATATTACAATTACTCAGGCTATAATTATAATATATTAGGACAAGTTCAACACCCAACTTCGAATGACATTTACGCAAAACCAAACGGCCGTCCGGTCATACCTTGAGATATTAAATTCGAATAAGACATATGAACCAGACATTATCGATGCACGCATACTCAAGGAATATTGCATTGAATTGGATGACATCCTTGCAGCTATCTTTAATATGTCAATTAAAACTTAACACTAGCGCAAAGTCAATGTGGCTCATTCTATAAAAAGTTGGAACTAATTATAGGCCATTCTCACTACAATGAATAGACTGTAAGATTTACAGAAACATGGTATTTGGGAGCAACGGTGTCTCGTAAGGTTCGATGTATTCTACTGCCACGCGATGGGAATAATGCGATACCGACCAGACAAACAAATTGATTACCGTTAAATTTTACATGGACACACGAGGTGAAAGTAACAAAGTACCTGGGGTACCATCACTAATATATTAGACGGACTGGACGCCGAATATCCAAAATTCAACATATAAGGCAACAGAAACTCTTGGCTTTCTACGCCAGTCACTCGCCCCCAGGGAAACATTGTTAATGCATATAAAACTTTAGTCGACCCCAACTTGAGTATGCCTATCCATTACTCGTTACAATCACGTGCCGATGTTCTCATGGTTACAGGGGACACAACTGCAAAATTAAGCATGACGTAAATGCTCTATTGTTCCGTTTCGTATTTATTCGGCTATTTGGTGCAACGCAAATCGATGGTAGTTTGAACTTACCCTGTAATTTGACTTATGTTATTATTATTTCTGGATTCCTTGCAAGCATGACTAAGCTCTAAAGTAGAATACCGATGCTAAAGATTTGGCGGGCGTGTTACATACTTCGTTAGCTGCCATGAATATATTCATCAACATGGTATGTTTGACCTTTTTATAATATATATATGTATATCATAAGCGATTAACTGAAATATTTGTCACAACAATTGATGTATAACAGTTGAAATGTGGGTTTCTTTAATTTGAAACAAACATTATGCAATAAAATGTGACGTCTCTTTACATGAAGACGGGCCATGTTACCGGAATCCTTGTCAGAGTGGGGGAGTGTGTTCCGAACAACATAACTTTCCTTATTATAGGTGTCAATGTTATCATGGTTACTATGGACACAACTGCGGACGTAAGTATGACGTAATATATCAAAGAGACTATATAAAATCACCCATGTAATATTTGTCATTTGTAACAATAATTGTCTTAATGAACATTCCGTACGACTAGTTGGTGCAAAGAAGAAAATGCTGCATTGATGTTATGGTTAGTTCAGTTTGAAGAGCACTTTCTTGAAGTTTATATTTATGTTGCGATTTTGAGATTACTGCATTACTTACAGTATAGACGTATATGGACATATATCGTGTGATATTATGGTAGTGCAGCTGACGAACGCTTGGAGGGTCTTGGGTTTTGATCAATCCTCGCAGCACTATATATTGTCCTTGCGCACGACATGTTTTCCTCACATGTTTCTTATGATCACGATACATATCCTTCAACGTTAAATATACAAACATTATTGTGTTGGCACATTTACGTTCAATCCAACATAAGACAAGCTGAACACAGTTATTTTCATCCAAACATTGGTTCATAGCTATAAAAAGTAGCAACGAAAAGAGATTTTTATGTTTTATACGATAATCATACACATGTTTTCTCTTTTGTACAAAGACCGCGGCGTGGTCAAGTGGTAGAGCGTCCGCCTCGCATGCGGAAGGTCGTGGGTTCAATCCCCAGCCGGGTTATACCAAAGACTTTAAAAATGATACAAGAAGTTTCCTCGCTTGACGCTCAGCATTTAGAGAAGAGTTCTAGGTCTGGTCGGCCCGGTGTCAGCATAATGTGACTGGGTGGGGGTATCATACCATGTGTTTGCGGCATGATATTCCAGTGTGATAGCGCTTAGAATACTGTCTCAAGTAGACACCGTCGAGATATGACTGAAAAATTGTTGAAAGCGACGCTTTACGCCAAACAACAGCAGCAACAACAACTATTTTGTAAAAGAACAATCATAATTGTATTTACACTGTACGTTTTATTATGCAACGTTGGGTAAGAGTGAGGACGGCTGTGCCTCAAAACTAGATTTAAAGTGGCAGTTTTCTACTGAACATGTTCAAAACACCTCTGTTTAAACGAGGCATCCTGTGAAGACCATCATGAAAATCAATTCTACAAGTGTGAATGTGCTCTTAGTTACCTCAACAGTAACAGCAACAGTTAATATGACGTAGATACTACATGCATACAGTACTGCTGTTTTATTTATTATGTGAATGAGAATAAGTGCTCAGTAAGGAATATGTATTAATCAACTTGTGATCAATAATTGCGTTTAAAATGCGAATTATCGAAAATAGAATCAGTGCAATTATTTGCCGATGCCTAAATATCTGTCTAAATTAACCCAACGGCACGGAAATAAAAATGGTTTGCCAAAATTGAAATCTCAGTAATACTGGCAATGTTTTATGAAAGGTCGCATTATATAACAATTTAGGTGTGATACAAATTATTTGTGAATGCAATTATCTATAGTAAACGGTGAATATGATGTGGTAGGATGTCTTTCTGGCTATCAAGGAACGTTAACCAGGTTCTCCCGACCTCATAAAACAAAACATATGTATATATGGAGATAATTATTTGTGAATAACCAAGACATAAATATACAGACCAGACTACGGAGAGGGCGCCTAACTACAATGCAAACCATAGACACAATATCGAAGCCTCTGCCAAACGAATAAATTTGGTGTCGACCATGACCTATATACTATGGATTGACATGCAACACATCTGGACTGGACGGACAATTTACTTACATGCACTCATAGCTTTTTATGAGTAAGATCCGGTTAAGGATTCATGATTTCTAACATGCTATATAAAAGACAGATTTATAAACCCGTTGGATCATAGAGATACAGTGAATTAATATATATTTATTTTCATAAAGGGAGGTAATAAATTCACAAAAGCGGAATTTACGATTTAACATATGCATGTATATAATATATATATATATATACAATGAGATAAATATTTATCTATTTAACTATTGTTTAACATTAGACCGTTCTTGATAGGAGAAACAATATACATACATCTCTTTAACAACTGCATATGATCGAAAATAGTATCGGGGCAAGACATAATTTGCCGACGTGTACAAATTAATTCAAGTAAGTTCTGAAAGCTTAAAATATGTTTTCAATTATAATCATTGTATAACAATAATTTCTTCTTCCAGTTGTAATCATTGTATCACAATTACTCATCTTTTCAATTGTTATCATTACATCACAATTTCTTTCACAATCATTGTATTACAATTACTTATGTTTTCAATTTTAATCATTATATTACAATTACTTATGTTTCCAATTGTAATCATTATATTACAATTACTTAAATTTTCAATTGTAATCATTTTATAACAATTATTTATCTTTTTGTAATTTTATTTTAGTAATGTAATTAAAATTGATTACCTTTTAGAGTATACGTGAAAAGTGAAATATTAAAAGTTTCATAACTAGAAATAAAATTTAATTTCCATACAGATTAAAGAAACTTAATTTAACGTTTACCTTAAAGAGAGACAAGCATTAAGAGTAATATATTTTTCACATATATATAATAAATATTCTATCTTTGGTGCCTGGCAGTGGTAAATTGGTCAAAACACTGTTTGTCTGAGGCCTGATCTTACCGATTATGCTGAATACAAACAATACCCTTCAATATCATTGGCAAATGCGTAATATTAACTACATTCATGTTTGCATGTACAACTGATTGTTGCTTGTTTACGGATATATTAAACTGTTTAATTTGAACTTTGAACTGTCAATTATGCTGATTTATTCTGTCATTATTTTATCTATTAAGTGCAAGCATTGTTAATAAGTTTGACAATTTACATTTTTTTCTATTCTCTTGATGACTGTGACTAAAATCATCAAGATTAACTTGAGTATTTCTTCAACAATTTAATTGATACATATTTAAAAAGGAGCATCAGATTTTATATCTTTCATGTTATTAATTGAGTCTGACGCACTCTGTTAAACATTCTCGCTTCGTTCATGTGGACATGAGACTGGACATATGATGATGTCGTGTGCTGGCAATTGACCGGACACGGGCTGTCAATCAAACAAGTCGATTATCGAATTAGCGATCAATATTAGTTCCAATGACGTCATTTTTCTTAGACAAGCTCACTATGTCTATAATCACTGTACAGTAAATATTTACATCAGTTTGGAACGATATTGCGTCATGTCAATTGCGTCAAAAATATGAATTATCACCAAAACCGTTTTCTGCTAGTCTATCTGTATTGATAAACTGGAAAGGATATACCACCGTTGGGAGTAAAGGATTACATCTGACATTTGGCAATATATCGGGTTCACCACAAGGTGCAAAAACTTACCACGGATGAATAAAAATAGTACCAGAGCACGATTATCTGCCTTCTTAAGCTTGTTCTCGTCGTCAAAATCACTGAAGATGGGATTTGATTTATATACTGTTTCCAGTCCGTCGTCTAGCCTGATTTCGATGCGAATTTATTAAGTTTCTCTGATCAATCGTGAATATTTTTTCTCAAGATTTGATTTTATTAACTACGACAAATCGATGATTATATTATTATTTCCCTGATTTTTTTCTCCAATTTCTATCAGTGGTGCCATTTTTCATATAATTTTATAAATTTTTTCGCAAAAGCCATAATTGGACATTGTATTTACGTTTACTCATTGATATGTACCCTATAAGGATATCTCGTACAATGATTACAACCCCGCGATCTAAAGATGAGCTGCTTAAATAAATGAACTGATTTTTACATTAGAGCGTAATTCAAATAGACGTCGGCTATATACATGAATAGGACATATTACACTGATGAATATCATAGCACTATTGTCTGTGTGACTTTGTATATAAATATGTTATATACTACTTTGATAATTATTAGAAATTATTATATGTATTCGTTTATTTTTCATTATAAAGAAACAACCAAGATACCAACAACTCCAACAAGTACCACGCACTCATCTACAACTTCTTTCGTTACTAATTCAACACCAGCTGCAACGATGACAACCACGCCCGGACACTTACCAACTACACCTACGATCGTTTTATCTACAACTACTCTACCTTCAGATTTCTTCACAGCAACATCACCTCACGCTGCATCGTCTTCAATTCCAAGCTCGACAGCTTCTTCTGATGCAACTGTTTCGACTTGTAAGTAATGTTTCGTAATTATAATGGTAACTATTAACATAAGCATGGAAAGAACAAAAGTCAGATTGAATTTACAAGTTTCGTCGTGTTCATATACCCATTGTATTGTATTAATACACACTTATACCCAATTCAAGTCGTAGATTAATATTCAAAACATGTCCTGATCGCAGATTGACATTTGATATAGATTCACGTCAGCAGTCGTAGATCAACATTCAAAACTGTTCAGGACGTACACATTCAAACTACGAGGTGATATCTCTATTCACTATTTACTCAGGTCTGCAATCTTACTAGGTCAATGCATTCAACATATCTCAATCGTGTATATTTATCTAATTAGCAAGTTTGATAAACAAACAATATATGAACTTCATTTTTTTTTTAATTTCATTCTGATTGGTTTCTTTGTGAAAACAGTGAGGTTGTATTTTTGGTGTATGTGCAGATACGTGATGGACATAAATAGGTACATGTTCACGCATTTATCCGTATGTATGGTATATATGTGTTTCACAAGTGTGTACATATGTGTATGTATGTATCTCCAATAGCGTTTGTAGTGTAATATAGATATTCATAATCCAGAATACAGAAAAACGGTAAACATGGTCGCTTGCATGTAATACATAGAGATTATTCAATCGACTGGGTGAATAACGGTGAATTTATTCGCTTGAGGAGGGGCGTGGTTGTGTTTTCACGAACGCGCGTGAATGAATTCATCGTCATTCAACCAGACGATTGAATAAACTGTTTATTACATTTCAATCGTTAGGTATTTATGTTTTATTTTACATTGATTCCGTCCGGAAACACCTCATGAATATTATGGTCGTGTTTAAAATACTACGATTTCCTTAAATGGAGTCTCGTGTAAATCAATACGCAGTAACTTTGATACAAGACTACCGTTCTATACGTAAAAAACTATACATAATATTGGTCTTATTTTATTTAAATTCTATTGTTTCAATAAGGGTTTACAAAGTTATGTATTTATAACGATAGGGCAGTGATAAAGTCTAGTCAACCATTTTGAATATTGTCGCGTATTTTCAAATCCATATTTAAAACATATCTGCATATGTGATGCAGATTAGAAAGATAAGACGGGAAATGTCGAATATTGAAAACTGGACCACTTTTCTGGAGTATATATATGTATTGTGGTATCAACAAAATTGGCGAAGAAAAGCTGTGCGAGACAGTTTCTAGGAAATGGAAAAATATGTTGACAGACAGTGGGTGGAGAGTGTGTTCAACTATTCCAAGTTGTTAAAGACTGACACTGTTATAGTTACATTATTGTTAGATACTGTCATATTTTTCTTTATTATTGTGAGATACTCACAGGATTAACAATAACAACAACAAAGACGACAAACAGCAGTAGCTGCCAGCAGTTTCAACAACATATCAGATGGACAGTACATGCATGCAAATTTGAGAAATATACGTATGTCATTGTCAATCTCACCGCACTGTTCTTTCATATTTTTAGTTGATAAATTTTGTTGATGCTCATTGGACTGTTTTTGAACCAAGTCTGGCCAGGCTTTGGCTCTTTCACATTGATAGCCAGGAAAAAGGGTGATTCTAATGAAAGCATATTGGCAGGCCTTTTTGACGCATACAGCTTGAATGCCTTTACTGGACATCTTTCAGGAATATCACAAGTCCATGCCTTTGGTTTAAATTTCCTTACATTTGTAATGTCCAAACCGGTTCTTGTTTTAGTGGCCCTCTCTTTTACGTGAACCAAATATTCATCCCCATCTTCGTCTGAAGCCAGTTCAATATTCCCCCATTTCATTTTGTTTGCTTCTTGCCACCGCGCCTCCCTAAAACCAAAGAAAAGTTCAAGTGGAGATGTTTAAACCAAGACAAAATACTTTTTACATGGCATTCAACGACAATTTAGACTATTTTTCGATATCTAATAACTTACCTAAAATAAAATTAATGCAGGCTATGAATCAGAGAATTTAAATGTTCACCCAGATCAGCAATCGTAGCTTATCATTAAAAAGTAATTAATGAATCAAGATTTTAATGTCGACTTGGGTCTGCAATCATAGATCAACATTTAAAAATATAATTGATAAAGCCAAAATCAGACAAAAAAAAAAAGAGAAAATTAAATCTAAGATCTTTAGGAAGTGACTGAAAAAGTGAAATAGGTTGGCTTTAAGATAATATAAACACCAAATTCAAACCTAGTGTCTTTTGTTTTGTTATTTTTTATTTTAGAAAGTGAGTCAAGACAGTTTAGGTGATACTTTGTACGGTCATCCGGTTTGCTGAATCGGCATTCAAATGTTGACTGTATCTTTTATATTTTCTAATGATGAGTGACGACCTGCGTAGTTTAGAATGTTGATTTTCGATAGAAGATATGGGCGTGTAGTGAATGTTAATCACCAACGTGAGAATGTTGAATGTACGATATTGCTATTTTGTGTTTACATTGTAATGACGATATACAAGTGTCGATATCACAGTCAACGTCACACAGTTACATTAGTCTTTATATAATGAAAGTCGTTTGTGAGTGAAATATTTGTGTGTTTCTTTATTGTATAAGTTTATGTCACAGGAATGCTAAAGCATCGGTATATCCGCATTATCCACAGTTCCGGGTATTTTGTTAATGTTATAACAATAATCGTTTCGGAGATCCGCGTGGCGGTTAACAATATTAATGAATGGTGTTTTACGGCACGTCGACACATAAATAGGTCATTTTGTGCGCGCAAAGATTAATGGACGTGATGATGACAAAAATATATTAAATAAATACGGTTAAAAAAGTATTTAAACAATTTACAAATAAATAAATTAAAAAAAAACACAACAAAAAACCCCCAAAAAACAACAACTTATCTCTGCACGCCACCGACTACCTCCCCACATATTTGAATGTTAGATTAGAATACCTACTGCCGTAGACAAAACTGCATGGCTATCATAAAAAAAATTATGGCCTGGCAGCAATTTGTTTTCACGACCCCTTGACGGGCCTTTATATTAGTTACTGCATTACTTCTGTGTTGCAAATTAGACTAAGCTTTGTACTTGAAGTTATTTACACGAATCAATTGCTTTTTGTTTGTAGATTACATCCAGTGCTTGAAATTATCAGTCGACTATGATTTAGAAACACTGGTCAGCGCTGTCAACGCAAATGCCTCTATATGTCCAGATACCGGTGAACGGAAATCTCCAGACGCGTTTGTACTGAACCATTGTAACATACCTCCAGTAACATCATGGAAACAAGACCAAAACGTTAGTTATGTTGTTTGTTATTTTAGCCTTCATAAAACTGAGTCTGTTGTTTTCTTCTTATAGTTTAAACAAATTTATTTTAGTGATATAGCTCTCGAGACGAACCAGTTATGATGCTTGCGATCTGTGCCTTCATTGGAGCATTTTACCAAACATTACTATCACTACATAAGTCTTATGTGAAGTGCGCTGGTCATAAAACCAAGCCATACCTTATAGCCTAGTGTTTTTATTGTTTCTGTTTATTTGGGGAACATTTTATCATAGGGTATATATAAACTACCATTATACCCGATAAAGCAATAATAAATATTGAAAGTATTTTTTTTCTTAATGAGGTATTGTTCCACGTTACGTACGGCAGCCGTTAAACATGTTTAGTTTGGCTATTATTTCTGATTCCTTTGAATCGTGGAGTTATTGTTGCACTTGAACAAAATGTTATGTTGGTCTTTGGAGTGTTGTATATTTTATTGTTTCTCATGAATAGTCTCATTAAAACAAAGTATGTTTTTTCTTCTTTTGGTTGCTTCTGTACTCCAAAAGTCATTTTATCGGGCAGTATTTTATAACGATCAAAACATTGGGAAATATAACAGTTTTGACTCTCGGAATTATTGTCGGTTTAAATGATGTTTCCATTATATGTATCATTGTTGCAAGAATATATTTTTTATGTAAATGGTATATATTTTATTATTTAATATTTAGAATACTTTTAGTAACATAAGCTTGTAAACATAACTATGTTTTACTACTATTAGATGTCAGCCATTTCCCTATGAAATCAAGCTGGGATTTATCACACTACTAGTATATTTATGATATTTTACATCGTTTGGATTGTACCAGCATCATAGTTCACTACATAATATCAAAATTTACCAGGACCTGTTCAGTTATTAAATTGTCCAACATGTCATGTATACATGTATAATGTATAATTGTTAATTCTATTCCTGCAAGTGTATAGCAAATCAACTACTCCAAATGTTAACACAAGACCGTACAATATGAAGAAGTTTGTTGGATCCAATAAAGTGTATATTGTACAGTTCAAAATTATAGATGGTGACTAAAAAAAGGAAACAATTTTAGTAGAAATTTCAACGATAAAAACAAATAAACGACAAAATTTTCCGTATGACGATGAAGTTAAAAGAATCGGAATATCTCCGTTATTCTTCTGCCGCGTTGAATTATATTCCGATATTGTACAAACACTGTAAAATAACTTGATACTATTTGAGGATAAAGTACAAGCGGTAACATCTTAATTTTGTTTAAGGTTTAGTTAGTTCTGTAATTTATATACGGTGTAAGGACACTCAATGTAAAATAAATAAGTTGAACTTAAATAGTAGTAAGACATTCTCCCTTAATTCAACGACCAGAGCGATGGGTTAGAATCTCATTTCACTGGCAACCAAAGACTCTTTTGTTTATTGTAATACACGGAACGTAGTTGATATGACATGATTAATACAAACTACAATCTTTTACCAATATTTTACCAGGTAATGAAGTCATGTAGTACGATACCTCCGTATACGCCCATAGCTACTTTCAAAAATGGTATATACATTCCATACGGTTCAATGTCTGGGGTATTCGTAGGATGTTTGCAAAATGGTTTTATGGTGAGTTGCAGTATACATCGATATGAAAATGATTCCCAAAATGTTTGCCTACTTGAGGTCAATTTCTCATCTCATAATGTCTCGTAATATAACATTTTCTGTGAAGTAAAATCTGTAAAATTACATATTTTTCACCTGTGTTTTGTTTTTCGTTATTGATATATACGTTTTTTCTGTGTTTTTTTCTATTTATCACACGGCTCAGACACACACTTAACATATTTTGATCCTTCACTTGCATTTCATAGTGGTCGAATTGGATACAGGAACGTGGACTGTGTTATAATTTTGAACTTGCGCTGTGGATTTGTTTCTAGATATTTAGTCTAGGTCTGTTCCAATGCGCAGACTCAGACAAAGGTGTTCGGTACATACTAAACATAAGGTACATTAAGTACTTTGATTTGTGTTTTAAGCGTGATATTGACATTAAAATATAATGCTGAAAATGTTAATTGTTATTTATTAAAATTTCGGGAGTAAAACAAAATTAATCTAATAATCTGGCCCTCATTCCCATATCGGCTCGCTAGTGACGATGATTCGCAGACAAAAATTGTATCATTAAACAAAGATGTGTTTACTAAAATTCAATGTATTTTTGTTTATACTTCAGATGGGTATGCAGCAATGCGGGTCTCCTCCGTTGATTAAACACATTGTTGTCGGTGGAGCTTACACAATGGATCCAAACAACTACTTCACCATTCAATAAACAGGAACAACACTTTCAAGGACACTGACCTTCTTAGACATGATGACATATTTATATGTTGATATACAGTTTAAGTTGTAGGTTTATTTCGTGTTTGTCTTCTGTGTTTGGCTATAGAATGTTAATGAACTTTTGTCAAGCATTTGAAATTAGTTTCTCATACTTTATGTCTCAATTGAGCTACCATGCATAACTAACGTGTTCCCGTTCAGTTGTTCAAAGTATACATTCATTAATTTAGTAGTTACATTATCTGCTGGCTGTATGAATGCAAATAACAGACATAAAAGCAATGCACGGTAAATCTTCACTTACAGTATTTTATAAATGTAAAAATCTACGATTATATTATGCAAATATATAATTGAATTAAAATATTTGTAAATTTTTGATTTTATAATTAGCCGTAATATGTCGGAAACAAACACAGTTCAAATCGAAAAACATGCCTGACAATAAAAGTGGCGGTTTCTTGGTTAACGAGGTAATGAGAGAACGGGGAATTATATACTATTCTATTAGTTCCAGGTTTTCACTTAAGAAAGAATTACTTCCTTTACATGACGGTAGCAAGATTCTTGCAACCAAGAAATTAGAGCTGTGTAAATCTGTTGTTGGAAATGCATAATATTGTCATATTTCTTTATACATTGGGACATTATCATGAGTTTGGATAACATCGGGAACAGTTTGGTGAAGTATAACCGTTTACATTTGCGTAGTGATACAATGCAACAAATGGGCAGAAATGTTGAACATAAAGGGTGTCACGAAGCTATCAAATTATGAAAAAGTAACCTGGTCAACCCCATTTTTTCCGTATTGGAACCAACAGTGGAACCAAACATGGCACTATAAGAACCATTGGTTAGGTGTTCAGTGTTCCAGCATTGTATTTCTCTATATGCAGAACAGTGTAAAATAAATTGTTGTGTGAGACGTTGATGAAGAAGTTCCACCATTGATGTAAATAGTATAAGAAAACCCCGTACATTCGCAAATAATTTCTGACAAAATGTATAGTTAATTAATTTCTGGTCAAAAATAGTTCCTTAAAAATCATCAGGTGTTCTTCATAATACGTCGACGAGAGCTTAACCATACCAATGTATTTCATTAAGAACCTTTGTCGTATTTTTATAAAAAAAACAACAACAGCTGCTTAGTTTTAATTTGGACTGAAATACACCGGCATTAGGAGCAGAAGGGTACAGAAGACATCAATCTAATAAACCTCGAAATTAATAATCCACTCTCTATTATGTAACAAAGCAGTTAAAGAAATGTTTCAATTTTCATTATAAAAGCTAAGCAAATTACACTTAAAAATTGGAAAGTTCAAAACAGCGTGTACACTTGTCTAAAACAGAACACTTGTAAATAGCTTAAATAATCAATGCATATCAAATATTTATGAATTCTGAGCTATTATCGCGAACGGCGATACATAAACCCTGCACCAACGCTTTGTTCAGACTTCTCAATCAAAATGCGACAAATATTAGCAGAACTACATGTAATACATATGCAACTGTAGCTCATTGGGGTTCGCAAGGGGCTGCATATTGTTAATTGGAAGAATAAGTTCTTTTTTATGAACATTATCTGTGTGTCAGTAGTTAAGCTAAAGTCCCAAACCAGTATGTTCTTTACAACTTTGAGTCCCACAGTAGGTAGCAATGAACAGTTGATTATAGTTCTATATTTTTGTATTCATTCGCCGATTGAACAGCAGAATCAGCGACAGTTTGTGACAGTGTACACACAAACACACAAACACACACACACACACACACACATATATATATATGTTTGTATATGGCATAACGTTGGTAATTTAGGCCGTCAGGTTAAATATTATGCATGAACACTATTAATGCATTTCCTTAATCAGTTTTTTAGGTTCGGCACAGAGTCGCTCAACACGACATCATCTTGTTACGTTTTATTAGTCTCAACTAATGAACTAGGAAGGGATGGACAGTTATATATTTATATGTATATGTATAAATAGAATAACCTATTATTGTTCTTCGATTCCTATTTATATAAATAATAAATAATGAAGTAAATACATTATGAGATAAATACGTAAACTATCAGGTACATAAAATGACGGTTGGCGGTTAGTATATTCCGTTCAGTATATGTAAAAACGAAAGCTTATATTCTAATTAACAACATGAGAAAATTAAAATACCTGAATATAACTGAAATATCAACAAAAGTGTATATCTGAGTGAAAGTAAAGAAGACTATATACACAGAACTTCTTGATATGTATTATTTTATATTTAAAACGTTTACCGGAATTTGACCTGATTAAGTTGTTTGTTCCTTTCCAACTAACTAATCTCTTTAAATATACCCGGTATAGTTTTCGAACTCGATTGTGGAAGAAGCTGCGAAAATGATATATGAACCGCTTTCGTGTCAGCTTCCTGGGTATAATCAGTACTTGGTGTTAGTGTTTGAGAGCCATCGGTCAAACTGTATATCGAACCTGTTACCTCTGAACTGAGCGGCCAACATCCTTTCCACTACACTATTGCCCCAACCAAGTTTCTGTTGTTTTTCTTTTCCAGTTAAATATTTATTGAATATGGATTGTAAAGAACAAGTAAAATAAAAAGCTTTGACAATACGTTTTACACCTTGATACTGTATACTACACACAATCAAACGTTCACAATCCTGACCGGAGTCGCTATGGTGACAGTCACATGAGAAGCGATGAGTGTGACAATGTACCTGACATTCTCAACAATTTTCACACGGTCCGTAGTCACAATGTTTGCTGGAGCATTTAATCAGAATATAAAATCATATGATTTCCAATAATACGCCATTTTGATTATTATATTGATAAGTGTTAAGGTAACTCATACATTTGCCATATTTTTCATCTATTAAAACCAATATTTTACCCAATACTAATTTAAGTCACTACAAATGATAATAATAAAGACTTCAATTAACGAGAGAATTCATTTTAATCAATTCAATCTTCCAGCTGCCATGTTTGGCGTTCTTAGACTGTTAGTTTACTCATAATATAACTTGCATCGAAAGTTACAGTTATTTTAGGAATCTTGTTCGGAAGAAGTCCTGAGTAGAAAAGGATAAAGCATTTGTAAATATCTACTGTCTTGCTCGAAGACAGCACAAATGTCTGACGATCGAATCCATATTCCTCCGACTTTGGGTTAAATGTTCATTTGAACACGCACCGGCGAATACCTATACTAGACTGTAGGTAATCATGAAGCTTGGCACGTGGTGCGGATCTTGACGATTAAATATAACTAATAGGCCTTGTTTATATTTGACCAAAACTGGAGCTGACTCCGCCTTTATGTTTTGGTTGACGCTCATTCATCATATCAACAAATTCACAACAACAAAGTTTGTCATTTTGCTACTTTAATATTAGATACAGCGACAGTCTTATTTATATACATACAATCGTATGACAATACGTATAAAAGATAATCGCATTAACAATAACGGTAACAGTATTTCCTATCCTAATTTGTCATACACACTTAATAGCATCTCGGCAGGAGTGGTATGGAGCGCTATGGTGTTTGATTTTAATGATTTTAATCGTTGCACTCGTTGTAAAATGTCAGCAATTTTAATAAGTTTCATTTGTTAAATAACGTATTAGTATGATTTTGTACCGAACAATGTCTCATACAGTATTGTATTGTAAAACCTATTGCAAATAAATTAAGTTGTGTGTATTCTTGCTTTGTGTGTGAAGATGCGTTTATCCTAATTGAGTATTGAAAAGTCTGTATTAAACTTGAATATGTAGAACAATGTGAATAACACCGCCAATTAATCCTGATTGTTTTTGTTTTAATGAGTCTCTGTGATTGCATTAATGATTAGGTCATAGCCCATTTTAGTTTGACAGTTTGTTATGATGTTCATGTTCAATAAGTTGGCGATCATCTATCATTGAAGGTGACTTGGAATAACTTACAAAACTCAATTGTACATTTATAAATCATTTTGTGTCAATTACATGTCTAATACATTTTTATGGCATTTTTAAACGCGTTAATTATATATACAGATATTAACAATTAAGAAGTCGAAATGTATCACGGCTGTCATTCTAGCATTGACCAACAAGTATAAAATGAGTTTTTTTATACATCATTAGAACATATTTAACCCTCACTTATTCATTTTATGAAACCGTTGCTAGACACTATTGACTTTCGTCAATAGCATTTCGATGTGCACAGAGCGATACGACGTCGGTGCAAATCTGCCATGTTCCGGGATACAAACACTTTGACATAAACACTTGTTTTTTTTTTTCATTGATGCACCAGTATTTGAATAGTATTATTGTCTACAAGGTCATTTATAAACACAGAAACAGTGTAGGAGACAAATAAGTGCCTAGTTTTCCCTCCCAATCCCGAAATAAAACAAAACCAATGTATGCATTATTCGTTAATACGTATGTAGGACGGTGTAATGGCAATATACACTTAAGTTTTTTACTTTCAGCGACAGAAGTTTGTAAAGCAACATATTATCGACAAAGTGAAACTAAGGCTTTTAATTATCAGATATATGAATGTTACATATACTGTATATTTGTTCATGATGATAAATATCATTCATTGTAAAAACACACATGGTCGACTTAATACTGTGCTTAACAAAAACCTCCGCAGAATGTCATTATTTTACTGGTGTCTCAACCAACTGTCAATTTGTGAAACACTGGGAAGAAGACTGACTTACATTGTAGCAAAATGACCAAGGGCCGACAACTCACAATGGTAGAATACAATCGTACACAAAGTAAAATTTACAATTTTAATTTTACATGAATAAAATTACGAATATACAAGTATACAATATATACAAATTAAAGATTATTACTAAAAATAAAAACCAGAACTGGTTTAAAAAAAGGCCTATGGTGGTATTAACCCTTTTTTACACAGTTCTATCTCCTACACGTACGTTACCTATATCGCGATCCAAACTGCTTTTATCATTCGAATTTTTATAAAAATGCACTAAATACTTCCCGCGTCCGGATATCGTAGATTTAGCATCACTTGTCCCTTGTGGCGGTGGCTATATAACTGGGTTGTCTCTCTAGAACTCTATAATGAGTATATGTCTTTACGTCGCCCCGTACCGACTATTGATCGTATTCCGACGTCAAGAACGCCAAGTCGTCAATATGACGAATATGTGGGTATAAAAACGACTACAATATATATATATATATATAAACTCAGATTTACTAGTTACTCAAATATGTAATGACATGGCGTCTATTACTTACCATCTATCAATTTCATGGTATTTTTATCAATATATGATAACAGTGCATTCATTTCTAATCATCCAATAGTTTCATGGTAGATTTATCAACATATGATAACAGTTCATTCAATTTTTACCATTTAACAGTTTCATGGTAGATTAATCAATATATGCTAACATTTCATTCAACTCTTACTATCTGCAGTTTCATGGCAGTTTAAACAACATCTCATATACGACCCTCCGTCAATCTCAACATAGCAATTATATCTCTACATAACTTTTCATTATAATATTAACGATTACCGACCAATTCTTTATCTATTCACTTTATATTTATCAGAATAAGCATCAACAAAATTTAATTACACAAATCAATCAATTCTAACATGGTGAATCTCAATACTTCATCTTAAACACAATATCATAATATTCCTAAGTAAAACCCAACTGAAGTCTCCTTTACTAATACTTCGGAAACTGTAAGTATGGCAGTATTTTTATTGTATCAAATAGTTGTCCTACATTGTATGATATAAGAAGATGTTGACATTTTAGATTGGAATGCAGTACTGTGACCATCCACCAACTATTGAACATATCGTGATCGGTGGGATTTATACAAAAGACCCAAACAACTATTACATCATACTTTAGAAACTTTAGAATTACATCACCAGTATAAAAAGCATGTGACAGGAAAAATAAAAGATTTATTTAAGATCTTTATCTTTGCTTGTCATTTTATATTTATTCTACATATATTTTCACACTGGCATACCACGACCAATTTGAATCCTCTGTATACATAAGGATTTAGGTTCCATAAATAACGAAAAAGTGTATTCAACTGCTAATTACGTTTTCTAGTAAGTGTATATTGACGTTTTTGATACATGATTAGTATGTATGTTTATATACTGCAATATGAACTAAGATGCCCTTCGTAGGCCGAATAAAAAGAGGGTCGTTTCTCGTCCTGGCAGTCCGCGTTCCAATCAAGGAAGTTTACCTAGTTTATGTTTTCCTTTTTTTGATATTTGTTTGTACTGTTGCACCATAACCAGTAAGAATACTCTTTATAGAATAAAGCGGAATACTGATGAAATCATCAATAATATGCAGAGATGAAATAGGACAATCTGACCAATAGACTTAAAACAAAACAATCAGCAACAGCAAAAACAGCGAAAAACAACATCAGCAACATAATCAACAACAATAACAACAACATCAGCATTTGATTACTTCAGTTGCAACAACCACAACGACAACAAAAACAACACTCAATAACTTAAAAAATACAACAACAAGAGACATTAAACAACAAGAGCAGCAATATCAACAATCAATGACAACAAATATAAAACAACACCAATAGCCTTTAAAAAATCAAGATCAGTAACAACAACAACAATTAACAACATCAACAATTATTAACAACGGAATACAACAACATCAAGAGCCTTTAAAAAAACAAGCTCAGCAACAACATCAATCAACACCAACAAATGCAACACCAACAAAAAAAACAAAACAATTGCAACAACATCAACATTCAATCAAAAACTGGAGTTGCAGCAGCAGCAACAACAACATCAACAATCAATAATAACAAAATACAATAACATCAACTGCCTTTAAACAACAAGATTTGCAACAACAACAACAACAACAAAATTAACAATAACAACAGCAATATCACAAACAACAATAAAACAATAACAACAACATCAGCATGTCAACAACAAGCTGGCACCTGATTATATATATATATATATATATATATATATATATATATACTCTTTAATACCTTTAACGGTGTTGATCTGGAAGGGCGTCATTTTAGTTGACTGGAAACACAAATAATTCATACGTACTAAACTCGTTATTTCTTAACATGTTAATATTTTACAGACCTAAAAAATGTTAAGTAACATAAAGGAACATCGAGTTACGTCAAAAATTCCCTTTTAGGTCAGGTCATCTCTTAGAGATACATGTTCTGTTGATCTCACAACAGACCTATATAAAGTGTCTAACCACACGGAAATGCTTCAGGATTGTATCTTAGGGAGGGGGCGAAGTAAAGCATAGTGAAAAATAGTGATATGCAACAATAATCAATAACAACAAAATAAAACAACATGAAGAGACTTTAATAGCATCAATCAGAAACAACAAAATCAGCAAAATAAACAGAGGCAACAATAACAACAACATTCAATAATAACAAACTACAACAATATCAAGTGCATTTAATTAACAGATTCAGCAACAACAACAACAACAACAACAATCAACAAAAAGAAAAGTAACAACAACATCAACAAAATGAAACCACAAATCCCTTGGCAGTAGCAACAGCATAAACAACATCAGCATCAACAGTCAATAACAACAAAATACAACATCGACCGACTTTAACAACAAGATCAGTATCATCAATAAATGTCAACAACAACAAAGACAACAATAATAATAACAACAACAATAACAACAGCATCAACATTTAAATAACACATTAAGTTGCAGCAACAACAATAGCAACAATCAATAACAATAAATTCCAAAACATATCGAGCCTTTAAACAAAAAGATCAGCAACAACAACATTCAACATAAAGCTAACAAAGCAACAACAGCAAGAGCAGCAACAACCGCTTATGGACTGTATCAATCAATAAGAAATGAACATTTTGTGTATAATTTTATCAATACGTCTCCATACATACGTTCCCCATTTCATATACAGCGTATAACAATAAAATATACAAATATTTTATAAAAATGTATATTATATATAATTTATGTTTTTTTGTTTTTTTTACCGCGGTTTGAACTCGCGACTTCTTGGGTGACAGCTATACGACTAAGCACATTGTCCTAAGCTGGCATCTAATTATACTATTTAATACCTTTAACGGTGTTGATCTGGAAGGGGCGTCATTCTAGTTGACCAGAAATACAATTAATTCATACGTCCATATTTCGTTTATTCTTAAAATGAAAATATTCTTCAAAGTTTCTGCTGAATTAAATAAAGGAACATCGAGTCATGTCCATGGTACTACGGAAATCAAAACGGATGTTTGCTAGTATTGCGAAGAGCCAGATTTACAACATCCCTTTTAGGTTAAGTCATCCCACAGAGATACTGATGAACTCACAACTTGCATATATAAAGTGTCCAACCACACGGAAGTGCTTCTGGGTCGTATCGTAGGGAGGGGCCTTAATACGATGAGTGAATTTCATTGTCACATTTTTATTGGAACTGCCGATGAAGTGCAGATATACGAGTGGGTTTCAAATAAAATATTTATAACTTTTTTATCATTTCACTTTACCAGACCTCTTTAGAAGTCATGTAGTCATTATCTTCTTTTTGTATCTGCTTGAAATTAACATTGGTACCCACTTAGCTGCAACACGACGCATTTTCAAATAATCCGTCATAATAGAATAGGCACTTCACATTGAAATGTCGAGCTTAGTTTATAAATTCTAACGCTTATTCGTCTATCCTCATCTAGAATAGTTTTGACGCTAGAAATGATGCTAGCGTTTTCTGACCATACAAACCTCCGTCTTTTTCCAATTTACGTTGCTTAATTGACACTTTCGCTAAATCTGTTGTACCATTTATAAATTGCAGTTTTCTTCAAAACTTCTTTCATCATATGTTTTCATAATGTGAGTCACAGTTTATGATATAGTTCCTTTTGCAAAACACAAAATGTTATTGCGTACCGCTGTTCTAAAGACATTGTGAAATAAAATACGATGCGTACCGTAAAGACGTATTGACGTCACAAATAACGTCATAATGTTCAACTGATGTCACAGTATGAAAGTATTGAAACTTTGGGTGGACGGGATGTAATTGTTACGAAAATCCATCAGTGCATTAAACAAGTTATAAACATGTAACGTAGCAGCAATGTTCGTAAATATCTGCCTAATAACGAACAGTATTCCAGTGAGGGTCGATGTACGTTAACGAGTAACAAAAGAAACATTATTAGTATGATAACAGTGTTAAAGATTTTATAAGCATTTTTGAACACCCCTTGTATATGTCTGTGAGCATAAATATTGGAAGTGTTAAAAAATCAGAGGGTTTTCTGTGTTGTATTTCGAAACTACATTCATGGAAAGTGTTGTCAGGTAACAACATCAGTGCAGCAGCAGCAACAACAACCACAATAATAGCAACAAAATATAACAACATCAAGAGACTATAAACAAAAAAACTACAACAACACCAATTGGAAACAACAATATCAGCAAAATCAACAGAAGCAACTGCAAGAATTACTTCAACAACATCAACATTTGAATAACAGCTTCGGTTGCAACAACAACAACAATCAACAACAACTATGAATATATCAATGAGGCTAAATAATGGTGTTGTTATGAGATATCTTATGAATATTTCAATGAGGCGTAATATGGGTGTTGTTATGAGATATCCTATGAATATTTCAATGAGGCTAAATTACTAGCCAAACAATCTTGAAACTTTTCATGTTTCTATACTATTATTATATGGAGACATAAGGGACATTACTGATTATTAATGAGGCAGTATTATGTCACTTTATACTTCGTAAACTTGATTAAATCTTTTAAGTAAGTTCATATTTCAGTAACTACCAGCCTTACATCAATGAAACATCACATAATTTTATCTTTACTACCATTATGACGATAACTTCCTTTTAACTTTAGGTTAAATTACGGCCCTTTTATATCAAGACAATGTGGTTAAAATTGTTTAGCAAGCTCACACCACAGAAGATATGAACATATGGCCAGTGTGATAAGATTTTATATCAAGAAAATGTGATTAAAATGATTGGCAAGCCCATATCACAATAGCTGATAGTCTTACGCCAGTACACCAATACAACTTTACAAATGTATTTACCATCAATAAGGGCTCTCATGTGGACTGTGGAATATGTCTATTACGAATTTAGGTACAGTTATGACCCCTTTAATACTTAGAAAGTTTTTGTTGATGTTTTATATAAGTATGTTATATTGACGACTTCCATGCATACATGAATAAACTTTGTGTCTCTACTACCATAAAGGGGGATCAGAGCATACTGGCGTTTGATTTGAAGTAGCGGTATGTCCCCGTTTATACTTTGAACATTTGAAAAGGATTATATTGGTAGCCGTTCTTACGTCACAGACTCCACTACCCGTAAATGCACGAGTGGAATAAATATTTTAGGCTGAATTATTGCCTAATTGAAATTTAGAAATTTGATTAAATTGGTTTAGAAATCACATATTCCAGATGATATTATAACTGGGATTAAATTGAAAATTGACAGCTGTATTCGGTACAAGTAAAAGATCTTGGGGATACATACCGTAACCTTTAGTTGTATTTTGTTAGAATTGTATTCATTTTCATACTTTAGTTAGAAAATTGAGTAAAATTATATAGTAGGTTCTTAACCACCAGTCCAACAGTGTATTGTTTTTTTTGTGTGACAGGTTTCACGTTGTTGTCCATTTCTCTTTCATTAGTTAGCTGTTGTTTGGGACAAGTTTTCAAACGAGGAGTACATTGCTCTAAAACATGAAATATTTTCAGTCCATATCAGGTAATATATTACACCCAGTTTATCTTTGTAGTGGAATACTGCAGAATGCACGATGCTGTGTATGACCACCGTCGTTTTATAAGTGACTTGATACAGTTGATATCCTTTCACAAATGAATGACAAACTTTCTCACAAAAAGCCTTTGGATCGAGTTTGCCTCGAATGTTTAAGATTAGTGACCTTTATAATATTTACTAGACCTGCAGAGAATAGGGTACCGTGAGGAAGTAATTGATCAAGACAAGAAACCATACATTGAAGATAAAATTAATCGAAATGTGATAGTTAGCACAGATATCATGTAAGGGACATAGAGTAATATATAAATAATATAAAATGACATGCCCAAGACCTAAAGTCAATGTTTTATTTTTCCTGATAAATTCATAGACAAATAAAATTCATTTTATACTAGTGATGTGATTATGACTGGATGGTGGAATAGTTGTTTGGGACTTTTGCGAAAATCCCGCCGTTCACGATATGTACGATCGCTGGCGGATGGTCACAGAACTGCATTCCAATCTGAATTGTAAATATCCAGTTATATTATACATCGCCAGTAATATTCAATCTTTACACGTATTCTAATACAAATTAGCCACCATCGCTACAAATGGAAAGAAATAAAAATATCCCAGTGTTAAACTACTTCACAGATGTTGCAAACACTTATCACAAAATAAAAATATGTCATGTGTTTAGCTGGTGTACCTGGAGTTCTTCAAAGATCTTACATACTTTAATCTGGGCAAACAATGACTGATTAGAAATTAACTAATTAAATGCTGTCCAGAACATTATATAAGCATATAAATGAAATGTGATTTAGTAGAGGTTACTATTTAACAAACAGTTATTTGTTGTATGGGCACAACACAATACTTAAGACAAGATCGATTCTATTTTAACATTTTTTATTTAGACTTATAAAATATTGAAATAATATTTCAAAGGCAGTTCAAACTCCAAACTGATCTACATAAGTACAAATGTACATAAAATTCAATATCCAATTTAACATTTCTATGTTTATAAAACAATCTCCAATATGATCTAAATATATTTATTTAAAACAAAAACGATTTAATTGTCTTTTTCATATAAATAATTATATATGTTTATAATTCAAGTTAAATAAGCTATTGGAAAAAATCATCGCCAATTTATATTATGTATTTTAAAGATATATATACATATATAAACTCCATTCTACAAGAAGACCTCGATGTATATATTAAGAATAAAGAAACATGTATATATTTATTTAAAAAGTTCAATATCTCCAAGTTGAATTTAATGTTTATATATTACAAAGAATGTTCAACCTCCAATACTAGCTACATGTGTGCATTGTATATCGTTGGCTCGGCGCAAAACCCCAGTAACTGACTTTTTTTTCCAAAATAACTTTTTTCAATAATTTGGAATATAAAGTTACAGCTCCTATTAAAATATGGTGGTTTAAATTTTTGTTTTAATGTTTTAATTCAAAAGATAGTAAAATCCAGTAACTGCATTCATGATTTTTCTCAGCGCAAAACTCCAGTAACTGCACTTACTGAGTTTTTAAAGTACAAAACAAAAAACAATAATGCAAAAAAACAGTATTATCTATGATTTTATAACTTTCCTAAACTATAACTTTTTATGGACACTCCCTCCCCCTTAAAAAGAAAAAAAAATATCTGGATCTGAATGACAGCAGCATGTTTTTAAATTCTATAGATATAAATGTATTAGATTTTTCTACTTCTGTAATGCAATATGAAAGTGATGATGTTGATGATGATGTTGTTAGTTGAGATCTTGATTGGGAGAGTGAAAGTGATTACATTGATTGTAATTCTGGTGATAGAGAGGATGGCAGTGAGATTAGTGATAGAGGCGATGATAGTGAGATGAATTTTTATAGTGGTAGTGTTGGTAAGTCTGGTGATAAAGGGGATTGTAGCGAGATCGGTGATAGACACAATGGTAGTGAGATGAACTATTATAGTGGTAGTGGTGGTAAGTCTGGTGATAGAGGGGATGGTAGTGAGATTGGCGATAGAGGCAATGGTAGTGATATGTATTGTTATAGTGGTAGTGTTGGTAAGCCTGGTGATAGAGGGGATGGTAGTGAGATTGGTGATAGAGGCGATAGTAGCTAGTTGAATTATTATAGTGGTAGTGATGGTAAGTCTGGTGATAGAGGGGATGGTAGTGAGATTAGTAATAGAGGGGATGGTAGTGAGTTTGGTGATAGAGACGATGGTAGTGAGATGAATTATTATAGTGGTTGTATTTGTAAGTCTGGTGATAGAGGGGATGGTAGTGAAATTGATGATAGAGGCGGTGGTAGCGAGTTGAATTATTATAGTAGTAGTGTTGGTAATTCTTGTGATACAGGGGATGGTATTGAGATTAGGGATAGAGGCGATGGTAGCGAGATGAATTTTTATAGTGGTAGTGGTGGTAAGTCTGGTGATAGAGGGGATGGCAGTGAGATTAGTGATAGAGGCGCTGATAGTGAGATGAATTATTATAGTGGAAGTGTTGGTAAGTCTGGTGATAGAGGGGATGGCAGTGAGATTAGTGATAGAGGCGCTGATAGTGAGATGAATTATTATAGTGGAAGTGTTGGTAAGTCTGGTGATATAGGGGATGGTAGTGAGATTGGGGATTGGAAGTGGTGGTAAGTCTGGTGATAGAGGCGATGGTAGTGAGATGAAAAGTGGTAGTGTTGGTAAGTCTGGTGATAGAGGCGATGGTAGTTAGATGAATAGTGGTAGTGGTGGCAAGTCTGGTGATAAGGGCGATGGTAGTGAGATGAAAAGTGGTAGTATTGGTAAGTCTGGTGATAGAGGCGATGGTAGTAAGATGAATAGTGGTAGTGTTGGTAAGTGTGGCGAAAGACGGGATGGAACTTAGATTGGTGATAGAGGCGATGGTAGTGCGATGAAAAGTGGGTATGGTGGTTAATGTGGTGAAAGAGGGGATGGTACTGAGATTGTTGATAGAGACGATTGTAGTGATATGAATAGTGGTTGTGGTGGTAAGTGTGGTGAAAGACGGGATGGAACTTAGATTGGTGATAGAGGCGATGGTAGTGTGATGAAAAGTGGTTGTGGTGGTTAATGTGGTGAAAGAGGGGTTGGTACTGAGATTGTTGATAGAGACGATTGTAATGATATGAATAGTGGTTGTGGTGGTAAGTGTGGTGAAAGACGGGATGGAACTTAGATTGGTGATAGAGGCGATGGTAGTGCGATGAAAAGTGGTTGTGGTGGTTAATGTGGTGAAAGAAGGGATGGTACTAAGATTGGTGATAGAGACGATTGTAGTAATATGAATAGTGGTAGCGGTGGCAAGTCAGGTAAAAGTGTTAGTGATAGAAGGAATTCTATTGAAATTAATAGTGAAATAGATGGTACTTGTGATAAGAGTTGTAATATAGAAATGAGTGAGATTACAGTTGACGATGATGATGACAGATTTACTATGCACGACCCGTAAGGAATTTAATCCCTCACACCTCTTCACACCATGAATGTCAAATGGGAAATGTCTTAAATGTAGGAAATCAAAGTAGGGGGAGAAAAAGAAATAAAACAGGAATCTTACTGGAAAAGAAATATATTAAAAAATAAAAGAAACAGAGGTCTTAGCTATACAAGTCATTCTGGGGTGAATAAATATGCTAAATCAATTAAAAAAGGTTGTGGATCGCTTTGTAAAAAAAAGTACATATATACTACATATATCAGAAACCCAAAAGCAAACTTTATTCAATGATTTCTGGGACTTTGGTAATATTGATCGCCAAAGAGATTATATGTCTCGAACAATTCTAGAACAACCAAGAGTTAGAATTCTAAATGAGACCAATAGTAAAAAGAAGGTTTCAAAGAAATACTGTTTGTTTATTAATGGTAATAAAGTTATGTAGCAAATTCTACCTAGAAACATTAGATATATCTTATGACATGACAGTTACAGCAATAAGAAAAAGCAAAAACTTGTCAGGAATCACAGAAAACATATTTAAGGGATAAACATTCAAGCCGGGCAAACAAGTTGATAGATACTGCTCGAATTATGTTAAGACGGTTTTTTAATTGCGATATGAAGTACAGAAATAGTGTTTATAAAAGAGAAATATGAATCATTCTGTTTATGGTTTTAACACAGCTTATAATTCCAATGAGCTTTCTATTCATGCCTATTGTGAAGCTTAATAAATATCAGCGTAAGAAAAGAAATGTTTCTGTTTAATATTATTTGATATTTCAATTTAAAAACTAGTAAGAAAACAACAACAATTTTATAAGAAACAGTTACTATAATTTATAGTAATTCATTTGTTAAGTGCATGTTTACTATGTATATTTGTGTTATGGGCCAGAACTACTTTTGAATAAAATATTGTTTGAATAAATATTGTCTATTGTAAAAGTCAAATAAACTCTTTTTTTTCCATTAAACTAATGTTATTATTCTAGTTGTCCTGTTTAGTAAATCTTTGGCCATTTTAATTGTACAATATACTTTTTAGAGTAAATACTGATGCTTTCACAAATAAATTTAAGAGCAAAGGAAACAGTAAACGCACTAACTGGAGCTTTGCACAAATATATTTTAGAGCAAAAAATCAGTAAGTGCTGTTTCTGGAGTTTTGCGCCGAGTTTTTCAACGCAAATTTTCAACTTTATTTTTCAGATCAATTTTAATACCTTGTAAATATTGATATTATACAAGATACAAATGTGAAGAACTATTTTTAATGAATATGCTTAATTATAACATTAAACTTAAGTTTTTTAAATAGTAAATAGTATAATCAGTTTTTTGTCTCTCCTAAAAAGTAAGAAAAATGCAGTTACTGGGGTTTTGCGCTGAGTCAACGATACATATATATATATATATATATATAAATCAACGAAAGTTCAATCTATATAGAGAATGAAAGATGCCTGATGAATTAAATGAATTTTTTAACGAAAACAGATGGTAAGAATGAATGGAGTTAGTAAGAATGGATTATGTTAGTGAAACAAATAAAGCATTATATAGCATAACTGAAACAGGAAATAAAACGAAAATAAGAAGAATCAAGTATGAAAGAAAGGAAACAAAGGCAATAATAATTAAGTAAGTAGGTAAATAAAAATAGAAAACAAGATTGAAGTAAGAATGGAAAGAAACAAAATTAACAAGAACCAAGACAGAAAAAATACATGATTAAGCACAATGCAAGAATGGAAAGAAACAAAGAAAACAAGAACCAAGAAATATAAAAAGTACAGTACAAGTATGAAATATGAAGTCAGTATGGAAAGAAAAAAAGATTAAACTCTGTAAAGAAAGAAGCAAGAAATGAAGTAAGTTTGAAATAAGATAAGAAACGTTTAAAAAGAAACATTGTTTGATTATTGTAAGCCAAGACAGTTATAAGAAGACAATCAAAATCAAACCAATAGTAGATAAGAAATTACAAAAGGCGCTTACTCCTCCACGACCGGGGATTAAACAATTGTAAGAGTACAACTATAGGTGGGTTGACCTCATGAACGATTTCTAAATAAAATAGTAGCTATTTACGTAATAGGTAAACCGCCGACAGTATGAAGTAACGATCGACAAAATTATTTTATATACCTAAGATAAAACGCCCATCTTGTTACAAACACTTGCATTACATATATATATATATATATATATATATATATATATATATTATATCAGTTTATTAATCAATAAATATTATATCTTTGATTTTATATTCTGGATTTATTGCTATAATTATAATTTATCATTATACTATTAATTTATTTTGAGAAAAAGTTACATAATAGAATTATGTGACGTTTTAATGTAATAGGTATTAATATCATGGTTAACTATTTGTCAAAGGTAACATCACAGATATTGTTTTCGCTTCCACATTTATTTTCAAACAAATATTTTTCAAGCACTTGGACAACTAAAAGTAATGTTTATCATCAATTTAACCGAAACAATTATCTGTTTATTTATTATGATTATCTTAAACTGTAATCGATTTTATTGTGAGGTCAGCAATCGTGTTCACATAGTCTTTCTATTAGATTTCAACAGACTAAACTATATTTTGTATCCACTGTTTCATTGCAGTCCGTACAAAAAAATTAACCCATTGTCAGTAAAGAAAATATCTGAGGAATTGTGCACAGTTTAATATATGTAAACAAAAAAGTATATAAACGAACCTAACACCGAATACATTTGAAGGAAAAAGTACATATCAGTAAATTGCAACTCACCAGAAATCCATTTTCAATACATCCAAGGAATATGCCACACAATGAACCATCAGGAATGTATGCGCCAAACTCAAATGTAGCCACGGGTGTATACAGAGGAATAGTGTCGCATGACGTCATTATCTGTTATAATAACACAATAATATCCGATTTTGTAAGCAGCTTGGCCTACTAAAATTAATCTACATGAACTAATTGATAATTCAGTATTTCGTATTAAATATACTAAAAAAGCCATTACATATACATGTTTTATGATCAAAATTCAGTTAAATTCAGAAAACATGACGTCAACTTATTCAGCAAAGCGGGATAGGGTCTACAACGTTGTTTCATTGCATTATACTCCTTACTTATCTTAATAAGTTCAAGACCCTGAAATCAATGTGATTCAATGTTGATATTATTTGTAATAATGTGGATCACAAAATGTCTACAAAAATATGACCCTGCTGCTAGGGGGCATAAGGTGTTGTATTCAATGTTACATGAACAGATTGGATAAAATTGAGTCTGCTCTGTACTCCTATTGTGGTTCAGGTTCAACATTGAAGACGGTACCAATGGCCACATTTTCTTGAAAAAAAATATCGGAAATTCATAAATATTACTGAAAGTTCATAAACATAAGAATATGATGAAAGTAAATAAAGCAATTTAGACAAGTTCGATCCAATATCATAATCAGTACCAAACTAGTAAAATATATAACCAAATATACACAGCCACTGAAACAGCAGGGACTACAATTGCTATATGAAATAATTATTATAAATACAGTTCATATATATACTACTCCAGGTTTGTTAAGCACCAAATATTTCACACGGCGTTGACCAGAAAGGAATGGCGACCTGTTCTTTTTACAGACGAGTCCAGGTATTGCTTAGACTATACAGATAGGCGTGCTAGGGTATGGAGAAGTCCAGTGAAGAGATTCCACGAAGCATACATTGCTGAGTATGACCGCTACGGAAGTGGCTCTGTGATGGGCTGTGGGTGAGATCAGATGGGTTGGACGTACAGACCTCATTATCCTTGACTGAGGTACACTGAATGTCCAGCCGTATAGTGATGAGATTATGGATACCCAGGTAAGATTGTATGCTGGTGAAGTGGGTGATGGGTTCATTGCACGTCTGCACTTGCCAACCCGATCCCCAGACCGCAATCCTATCGAGCATGTGTGAAATGAGTTGCAGCTTAGAACTTCAGCCCGTCAAGTCCAGCCAAGAAGTATCCAAGAGCGTGGTCCAAGAATGCAACAACATCCCACAAAGGACCGCCAGGAACCTGATAGGGAGCATGAGGAGGCGTTTCCAAGCTTTAATTAACAGCAACGGGTCACATACTCGATATTAATCCTATACCAGTTAGCTTCGTCAGCGTTTTGACAAATTTTGAAAATTTATCAAAAATCTCTTTTTTTCAAAAGCTTAAAACAAACGTAAAACACAAACAAATTATATTTTCTTAAAAGAGAATATTAAATGTTAAGTACAAACAATGTTTATAACAATATTGCAACTATAACGTAAAACATGTACTTAGATATTCTTGGTGCTTAGCAAACTTTGAGCAGTATATACATACTAGAAAAGAAGTACAACTTTCCCGGTGTTTGTTTACAATTATTAAACTCACGCTTTTGCCTGGTCTCCATGACGCCACTGGTGCTACGTTACAATGATTCAGCACAAAAGCGGCTGGAGAATTCCGAAGACCAGAACGGCTGCAGATCGTGGTATTTTGGTTGAAAGATGTAACGTCATTTGCTATGTCATAGACGACTGTTAGTTTCGAACAGTTGTAGAAGTCAACTAGCATGTATGCAAAATAACAGGTTGGTAATCAAACAGAAGTAAACTCAACATGCACACAAACGAGAATTATCTACTTGTTTAAAATTATCGTTACATAATAATATGTCTGATCATTTTTAATATTGGTGTTCTACTTTATTCTATTTACCATATAATACAGTTAACTATGACGTTTTTACATATTAAATGCGTTTACAAATCATAGTGTGTACAAGCGAGTAAAATTATTTACTTTTTTCTTCTTATAAGTTGAACTCATCAAGTGAATTATGGTATGAAATAAAAAACAATGTGCAATTCACTTTTGAAAGAAATAAATGTCTGGATATTAAGGTATAAGTACGATGTCCCGTTTGAGGCCATCGCGATAGCCCACGACGGGAGCAATTGTGGTGAAAAATTGAATCAACGATTGTAAAAAGTAACATTGTTGACTTTTCATTATCGTAATTTCATTGTTTCGACCTTTTCTAATTTAATAAATATGCAACGGGACCAATGATGGTGACAAGCCGAAATTAAGATGGTGACAAGTTGAAACAACGATGGTAAAAAATTGAAGTAATTTATACTTTTCATTATCGTATTTTCGTTGTTTCTTTGTTTCGACTTTTCTTAATTTGATAAATATGACGCGATACCACTCCAACGGGACACCGTATATATATTAAAATGTGTGTATAAATATATTAAGCTTTATGTATAAACACTTAAGTTTTCGTTTATAATAATAAGTAACTTGAGGTTTGTGTAACAGTGCCTTTTTGTATAAATAATTAACAAAGTCGAAGTGTTTATACGTATATTACCATGCGAATATATAAGTTTATTAAGTTGTGTATAGTTCATTGAGATGTATGTATATGTGCATTAGGATATACGTATACTTATATTAAGATTTGTGTATATAAAATTACAAGTACATTTAGTTGGGGCTACAGTCGTGGAAGTGTCAGGTGCCGTTGTTGTTGTTGAAGCTGAAGCGGAAGAACTTGTTTGTGAATTTGCCTTCGTTGTTATTTGTGACTGGTCAGGTGTAGTTGGCATTGTTGTAGTTTGTGTAGAAGTGATCAAGGCTGTAGATACATGTGCGGTATTTGTTGCAGTTGGGGTAGACGTTATCGCAGCTGTAGATGAGTGTGTGATACTTGTTGCTGTTGTTAGTGCCTGATTTGCAGGGGGTCCGTCTTGTTTCAAGAAGGTAAGCGAATACATATAAATATAATTGTTTTAATAATAACTGAAAATGATTTTTTTACATGCATCGTTATAAATGTAAAAGACTAATGTCCAAATGATACACACCATTTTCTCTCGAAAATTGTGTTCCCGGATCAAAATCAAACTTAAACAAGCACTCCAAACAATAGTACCTACAAAGGTCGTTTAAATGATATTATCATCAAGAGTTTATATACAGACTAACACACATTACATTACTTTCTCTCTAATGAGCTGTTTTTAAATGTATATATGATTACCTGTACCTCCATAATAGACATCAGAGGATTATTATACAGGGCACAGTTGGAAAACAATTAAACAGTTATTCCTTAATGTAAATCTAAGGCTCTTCATTATTTCTTAATGTGGATAAGATGAAGTATGACGTGGCACCATATATTTTAATGAAAATAAAGAGAATTGTATACATGGAACTTCCTGATATGTAAAATGTGATGTTTCAAACGTTTATTTTTTTGAATTTGGCCTGTTAAGGCTATTAATTGTTTTCCAACTAACTGACCTCTTTTTATATTATATAACGGATAGTTTCTACGAGTTTATCTGATCTCGATTGCGAAGAATGCTTCGAGCTTAATAAATGAACAGTTTTCTTGTCCGCTTCCTGGGTTGAACCATTTATTTCACAGACATTGTTGCAGCTGGGCATCGACCCTGCAACATCTGGCGTGAGCGGCAAACACCTAATCCACTACACTATCGCGTCAACTAGGTTTCTGTTTTCTTCATCCTCATTTCAATAATAATGCACATGGATTGTATAAAAACAAGTTAAATATAAAAAGATGTGTGATGCTTTGAAAATACGTTTTTCATCTTGATACTGTATAATACACACAAACATACGTTCACAGTTTTGACCGGAGTAGCCATGGTAACAGTCACATGAGTAGTATGGTGAGTGGTTGGGATGAAAACGACATTTTCCACCATTTTGACATGGGCTATTGTCACAAATAATAGCTGCAACAATTAATTAAATTTTAAAATTCTATATTTTCCAATAATATACCATTTTTATTATAAATGTAATGATAAGTGTAAATTTAACTCATGCTTGTGTAAAGTGTTCCATCTATTAAAGTCAATAGTATATTAGTATTTAATGTTATATATAGAAATCATAACACATTTATAAGCATACTGTGATAACGTGTCTTGCTGAAGGACGCCACACATGGCTGTCACCGAGGATCGAACCCACGTCCCTCCAATTGTGGGGCCCGCTGCTCTACCACTAAAACATGGAACGCCACACACCCAGACTAGACTGTTGGCAATCCCCAATGTGTATCACGTGTTACGCTTAAACTCAACTGACAAGCCATGATAGTAAGATATAGACTTCAGCTGACTTAACCATCATGCTATAATTGACGCAAATCCATCGGATCAACTAACTGAATGTACAAATTGTCCTCTTTGCTATTTAATTGGCAAATATATGCAGTGAAAACCTTATTTATATACATAAATTTATTTTATAGTCATATAACCAAACTTAAAAAAATAGATAATTGGATCCACAATAACAGCATTTCCAAATTTGAAATATATTGATATATATATCTTTGAACGTACATACATACATTTACAGGCCACACTACGCGTTATCACGCCTAGCTATAATAGAAGTCAAGCATGTAATACAAATTAATGATCTTCCGAAATAGACATATTTCAGCAATAACTGATCTAGGTACTATATAGTAATTATCATACATTTAATCAAAAACGAGAAGGAAACTTGTTCTTCATGTTAAACAATGTAATGTAATTTTCCATCTTTAAAGTTATTGCAATTTTTTTAAGGCATAGTGACTAATAAGCCCTATTAGGCTGAATATTTCTTAACATACGAGTATATAGACTGGTTTGCAAATGTTAAGATTTAAAATGTTTTGTACATGTCACTTAAATGTAGTACATGCAAATATGCGTAAGATATATTCAAACGCCGTATAGAGAAAGAAACATTGGACCTCATTGAATCAGAACAGGAATGCCGTTGTTGCTTTTTAAATTATTTCCGTTTAATAATGTTATAATCACTTTAAATTCACAATAATATAATTTTGCAGCGTTTTATTTCATTTTTTATCAACAAGTGTTACCGTCTGTTCTTTGAGACAGTTAGCGTCATCAAATATACATTTTGATAGTCGTAATAACGTTTTCTTACTCTCGCAGTTGGTGCCATAGGAACCATGAATACATTGGCATGTGCGGTAAGGAGAGCTATGATGTTCGTGACACACTCCCCCATGTCTACAAGGATTGGCGTGACAGGGACCGTCTACAATGTAAAGAAACGTAGCAATTTATTGAATATTGTTGGTTGAAATGAAAACAAGAAAAAAACACTATGAGTTGTTCTCAACACCGATTAAGTTCATAGATATTGTTATAAAGGTTGTAATATTTCATTGAACAATCTGTATTTATTGCAAATGAATACATAAAAAAGTATTGACATGTTTATGTTCTTAATCAATGGTTTTGACAAATGTATCAACTGTACACACAATGTATACACGTGGTATGAATGCATTTGTCTTATTTTGGATAAGATTCAGACAAAAATCTAACAAAATAATGTTCCCTCGGAAGCAGAGAAGAAGCCCAGGAAAAGAACATACAAGATAATTCCGCCCATTTGAATAACGATGTTCTGTCGAGTTCCCCCGAAAACAGTTATCCCTCGGAGAGGAATTTTATTATTTTTCCAATAATACGCCATTTTCATTATTGTATTGATAAGTGTAAATGTAACACATACTTATACAAACATTTACATCTATAAAAATCCATAGTATACACAATACAAGTATTTAATGCTATGATGGCATCCGTCAGTTTGACAGCTATTTTCGGCATGCCATGATTGTTAATTTAAATATATAACAATTTACATCGATTGTGAAACAAGTTACATATAGAAAACATAAAACTGTTATAAGCATGTTCAGAAAGCGTGTCTTGCTGAAGGACATCACACATGGCTGTCACCGAGGATCGAACCGAAGTCCCTCCAATCGTGGGCCCGCTGCTCTACCACTAAAACATGGAACGCCACACAACCAGACTAGACTGTTGGCAATCCTCAATGTGTAACACGTGTGGTTACAACAACGTAAGGCTTAAATGCAACTGATACGCCATGTTGATAGTAAAATAAAGACTTAATCTGACTTGACCATTGTGCTATAATTGACGCAAATGCATCGGGTCAACTAAATGAATGCACAAATTGTCCTCTTGGTTACTTTATTGACAGATAGATGCAGTGAAAACCTTATTTATATACATATATAGTCATATAACCTACATATAAAATATAGATAATTAGATTCATAATAACAGCATTTCCAAATTTGAAATATATATATTGATATATATTTTTGAACGAACAGACATGAATTTACAGGTCACATTACGGTTATCACGCCGAGCTATAATAGAAGCCAAGAATATAAGACCAAGACATGATCCCCCGAAATAGACTTGTTAAGCATTAACTGATACAGCTATAATAGAAGCCAAGAATATAAGACCAACGCATGATCCCCCGAAATAGACTTATTAAGCATTAACTAATACAGTTATAATAGAAGCCAAGAATATAAGACCAACGCATGATCCCCCGAAATAGACTTATTCAGCAATAACTGATACAGCTATAATATAAGCCAAGAATTTAAGACCAACGCATGATCCCCCAAAATAGACTTATTCAGCAATAATGATACAGCTATAATAGAGGCCAAGAATATTAGACCAACGCACGATTCCCCGAAATAGACTTATTCAGCAATAACTGATACAGGTACTATAAAGCAAATCATATCTTATCATTCATTTAATCAGAAAGACAAGGATAGTTGTTCTTTATGTTAAACAATGTTATGTTCAATCTATGAAATAATTGCAATTTTTGATGACATAGCAACTAATAAGCCCTAATAAGCTGAATATGTTTAAACATATATAAACTTTTTTGCAAATGTTTAAATTCAACATGTATTGTACATGTATCTATATAACATTTGGACAAAAGTAAAATATGCGTAAGTTATATGCAAACGTTATAAAGAGAGAGAGACACGGAAACCCATTGGATCAAGACAGGAATGCCGTTGTTAGGAATTGAATTATTTTCGTTTATTGAAATATAATTCACTATGGCATAATTTTGCAGTGTTTTATTTTAACAAGTTTTGCCTTTTGTTCTTTGTGACAGTTAACATCATAACATGTATAGTTTTGATAGTCGTAAAAACTTCATCTTACCCTCGCAGTTGGTTCCGTTGTAACCATTATGACATCTGCACGTGTAGTAAGGTGCGCTATGGTGTTCGTGACACACTCCTCCATGTCCACAAGGATTGCCGTGACAGGGGACGTCTACAATGTAAAGACATGAAAACAAGAAAAAACACTTTAGTCTAAACGTAGCAATTTATTGAATATTGTTCTTTCAAATGAAAACAAGAAAAATACTCAAAGCTGTTTTAAAACAAATATGAACATACATAGTGTTATTAAGGTTGTGATAACACGAGCTGTCTACGATGTAATAAAAACGTCATTTTTCATTAAACAATCTACATTTGTTGCAAATAAATACATGAACATCATCGGCATGAATAAACTGTTCGTCATTGATGGTTATGACAAACTGTACATAATTATAAAGGTGATATTAAGGACGATTTCTAGAGTTTTTCAAGCACACCGTCCAACACCTCGTAGTTTCGACTTTTCACCATCGTTTTTTCGTTGTTTCGACGTTTCACCATCGAAGTTTCGTTGTTTCAAATTTACTAAGTTTGATAAATAAAAAAACATGCCAAATAGTGATGAATGAAACTTATTATGCTCTTTTTTAGGTTTGTTGTTTTAAAGATTATTACAACAGCAATCTTGTATGATGTGAGGCGGCCGATGAAAGTCGTTCTTTGACGCAATGTTGTTATTGTTTCAGATTCCTTGGAATCGTAGAGCTGAGTCAGTATCATTCTAAACATGAATACCGTATAAACCTTGCCACAAAAGTCACATGTTGTATCTACACTCTGGGTTCTGTAAATACGTGATATTTTCCAGAGAGAGCATTCTTCGATAATGTCATTATGCTTATAAGAATACATCTGCCGAGTTTCTCGTTACACTATGGTTTACAATGTTTATATCGTTTATGTTTACAACGTTAGAGTATAGCCCTTCATCTTCATGTGTCAAGTGGTAGAGAGTTCGCATCGTATGCGGAAAATTATGGGTCAAATACACAACGGGTTATACTAAAGATTTGAAAATTGGTGAAGAAGTTATTTTGCTTGGCGCTCAGTAGTATTTAGAGGATAATTCAAAGCTATAAACTTTGCAAATAATATGCATTAAGTACATTAATGGGCAGAAAATATGATTTTTAATTTCCAAAACTTTGCTATTGAATACATTTACTTATTATTAAAAGCAATACTAACAACTGGAAACACTTATGTGTGTAGCTGTCGCGGTTGGAGTAGTAGTTGGTATTGGTGTGCCATCTTGACAAAGAGAGATTAGTGAATACATATAAGTAGCTGAAACATCATTACTAGATATGTACATGTGTACCAATATACATACAGCTTTGTTTAAATAGTGCTGAAGTGCATATAAATATACAAAATATTATTTAATTGAAATTTCCTTGAAAAGTTACTTTTCTGATTAACGTCGTTTTTTTATGTATGAAAGTTACATTACATTTTAACAATTGATACAGACAAATCATACGACGTCCTAGTACGTTAAACGAACCAATACTACACTCATGCAAACATGTAGAAAACATTTTTAAAAGTTAAAATTATTTGAATAAACTTTTTCGAAATACTTACAATCTGAATACAGTTTTAATATCGCACTTTAGGTTAGGGCTCACTAATCCAATATCAAAGAACGTTGATCAATTTCAATACAAAAACAAATTTTAATACGCTTTAGACGGCAATTCGCTAAGCAGACGTAGTTTGCAGTGACGTCATTTTATAATTCCAGTTTCAAAGCTAAGTACTATCGTACAAACCAACATACGTGCACAATATAGACCGAAGTATCGAGGTTGGCAGCTACATGAGAAGTATGGTGAGCTTTGACGTGTATGACATGTTCCACCATTTTGACATGTACCGGAATGACACGGACTGTCTAAAATGTACAAAAAGGTCACGTTCTGTTGAGTTATGTTTGTTTCAAATATAGATTACATTGATCATTTTGATAAATATTTGAGCTGCACAAACTTATGAATATTGTATTACTTTAAGATATTACTAATGGTTTATTAGGGACTGGAAACATATAACACGTCCTAGAAGTAAAAGAGACGGTTTTATTGAGTCTGTAAATGAGGGCTAGTGACATATGCACTAACACACCACCCTCCCACAGCTTGTTCACCCGCGTAAGTGGTATTTTATTTTTTAAGTTTAATAAGCTCCACGATTGCAAGGCATCAGAAATAATAACGATATTTAGTTAAAAACAATCATATGCTGTTTTTAAAAAAAACAAGCAGGTGAGAGAGAGAGAAAGAGAGAGAGAGAGAGAGAGAGAGAGAGAGAGAGAGATTGCGTAACATGGATCAGATGTGTTTTGTTTTATTGATGGCTATTATGTTGATGGGTGCAAATATCACGATGCTTGTGAATAGAAATGATGCTACGAATATGTTTCATTAAAGTGATAACAATAACAATGATTGTAAAGTTAGTGTCGATATTTACTTTAAACCGAATACGCTATAGTTAAACTGCGTCATTCAATTTATAATTGGACTCATACAATACAAGTAACATATTAATATTGAAAATATTGTATTGTAAAACGTATGTAACGGATGAATGTGCTGTCATCCCTAATACGGTAGGTTCCATCCAAAAATAGAATGACGTAGTTTCAAGATAACGTAATGGGTTTATAGTGAAAATAAAGTTTAAGTATGATAATTCCACCAGGACGTTAGTTACTTAACATATATATATTACTTGTCACATGTATGTTTTGTTAAATGTGTAATTACTAATTGTATATTATATGAAACTAAGTGAACATAAAGACATTGAATTGTTAAATTTCTTCAATGTTAAACGCATAGGATTCGCTACTTACGCTGGCAGATTTCCCCATTGTAGCCAGGTATACATTCACAATGTCCTTCATGTTGACCTTTCTCCACGCAGTGTCCACCATTGAGGCAATGGTGTATGTGGCAGTCAACTGTGTATATAACAATAACATTATAACGTTGTTTTTTATTTTATTGTTTCATTTTTCACATCCACTCAATTTGCAAACGTTTTATTATTGGTATCCGCCTCCTGACATGTGTGTATCACTGTATGAATAGCATTATAATGCATTGTATGCAAATCATTAAAATGCATTGTATGCATATCATAATAATGTATTGTATGCATATTATTTAAATGCAATGTATGCATATCATTATAATGTATTGTATGTATATCATTATAATGCATTGTATGCATATCATTATAATACAGTGTATGCATATCATTATAATGCATTGTATGTATATCATTATAATGCATTGTATGTATATCATTATAATACATTGTATGCATATCATTATAATACAGTGTATGCATATCATTATAATGCATTGTATGCATATCATTATAATGCATTGTATGTATATCATTATAATGCATTGTATGCATATCATTATAATGCATTGTATGTATATCATTATAATGCATTGTATGCATATTATTATAATACAGTGTATGTATATCATTATAATGATGCGTTGTATACATATCATTATAATGCATTGTAAACATATCAATATAATGTATTGTAAACATATCATTATATTATATACATATCATTATAATGTATTGTATACATATCATTATATTATATACATATCATTATAATGTATTGTATACCTATCGATATAATGCATTGTATACATATCATTATAATGCATTGCATACATATCAATATAATGCATTATATACATATCATTATAATGCATTATATACATATCATTATAATGTATTGTATACATATCATTATAATGTATTGTATATATATCATTATATTGTATACATATCATTATAATGTATTGTATACCTATCGTTATAATGCATTATATACATATCATTAAAATGTATTATATACATATCATTGTAATGTAGTGTATACATATATGTCTGAACGATGATATTGTGAGCTTACTTCTAATCGTCATCTTCTCTGTTTGCTTGTATACTACTTTGCAGTAAACAATCTGTTTGTCTATCCAAGATTGTTGCCTTTGCTGTTTTTTTAATGTTTCTGATTTGCGTTATTAAAACTCGCCAGAATACATTATTCAAGTAATTTTATTCAGCATTTTATCATATATTGATTATGGGTAATAATTTAAGGTTTGTGTATGTATTTATTGCGACTATACTTTAATGGTGCTTTTTTAAAGATAATAGTATCAGCTAATTAAGCGCTCATATAACTACATGTATACTATCTCAAGTTTTTTTTTCTTTGATTTCTGCTTGTTGGCTTAAATATAGTGCTTTATTGATGTCTATTTGAGATATATATAGTTGCTTATTTAATGGCAACTTAATGCTTATTTAATGGCAGCTTAATGCTTATTAAATGGCAACTTAATATCTCAGTTGAAGCAAATATGTATAATGTATGAGCGGAACATATATTCTGACTTTTGTCAGTGATAACATAAGAGCAGTTTGCTTTTACCAATTGTTACACGCGACTGGTTGCAGTAAGGCGCAGTACATATTTTAGCAACACTCACTACTTCTGATCACGTGGGGTGATCCAGCTGCAACCGGGATGACCGCAACACATAGAATCATAAAGGGGATAACTGAAATTTCAGAAACATTAAATACCAATTACGAACGAATCAGTAGCAATATGAGTATTTGTACTTTCAGCAGTTCACTAATACCTGAATGCGGTTGCAATTTTAACGTGATAATTGTTTTTTTTATCTAAATTGCTTTGTGTTTTTTTAGATATACGTCACATTAGATAATTATGAAATTGTAAGAATTAAGTTCGTTATTTTACAGCCGGTGCTAGGATGTGAGAGGTGTCACTAGTTTATAAACAGCAAATTAAATGTTATGTTATGTACGGTACACGTTTTAGAACGAGATATCAAAAATAATTTTTAGGTGAATAAAATCTGATGAAACATATACTGAACGGAACAGCTAACCCGCCACCTTACATTGGGTGTACTTTCTAAAAATGTCAAAGCAATTTATGTGAAATTTGGACTTAAATAAGAAAGAACATTTAGGGTATGTAAAATCAATATACACTTGTCTGCTTATGCCGTACACAAACTCTAATAGCGCTACTCAATAGTTTAACGAATATATTGGAAATACAAAAGTGACGGGTTAGCTGTTCCTTTCAGTATAACGTCGCCATGAGAACGAAAAGCAATGTCTGTCCACGAGCTTGGCGTCTAATAACCTATAATGTGTTGGTACGCCGTTAAACCCTATTCATTCATGCATTCATTCTTTCCACGAGCGGTAGTGAAACAAGCAATATTCCTCATGTCACAGCCGATGGATGGAGTGACATTTGACGGGAAGAAATGGGAGCTAGTCATGATAATGTAAAATTTAAGTCCTGGAAGTCAAATATAGATCTGATGAACTGATTCTGATGGAAGCCTGAACTTTTTGTAAAGATGTATCAGATTTGGTAACACCGAGTCTGTTTATGCAGGATAAGTAAACTAGTAACACCTCTCACACCCTAGCACAGTCTTTATGATATCACATTTAGTAATACCGAGTCTGTTTATGAAGTATAAGTTAACTAGTAACACCTCACACTACCTTGCAGCGTCTTTATGATATCACATTTAGTAATACCGAGTCTGTTTATGAAGTATAAGTAAACTAGTAACAACTCTCACACCATTGCACAGTCTTTATGATATCACATTTAGTAATACCGAGTCTGTTTATGAAGTATAAGTAAACTAGTAACACCTCTCACACCATTGCACAGTCTTTATGATATCTCATTTAGTAATACCGAATCTGTTTATGAAGTATATGTAAACTAGTAACAACTCTCACACCATTGCACAGTCTTTATGATATCACATTTAGTAATACCGAGTCAGTTTATGAAGTATAAGTAAACTAGTAACAACTCTCACACCATTGCACAGTCTTTATGATATCACATTTAGTAATACCGAATCTGTTTATGAAGTATAAGTAAACTAGTAACAACTCTCACACCCTTGCACAGTCTTTATGATATCTCATTTAGTAATACCGAATCTGTTTATGAAGTATATGTAAACTAGTAACAACTCTCACACCCTTGCACAGTCTTTATGATATCTCATTTAGTAATACCGAGTCTGTTTATGAAGTATAAGTAAACTAGTAATACCTCTCACATCCTTGCACAGTCTTTGTGATATCTCATTTAGTAATACCGAATCTGTTTATGAAGTATATGTAAACTAGTAACACCTCTCACACCCTTGCACAGTCTTTATGATATCTCATTTAGTAATACCGAATCTGTTTATGAAGTATATGTAAACTAGTAACACCTCTCACACCCTTGCACAGTCTTTATGATATCTCATTTAGTAATACCGAATCTGTTTATGAAGTATAAGTAAACTAGTAACACCTCTCACACCCTTGCACAGTCTTTATGATATCTCATTTAGTAATACCGAATCTGTTTATGAAGTATATGTAAACTAGTAACAACTCTCACACCATTGCACAGTCTTTATGATATCACATTTAGTAATACCGAGTCTGTTTATGAAGTATAAGTAAACTAGTAACACCTCTCACACCCTTGCACAGTCTTTATGATATCTCATTTAGTAATACCGAATCTGTTTATGAAGTATAAGTAAACTAGTAACACCTCTCACACCCTTGCACAGTCTTTGTGATATCAGATTTTGTAATACCGAGTCTGTTTATGAAGGATAAGTAGACTAGTAACACCACTCACACGCTAGCACCGGCTTTATAATGCCACACTGAGTATTACTGAGTCTGTTTATGAAGGATAAGTAATCAAGTGACAGTTCTCACACCCTAGCACCGCCTTTAAATACCACATTTAGTATTACCTTGTCTGCTTATGATTGATAAGTAAACTAGTGACACCTCGCACACCCTAGCACTGCCTTTATAATACAACTTTTAGTATTACCTTTTCTGTTTATGAATGATAAGTAATGATAGTGACACCTTTCACACCCTAGCACCAGCTTTATAATACCACATTTAGTAAAACCGAGTCTGTTTATGAAGGAGAAGGAAACTAGTGACACCTCTCACACTCTCGCACCGCCTTTATAATACCACGTTTAGTATTACATTGTCTGTTTATGATTGATAAGTAAACTAGTGACACCTCTCACACACTAGCACCGCTTTTATAATACCGTATTAAGTAATACCGAGTCTGTTTATCAAGGACAAAGAAACTATTGACCCTTATCACTACCTAGCACCGCCTTTATAATACCACATTTAGTATTACCTTGCCTGTTTATGACTGATAAGTAAACTAGTGACACCTCTCACACTCTAGCATCGCCTTTATAATACCACATTTAGTATTACCTTGCCTGTTTATGACTGATAAGTAATCTAGTGACACCTCTCACACTCTAGTATCGCCTTTATAATACCACATTTAGTATTACCTTGCCTGTTTATGACTGATAAGTAATCTAGTGACACCTCTCACACTCTAGTATCGCCTTTATAATACCACATTTAGTATTACCTTGCCTGTTTATGACTGATAAGTAATCTAGTGACACCTCTCACACTCTAGTATCGCCTTTATAATACCACATTTAGTAAACCCGAATCTGTTTATGAAGTATAAGTAAACTAGTTAACCTCTCACATGCTAGCACCGCTTTTATAAGACCACATTAATTATACCGAGTCTGTTTATGATTGATAAGTAAACTAGTGAAGCCTCTCGCACCTTAGCACCGCCTTTATAATACCACATTTAGTAATACCGAGTCTGTTAATTATGAAGGATAAGTAAACTAGTGACACCTCTCACACCCTAGCACCGCCTTTATTATACCACATTTAGTATTACCGTGTCTGTTTATGAATGATAAGTAATGATAGTGACACCTCTCACATCCTAGCACCGCCTTTATAATACCACATTTAGTATTACATTGTCTATTTATGATTGATAAGTAAACTAGTGACACCTCTCAAACTCTAGCACTGCCTTTATCATACCCCATTTAGAGAAACCACATACATGTATATTCAAAATAAAATGTAATGCTAGATTTTAATTATAGTCTCTTATAATTATTCAAGAGTGGCATAGTTAGTTGTTAAATATAATGTACTTACATTGTATTAACCATGATGAGACTTAATTAAAGAAATACTATAAAAACTCTAACCTGACATCGTTGCTACGCGAATATAGAATTGATATGAATAAATCATCTATATGTACGAAAAGTAAAATAACTGGTTCATAATCATTAGATAAGAAAATTGACACTTTTGCATGCATATAAAAAGGTTGTAGAGTGCAGTATGTATTTGAAATTATAGGTAAAAGATAATATAAGTAGAATATGAATTAGTCAACTTTGTGGAGTTCGTGGTGGTCAAGTGGTAGAACATCGGACCTAGAAACATGGTATTAGGGTTGTATCCTCTGCCTCGGATATGTATATTGTCGTTGACTAAGACTTTATTCGCACTTACTTAGTACTGGCTCTGCCCAAAAATTTAAAAATCAATGTAAAATAAATAATTTCATATTTGACTTTGACTCAGTGTTATTTCCGATCCGTTGGAACATAGAACTCATTCAGGCGCGAGAACAGAAAACCTCTTAAGCAGGTGGCAGTTACTTTAACGGTGACGCATATTTCGCTACCTCTTTCAACTCTGCTATTTCCTTTTTGTAGTAGCGTTTTGTGCGTTTCCGAGGTCCTTTTATCATATATTAATCATGTTAAAAAAATGATATTTGTGATCCCTGGCCCTTCATTCACAAAACACCGCCACTTCAGTATGAACGTGACTCAATATCAAATTACAAAGTAATCAGATATGACTATGTTGAATTGGTAAAAAATAAAATAACCAACACGTCAATTCTATTAAGGTTGATATTTTTTTTTTAATTTAAACAAAATAATTAAAATACAATGTCAAATTACGCAAATTAGGAGAATGTATCAACTGAATAGATATTTTCAAACATAGACTTGTCTAACGTTATATCTGATATCACTACCAATGTCGTGTCAATTGTTGGCATGGTCGTTGACATTTCAACATCTACAAAATAGTCACATGTATTTGATTATGACGTAATGACAAAGCATTCGTTCCAATTACATTAGCGGCCTTAAACCTTGTTATAAGAATGACTGCATGAGCAATCTCGCTAACCCAAAGTTTGTTTAAATGAGACCAGTTCATTATTCGCTGTCAACTGGGATTTCACTCTTTTAAATAAAGTTGTATCGTTTATTTCAATTCTGTTTTCGCACAAAAAATATCAATTATGAGTTGGTCTTGTGCTCTTTCTCATTTCATCCTTGGTACTTGTCTGAGCAACTCATATCCCTCCCTCGTCCCATGCTTCTTTCAAATTGCTGTCTTGTATTTAATGCATAATCTATTCATTTAATCTTTGGTACCTGCCCGAACCAACAGCACTCACTCTACTTACCAATCTTCGTTTTTAGTAATAAATAATGAGTATATTTAATACTTCACCAGCCCCCATTTTAATTTGGTTGTTGCCAAATCCCATTAACAACCATCTCAGCCTATTCTTATCATTTTCGTATTGTTTGCGTTAAAATAAATATTCTGTCATTTTTTAACAGTGATAGCCGCTGAGCCCGAAGTCGCACTTTTCACATCCTATTTGTATTTAATTTATGTATTGTTTTTAATTATCAATATAAAATATTAATTATAAGTAGACCTAACACACTTCAGGTTTTGTATTTACCAGAGCTTGGTTTTGACTCTAGGCAGCATTATGGCAACGTATATACGATCTAGTTAAATTTTACATTTCACGTAAAGTTCTTTTAATAAAACATTTTTTACCAGAGCTAATATTCCCGAATCATCAGTATATGATAATAGCTTGCTTGACATATCGATTACATATATTTTCAATAATAGTGATACACACTATGTATTTTAAGAACAGTGAGAATAAATCATAAAATATCTACACTTTGCTGAGCAGACTTAAAACTACATAGTGATATTCCGACAACGGAAAATCTTCCATTTTCAATTTGATGGTCCACTGTATCGAAGTTGATGCTTGTGAAGGCTGAGTAGTTGTATACCCGCAAAACCACATTGGTCTGTTTGAAAGCTGTTGTAATCAGATAACTAGACTGATATGCGTGACTTTATAAGAAATACAGGTTTACACGTAGTAAAAATGATTTCATTATAGAACGAGTCGGATGACCGTCAGACGATTAGATGGTCGTCTAGCAGTATTTAAGTGTTGTCTATTTTTAGAAAAGGGATTTCGTTTCAAGTTTACAGCTCCGATTTAAATAGCGATTATGATCAAAGTTTGGTAGATGTGACATAATAAGCCATTCAGATTTTATTTGTTAATGGTAATGAGACGTATTTAACCATTTTATTTTTTTTAAACATTTAAAGTGTTTTTTCCTGATATACCTTTAAAACGGGTGTTGTGAATATATCCGGTGAATATACCAATGAGTGTAAATATGGGTTTTGTGTTGTAAGTTATCCTTTGTATATATCAATGAGTGAAAATATGGCCATTATGATAAGATTTATTTTTTTATGTTATTAATATACTAATGAGTGAAAATATGGGTTTTGTGGTAAGGTCTCCTTCGTATATATCAATGAGAAATAATTTAAATATGGTTATTATAATAAGACATTCTAAGAATATATAGATGAGTTAAATAATGGATGTTGTAAAATGCTATCCGCTGAATATACCAATGAGTGTTAATACAGGTGTTTTGATAAGGTATCCGCTGAATATACCAATGAGTGTTAATACGGGTGTTTTGATAAGGTATCTGCAGAATATACCAATGAGTGTAAATATGCGTTTTGTGATAGTAAAGTATCCTTTGTATAGATCAATGAGTGAAAATATGAACATTGTGATAAGATTTTATATCAAGAAAATGTGGTTAAAATGATTGGCAAGTCCATATCACAGTAGCTGCTAGCCTTACACCAACACACCAGTGAAACTTTACAGGTATGTTAACCAAAGGGCACTCATGTGGACAGCGGGATAGCTCTAATACGAGTTTATGTACAGTTATGACCCATTTAATATTTATTTTAAAATTGTGTTTAATGTTTCATACAAGCGTGTCATATTGCATTAATGTTTTATTTTTGTCTAAGCTCCTATTAGAGAGAGAGGCGAAAATAGTATAACTCTGGTTTGATTTTAAATAGCATTGTGTCCCTTTTTATATATTTGGAAAGGTTTATAACACACTTACATTTTGCTAACTACCGTTCATACTTCACAGAAACATCACAGCTGGTTCCACTTCCATTAAAGGCTTCAGTTGCAGAACAAGTTTAGGTTGAATCCCATGTAACACCTCTTTTGTATTTGTAAATTTGATTACAGTGGTTTAGAAACGACATGTATTGTTCCGGACGATGATGATTGAAAACTGACACCTGCATTCAGTATTAAAACGAACCCTTGTTGGAAACAATACCCTAAACATAAGTTGCATTTTGTTAAATGTATCCTTATTTATACTTATACAATTGTATAGCATGTTCAACTACCAGTCATACAGTATATTCATTTTTTAAGACTGGTTTCACAGTTTTGTCCGTTTTCCTGTCATAAGGTAACTTTATGCGCCACGTTTCCAAAAGAGTAGTACATGTACCCCTTACCAACAGCTCTTGTTAATGAAACCTTTTAAATTCACAACATATACGCCACCAATTTTACCTTTGAAGAGTAATACTTCAGATTGCACAATGCTGTGTAGTACCACCGTCCCCCTATAAGTGATTTTATTTATTTAATCTAATTCCAAAATGAATGACAAATTTCAAATATAAAGCCTTTAGATCGAGCTTGCCTCAGTAAAGAGGTCTTGGATTGGCTCCCACCGACCGAGACATACTAAAGACTTAAGAAATGGTACTAGAAGCTTCCTCGCTTAACGCTCAGCATATAGAGGACAGTTCTAGGTCTGGTCGGCCCGGTGTCAGTGTAATGTGACTGGGTGGGGTATCATACCATGTGTCTGTGGCATGATACTCCAGTGTGACAGCGCTCAGAATACTGTCTCAAGTAAAAACCGTCGCGATATGACTGAACAATTATTGAAAGCGACGCTTAACACCATACCAATAGACCTGCAGAAAATAGGGTAGTGTGAGGACATCATTACATTTATACAAGAAACCATGCCCTGAAGTTTAAATTTAACTGAGTAAGTCAATGTCAATACAGATGCAGTGTAGTGCAAAATATAAAATGACAAACAAAGAACAAAGCCCAAAATATGTTTTATTTTTCCTGACGAACTGATAGACAGTGTAAAGGTATTTTATTGTTTGAAGTAATTTTAAATTCCGGAATATGACTGAATGCTGTAATAGTTATTTGGGTCTTTTGCATAAATCCCACCGATCACGATATGTTCGATAGTTGGTGGATGATCACAGTACTGCATTCCAATCTAAAAATGGTAACATGTATTCATATTATACACTGTAAGACAAGTATTTTATCTAATATTTTCTTATGCCGTACTGACAACTTTCCAATTATAATGTAATAAAGTGGTGCTGCAGCACTTCACAGATTATCATCAAACAGCAGCAGCAGTAACGACAATGTCGTAATTTAGTGATAATACTACATACATAAACTACTGCTAAAATTCTGATTTGTAGCCGTTCAATTTGATAGTGGGCATAAGGGATTACGCTCTAACGGGTTTTCCATTGTCTGTCGTTTGTTGTTCTTTTTAAGCACTTTTTATGAAACAGCTACATGTATACCAGCTATGCTAAAAGATAAACTTTACAAAAGATTTTTTTTTTTTTTAACTTTACAAAAGATTATTGCCAATTCAAAATGGCTACCATTCCTAAAAAAAATAATAAAAAAGATATCTCAGATATACATATATATTAGATAAACATTTTATAAGCACACTGATGGAAAGTGATTTAGTATAGGTAAACCGTTTTTGTTGTATGGGTGCAACACAATCTTTAAGACAAGGTAATATTTTATTTTAAATGTTTGTATTTTGACTGTTTAACTTAACAGTCAAGTCTTCAAGGTGATAGATTGTGAACGATATATTTCATGGAAAGTTTAATCTCAAAGTTAAATAATATATTTCAAAGACAGTTCAATATCTAAGATAATCATTATAGGTATGAGGTATGCATGAATTCAATCTAGAAGTTAAAAAAGTCGAGTTTTTAAATTGAACATTTAAAGATATATATAATTTATAATTATGTATCTTTAAAATTGAAGTCCAGTTATCCGTAGACAAATATAACATAATGAAGAATGAAAATGAAGTATGAAAGCAAAAATAACCTTAACAATATGGAAAGAATTAATAATATTAAGAGTGAAAAAATAATGTAAAAAGAACGAAGAAAACAAGGTTAAAGTAAGTATAGAAATAAATATATGCAACAAGAACCAGGAACCAGGAACGTATGGAAAACAAAGATTAAATATGAACCAAGAATGGATAGAAACAATGATAACAAGAACGTAGAAAGCAAGAACAAGTACAAAATACAAGAATAAAATATGTAGTAAGTATGCAAAAATTGTGATTGAAGTCAGCATGGTCGGAAGGAATCAAATAATGAAGTAAGTGGTGCAATAAGATAATAAAATGATAAGAAAGAAAGTCTGAGTATTATAAGCTGCGATAGAAAACTAATGAAAACATTAAATGCAACAGTAGATAAGAAATATTATAAGAAAGACGCTTAAACCATTTGTGCAAAAAAAATGTGAATTTAACATAGTGATGTAATGTCCATAAGGATTTGTTTCAGCAAAGAGAAATGAAGTTAGATAACGGGTCAGTGAGCAACAAAATGATTAAAGTGTTTAACAAGCTTCTCTTGAATCGAGCTGTCAAATTCGATCATATATGGTATTAATTGTCCTAATGAGTAGGAGATTGTAGTTTTATCAAATGAAGGTGCTATGGTACCTGTATATATGGTCATGTTAATGGACTTTTACATGGCGATAAAATAAGACAATGATAATATGAATGTCTGGTCCCTTTGAGAACAATTATTATTCAGTTTGAGACATGAAACAATTGTCTAGTCATAGCAAATTAGATTTTACCTACAAATAGGCGGATAACAATTTCATAGTTGCCCAGGAGGATCTAAAAATAGTTGAAATTTCAAAACTATTTTCACATAAACCGGTCAAATTTATTCATTATGGATTATTTTAAGGTATTGAAATGTATAAACACCAAGGCGCGGATAATGTTTAAAGAGGATTTCGTTTGAGTTTTACGTCGTAATACTATAAGGATAAATAACAGTTTGCAATTGGTCATCCGTTTGTGCTTAAATTGTTTCCCAGTTTGTGATCTGAAGCATTATCTAGTCACTGCAAATTATATTTAGTTTAAATAGAAGGATTGAATTTCCATAACGTGTAACCATCATCAAACTTCGATATTTTGACTACTGTGTCGATTTTCATTAAATGACTATTGTCAATAATGAATGCTAACACTCGAAACAAAAAGGTTAGAACAGTAAACTAACTGATATGCATGTCGTGGTATGCATGTGTTGTCCATGTATACCGGAATTATTTATTTGGGCGGTCAATAATCAAAACCCAAATCCCGAATAAACAAGTAAATTATGGACACCAACCCACAGCAATCAAAAAAATATCATTAATGAATGTTTAATGCGAAAAGCTTTACTTCTTTCATTTGTTTCAATACACCAAACTGTGATTTGTGTTATCAGTTCCATTGCAGTCAGTTTAAACCAAATATTAATCCGTTGTCAGAACGTAACTATCACATGCATTGTCCACTGTGTTAAATTAAGTTTAATTTATGAAAAAATGAGCTTAATCCAAAATCATAAAAGGTATTACCAACCTGAATACTTGTAGGAAAAAGTTTATACAGTCGAAACTCGTTATCTCGATATCGCTTAAATCGATATTCCATAATGTCGATATTGTTTGCCAGTCCCAACTTTTCCCCTTCTTTGCTTATATAAATAAACTGCTTTTAACTCGATATTGTCTCTGTCGATACTCCGGATATCACGATCCCAGTTTTAGTCCCCGATTGATCATTTAACTCCTTTAATTGATTGTTTGTCTCGATATATTTATTGTTGACATAATACTCTGTATGTTTCCACGCCGCGTGCCATTTTTCACAGTTTGTTTATGACGTAACACTCATAACCGGTCAACGACAAAAGTGTCAGTTTAAATGACTTACAGAACGTTGCAAACATTGTGTCATCCAATTGGGTGATTGCATGTTAATATGGTTTAAATATCATTTGATTCAACCAATCAGTCTCAACTTACATCTCACACTGCCGAGAAATTCGAAGAAGGACCCGGATACTAGCATTTATCACGACAGTGTAATTCTACAACACGGACCGTAATATGAAAGTACAATTGACGTGCTTTGCAACACTTATATGGGCTGTGTTAATTTGTTTGTAAACGTTTGATTACAGATTACAGAAGTGAACTGAACTGAACGACATGTTCGCTTTTATCGTTAGCTGACAGATTAAACACCTCCGCGAGCTGTTTGCGCGTGTTTAATCACGTGACTTAGTGGGAATTGAAGGGACATAGCCGAGTAGACGATTTCCGTTTACTTTTCGTTCGTTAGCTCATAGTTTGAGTTTATAAACAAAGTAAACATGTTTAACCGTGCTGAACGCAGCCCAGTTGATGAAAATAAATATTGATTTTGAGACAAAAATCTATGTCGATATTCGGATATCTCGAGTTTTTTTGGCAGTCCCTCCAATATCGAGATAACGAGTTTCGACTGTATATGTAAATTTACTGTCTTCTGTATGCATTCGTGTATTCATGTGTGTGTGTGTGTGTGTGTGTGTGTGTGTGTGCGTGCGATCGTGTGTAGGTAGGTAGGTAGGTGGGTGCGTATGACCGCTTGCAAGCGACCGAACGTGCAAATATTCATTCTTGTCCACTACAATTTACTAATGTTCTTGTATTTTTGTTTTCCTATTCTATATTTGTCACTTTGTATATAGGCTTGAACTGTAAAAATAAATAAACTCACTAAGAAGCCATTGTCAATACATCCCAAAAATACGCCACATTGTGAACCGTCTGGAACGTATTCGCCTAACTCGAATGTAGCCACGGGAGTGTACAGAGGAAAAGTGTGACATGACGTCATTACCTGTTAAAATAACAAAATAACCCCTTTTTTATTGTACCAGATTAGCCAGCTAAAAGTAACCTATATGAAATTAATGTTCAATTATTAGTTTCATTGGATCATTTTATATTTCGTTTTAAGTAACTAAATAGCGCATATTATAATTAAAATTCATTAAATTGAAAAAAAAAACATGATAGCGTCTTATCCAGCTAGGCGGTACGTGTAATCTACTAGGGCGCAATTCATTGTTATTATATGAACGAACTACAATATATTCTTTATTTATCTTTTATTTAGTTAATCAGTTAAATCCTGAACTCAATATGACTCAGTTGTTTTTATCCCTGGTTCTTTAGGTTCATGTAAATCATCTAATGTCTATAGAAGAATATGACCATGTTGCTAGGTGGCATGAGGTGTTGTATTTAATATTACCTCTCATGAACAGACATGATAAAACCGAGGCTGTTTTTTATTTTGATTGGGCGCTATGTATCTTTTATTAGATAACAAAAAATACCAATACATTTACATCACGATCACCTACCTCTCACCGCTAAGGTCGTAGGTTCGAATCCCGGTCGCTCACAAAACTTTATGTTACTTGCGAACTGACGGTGGTACTACTCAGTCTGGGGTCTTTCTCCACCAGTAACACTGAATATGCCATATAAAACTGGAAATGTATTGAAAATGGCGTTAAACCCCATTCAAAGAAAAAAAAACAATATACTATACCAGAATACTATACCAGAAAGTCATAAATAAGACCGAACGTTCATCAAAATGTACATATTAAGGTTTATACTATAACAATGTAAGTTTAATTCGATCGCTAATACGAAAAACAGAGACTATATATCCATCCGGAGACAAAGCAAACATACCAACATGGACACGGATTATATCTGAAATTCTTTCTCGTGCATTAATACAATTATTAACTCACGCTTTTTCCTTGTCTCCACGATGACACTGATGCTACGTCACAATGATTAAGCACAAAGGCGGTTGGGGAATTCCGTAGACCAGATCTGCTGCAGATCGTGGTATTTTGGTTGAAAGCGGTAACCTTATTTGCTATGTCAGAGACAGCTGATAGTTTGGAACAGTTGTAGTAGTCAACTAGTTTATATATAAAATATCAAGTTGATATTGAAGAAAAGTAAACATAACATGAGTACAAACAGTAATGTGCTGATTTATATTCTAAAAATTATAATTCTTAAGAAATTATGTCAGCAGTAAACTTTGCTAATGAGAAATACATATCCATAAATCTCAGATTCATTTTCTATAATAATACAAATGCTACAAGAAAGTAAACTATGTTTTACATCTTTATACTTAATCTGGTCATTCTATTAAGCTGAACAAAGCTAAGTTTACACGTGCAAGAGACTTTTGAAAAAAAACGGGAACGTCTATATATCAATGTATAAGCAGGTCTATATGACACTGTGTATGCATACTGAAGTTAGTATAAATAATAATGATTATATTTAAATTTGTGTAACAGTGCATTAAAAAGTGTCAAAGTGCTTTGATTTGTGTATTGACACTTAACGATGCCGAAGTTTGTATATTACGCACATAACGATATGAATATGGGTATAGTACATTACGATGTGTGTATAAGTGCATTGAGATATAAGTATAGATATATTGAGATATGTATATACTCGTCAGTACATTTGTTAAGGACTGGAGTCGTTGGAGTGTCAGGTGCCGTTGTTGAGGTAGAAACTGAAGCGGAAGTAGTTATTTGTGAATTTGCCTTCGTTGTTACTGGTAAAAGGTCAGGGGTAGTTGGTATTGTTGCAGTTGGAGTAGAAGTTACCGCAGCTGTAGATGAGGGAGTCCTACTCGGTACAGTTGAAGTAGAAGTTATCACAGCTGTAGATGAGTGTGATGTAATTGTTGCAGTTTTGGTAGAAGTTATCTCAGCAGCAAATGAGTGTGTGGTATGTGTTGCTGTTGTTGGTACCTTGGTTGTAGGAGGTCCATCTTGTTACAAGAAGAAAATCAAATACATATAGAAAGGATAGTTCAAATACTTATTTGAAAAATGAATAATTATTATTTTATTCTATAGATATTATAAATATAAAGACTGATGTTCAACCATATTTAAAATGCACAAACTCGTGCTCTCATTGGAAAAAAACGACAAAGTCACAAAGCACATACGACCTGACGTAAGTGGTTAGTTTTTCTGCACCAATAGTTATGCCCGCTATGTTGCCAGACTACAGTTTTCAGCCGTTTATTCTTTCAGCGCATTTGCACTTACAAACATCGTCAGATTTCCAATTCCCGCACGCTCATTAAGATATCAGTGTTCATCAGAATACGACTGAATTACTTTCGGCAGATAGGTATTTTCTTAGCAATTTGGTATGCATTTCTAATTACTGTATACCTTATAAATTTGTTGAAACCTATGAACAGTGATAAAGGCGTGCATACTGCAAAGTCACATTTAGTAACCTACCTGAACGTTGCGCTAAATTTCATGAATTACGAAACGAAACAATAGATTGCATACGAAAAACACAGCTGTATACTTTAAACAAGTATCTAATAAACTGAGATCCGACAAGCGGTCATCAAAGAACTGGTGGTCAACATTGAAAGCGCTATGTCAACAAACCAAAAGCAGCTCATACCACTTCTACACATTATTGGCTGTTTAATAACTGACAAATTAAAAAAAAGCTTATTTGGTAAACAATTTATTTCGACCTCAAACGCTTAAAGATGACACTAATATTCAACCCACTTTCTTATCCGTTAATTGGAATAACAGCTTCCATCGAACTCTCGCCAAATGAAGTAAAAGAAATATTACAATCGCTTCTAAATATATACTTTGTGAATTAGCTAATGAGTTGTCAATCCCATTATGTAGTATTCTCTTTAATCAGTCACTGTGCAAAGATATCGTTCTTATTGTATGGAAGGCAGCTAAGGTTTGCAAACACATGGTCTGTGACAATCATAACTTATATGCAATCATGGTTTAAACCAGTTGACTAACCACTAACCAGCTTTATATTAATATATTTTCTTCTGTGAGTCCCTTGTTTCAGGTATTGACGTTAGAGTTATCTTCTGTGATATCAGCAAAGCATTTGGCCGTGTTTGGCACAAGGGCCTTTTAATTCAACTCAAACTGCTGGTATCACCAATGGATATCTCCTAAAATGGTTTGAGCACTATCTACATGTAACTGATAGAAAGCAATGTGTTGTATGATGTTGTATTACCAGGTGCTCAATCAGAGTGGACTTTTATCAAAGCTGGTGTTCCACTGGGTTTCATTTTGAGACTAATACCTTTTCTTTTGTATATCTAAGGAAACCTATTTTTGCGGTCGACACAGAGCTTTTTATCCCTTATGATAACCGCATTCAAGCTGCAAGTTCTCTAAATAGTGACTTATTTAAAATATCTAAATGGGTCGAAAGGTGGCTTGTTAAATTTAACCCTTTAAAGGCGGAATCAACCTGGATCTGATAAAGGTGATTCCCGTAGCATGGCTCCGTTACGCTTATCCACCGTGAATACTGAGTGTTGATTTTGAAACGCATTGTGCAAACTAGGCATCAAACATGCCACCTCTAGCGTGAGTGGCCATAATCCTACCAACTACACTATCGCCCCGCACAGGTTTCTTTTTTTTTTGTGTGTTTCTTTTCACATTTTAATAAAACTGAATACGGATTGTACAAAAATAAAATAAAAATATCTGAAATGCTGCAACATAATATGTTTTACATCTTGATACTGTATGATGCACACAAACATACGTTCACAATGTTGACCGGAGTAGCCATGGTGACAGACACATGCGTAGAATGGTGAGTGGTGATGACGATGATGACATTCTCCACCATTTTGACATGGGCTGTAGTCACAGATATGCGCTGCAATAATTATTCAGAATTTAGAATTCAAATATTTCAATATTTTCATATTTGTATAATTGATAAGTGTAAATAAAAATCATACATGTGCAGATTTTCCAATCTATAAAAAAGCAATGGTATACCAAAAACCTGAATTTTTAATGCCTGCTGGCGTCCGTCATTTTGACAGCTTTTTTCGATATGTCAATACTGCTAGTTTAAACATATCATAATTAACATCGATTGTGAAACAAGTTCTTACAACATATATAAATCATAAAATAATAACAAGCATGAAGTGATAAAGAGTCTTGCTAATGGATGCCACAACTGCCTGTCACTGAGGATCGTTCGTCCTATTCTGGTTTTGCTGCCACTAAAAATTCACTGAAACACATCCAGACTTGGCTGTTGGCAATCTCGAATGAGCAATACTCCTGGCTACAACAACTGAGACTGTGGAGTTTAAATTCAACTGGCATGCCATGTTTATAGTATATACAAGATTGAAGCTGATTTAGCCATTGTTATATGATTGACTCCAATCCATCGGATCAACTTATTAAATGCAAAATTTGCGATGTTGGCTACTTTATTGGCAAATGCAGTGGAAACCTTATTTATATGCATATTGTTATATAACCATACACAACTAAAGCAAAATCAGCATTTTGATTTTGGGGTATAAATATTAATACATATATTGATATTTACAGACCACAGCTACAATAGACGCCAAGTATATTGGACCAATGCATCAGTCTCTTAAATAGACATATTTAAGCAATACTTATGCAGGTAATCTATGTATAGCAAATAATTTCCTATCCTTCGTATCATTTTGTTATTGATATTTTTTTCCAATTTAATTAAACAATGCAATGTAATTTGCAATCTGTGTTTTGATATTATTGTAATTTTAATTACATATTGACTGATAAGCCTGGTTATGCTGATTGTTTCATAATCTATATAAACGTTGTTTTTGGCAAATGTTTAAATTTAACATGTAACTTTAACATATCAATTATATTTATTTAAACACTATATAGAAAAAGGGACAAAACATTCGTTAGATCAGGACAGAAATGCCGTTGATGTGATTCAAATGATCTTCATTTAGTGCAATAAAATCAAACTTAATTCACAATAGCCTATTTTGGCATTGTTTTATTTCATCACCAGGTGTTATCGTTTGTCCGTCTGTGAGGTATAGAGTGGCTTAATGAATGTTATATTATAGATACCCATACTAATCTTATCTTTGGTTCCATTGTGACCATCAGGACATATCAGTGTTATATGCTTAATAGTCATAACAACTTTATCTTACTCTCGCAGTTAGTTCCATTGTAACCAACAGGGCATGTACACGTGTGGTAAGGCTCGCTATGGTGATTGTTACACACTCCTCCATGTCTACAAGGATTGTTATAACAGGGGCCGTCTACATTGTAAAGAAACGCAGTGATTTATTTAATATTGTTCTTTCAGATACATGAAGCACACATAGTATCGCTCAACACAGATTATTTTAATCAATATTTGTATAAAGGTTATGATAACACGAACAAGCTGTTTGTGTTGCAACAAATAATATTTACATAAAAAATATTGATATGAATAAACTGTTCGTCAGCGATGATTTTAGGAAATGCATCACCTGTAGGTTATACAGGTGATAATATTTTTTTGATTCTTTTTAGAATCAGATTAAGACACAGATCTATCTATTTAAAGGTTCCTCAGAAACAGTTAACACGTCCAGGAAAAAGATTAATCGGAGTTCATGCCTCTGTTTATGACATTTCTTGCATATTAAACAATGATTCTGTGCATACCGGACAATAATTTCTGCGTATACGTATCTTTGTAGCGTACAGACATTTCATCCGTCAAGCATTCTCTTCACTCGCTCATCATACCTTCCTATGTGATTGGAACTATTTATGATGTGACGTATTAAAACAGTAGCACATTTATTTTAACACCTTTAATGTCATACAGCTAACTATTCTATGTGTTTGGTATGCATAAAAATAATTTTACAATGCTATTTCCGTTCATATCGAAAATTCAGGCCCTTCCGGATTTATTTCCGGATAACGCGGTTCTAACAAGTTCACGCGAAAACAATTATCCATCGGGACAGATTTTTTAACCCGGAAATCCAACTCATGATTCTTATAATATAACATATCCCATGTCCGCTGACGCCTTCGAAAATGGTATGTTATTTTTCAACAACACTGTGTGAGTTCCAGATAACACATGCATGTATATCAGATACAAAAATAACACTGAGTGAGTTCAAAATAATGCCTGCATGGGAATCCGACATAAAAACAACACTGAGTGAGTTCCAGATAATTCATGCATGTATATAAGATACAAAAACAACACTGAGTTAGTTCAAAATAATTCATGCATGGGAATCGGACATTAACACAACACTATGTGAGTTCCAGATAATTCATGCATGTATATCAGATACAAAAACAACACTGAGTGAGTTCAAAATAATGCATTCATGGGAATTGGACATTAACACAACACTGTATGAGATCAAGATAATGCATGCATGGGAATCCGACATAAAAACAACACTGAGTGAGTTCCAGATAATTCATGCATGTATATCAGATACAAAAACAACACTGAGTGAGTTTAAAATAATGCATGCATGGGAATCGGACATTAACACAACACTGTGTGAGTTCCAGATAATTCATGCATGTATATAAGATACAAAAACAACACTGAGTGAGTTCAAAATAATTCATGCATGGGAATTGGACATTAACACAACACTGTGTGAGATCAAGATAATGCCTGCATGAGAATTCGACATAAAACACACTGAGTGAGTTCCAGATAATTCATGCATGTATATCAGATACAAAAACAACACTGAGTGAGTTCAAAATAATGCATGCATGGGAATTGGACATTAACACAACATTGTGTGAGATCAAGATAATGCCTGCATGAGAATTCGACATAAAAACACACTGAGTGAGTTCCAGATAATTCATGCATGTATATCAGATACAAAAACAACACTGAGTGAGTTTAAAATAATGCCTACATGGGAATCGGACATTAACACAACACTGTGTGAGCTCCAGATAATTCATGCATGTATATCAGATACAAAAACAACACTGAGTGAGTTTAAAATATTGCCTGCATGGGAATAGGACATTAACACAACACTGTGTGAGTTCCAGATAATTCATGCATGTATATCAGATACAAAAACAACACTGAGTGAGTTCAAAATAATGCATGCATGGGAATTGGACATTAACACAACACTATGTGAGATCAAGATAATGCCTGCATGGGAATCCGACATAAAAACAACACTGAGTGAGTTCCAGATAATTCATGCATGTATATCAGATACAAAAACAACACTGTGTGAGTTTAAAATAATGCCTGCATGGGAATCGGACATTAACACAATACAGTGTGAGTTCAAAATAACGCATGCATGTATATTAGATACAAAAGCAACACTGAGTGAGTTCAAAAAAATGCATGCATGGGAATTGGACATTAACACAACACTGTGTAAGATCAAGATAATGCCTGCATGGGAATCCGACATAAAAACAACACTGAGTGAGTTCAAGATAATTCATGCATGTATATCAGATACAAAAACAACACTGAGTGAGTTTAAAATAATGCATGCATGGGAATCGGACATTAACACAACACTGTGTGAGTTCCAGATAGTTCATGCATGTATATCAGATACAAAAACAACACTGAGTCAGTTCTAAATAATGCATGCATGGGAATTGGACATTAACACAACACTGTGTGAGTTTCAGATAATTCATGCATGTATATCAGATACAAAAACAACACTGAGTCAGTTCAAAATAATGCATGCATGGGAATTGGACATTAACACAACACTGTGTGAGATCAAGATAATGTCTGCATGGGAATCCGACATAAAAACAACACTGAGTGAGTTACAGATAATTCATGCATGTATATCAGATACAAAAACAACACTGAGTGAGTTTAAAATAATGCCTGCATGGAAATCCGACATTAAAACAACTCTGAGTGAGATCCAGAAAATTCATGCATGTATATCAGATACAAAAACAACACTGAGTGAGTTCAAAATAATGCATGCATGGGAATCGGACATTAACACAACACTGTGTGAGTTCCAGATAATTCATGCATGTATATCAGATACAAAAACAACACTGAGTCAGTTCAAAATAATGCATGCATGGGAATCGGACATAAACACAACACTGTGTGAGTTCCAGATAATTCATGCATGTATATCAGATACAAAAACAACACTGAGTCAGTTCAAAATAATGCATGCAAGGGAATCGGTCATTAACACAACACTGTGTGAGTTCCAGATAATTCATGCATGTATATCAGATACAAAAATAACACTGAGTGAGTTCAAAATAATGCATGCATGGGAATCGGTCATTAACACAACACTGAGTGAGATCCAGAAAATTCATGCATGTATATCAGATACAAAAACAACACTGAGAGAGTTCAAAATAATGCATGCATGGGAATCGGTCATTAACACAGCACTGAGTGAGTTCAAAATAATGCATACATGGGAATCCGACATAAAAACAACACTGAGTGAGTTATGTATAATGCATTCATGGGAATCCGACATAAAAACAACACTGACTGTGTTGTAGAAAATGCCTGCATGACAATTCTGATGTTTAGCTTTCTTTCCTGTAGTAATTGAAACCCATTCTGAATGTGTTTATTCAAAACAAGACTACTCTGCTTAAGCCGTTGCTAGATGTACGCGCTGTTAAGGGTAAACTGTGGTATTTTCTTGGGCGCCTTCTGTGATTCTAAGGCGAACTTCTATCATATATTATACAATCAAGACCAGACCAGGAAAAAGCGTTGACAATTTTCAAAAACATCCTACTTACATTGGCAGCTTTCCCCAATGAAACCATTTACACAAGCGCAATGGCCGTGATGCTCATCATCTTCTATGCAATGCCCTCCTTGATGACAATGATGCTTTTTACAATTGACTTCGTGGATTAAAATATAAATACGTATGATATGTGGTAAGTATAATTTAATATTATGTTTCGAAACACTTTACTATTGTATTTGAATAATGTTATACAATATGCGATGATATATCGAAATCGGATATCTGTTATAGGTTTCTTTAATGTTTTATATCGGTATTAATTCCAACCGATTTACTTGTTCTCTTTTATTTGAGAAAAACTATTTGGATAGGATGTGTTTTTAAACGGGTGAGCGAACAGAATTGGCCAAATGCAGGTTTCCGTTTCTTTTAAATTGTTACAGTAAATGCGGTGTTCAGCTGGTTAAATAGACAAGGGTATTAACTAGATCTTTTGTTTGGTTATAAATACGGGTACACATAACATATATACAGCAACGTGCTTTATCGGTAAGGCGTCCGCCTCGCATGCGGAAGATCATGGGTTCGATCCCAGGCTGGGTCATACTACATACAGGTACTTGTATAATGATACTAAAAGCTTCTTCGCTTGACGCTTTACATTTAAAGGATAGTTCTAGGCCTGATCTGCCCGGTGTCAGTATAGTGTGTCTGTGCGGGGTATTATGCCAAGTGTTTTCAGCAAATTACTCCCGTATTGCAGCGTTCAGAGTACTGTCTCAAGTAGACGCCATCGCCATATGACTGACAAATAGTTAAACGACGCTAAATATCATACAACAACAACTACATTCATCTCGGTTAATAGTATATCACTCACACATATTGACTGTCTTTATGAGCAGATGTTTCCCGAACTTTTTTCAATATCATAAATACGATTTATTATACATGATACATATATGTGTCTGATTGCGACATGTCATTAAGTCCAAAATTTAACGTAATAACAGTGGCCGGAGATTGCAAGATTATGTTTTTTTTGTCAAATGTAGCATATTTGAACTCGGTCAGTATAAAAGCCAGATCTAGTAGCATATTTATAACACATAGACGATTGAGAACATGACTTCTGACCTATTCGCAGCATGTGCATCAAGTAAATGTTAATTAAAATGTGTAGAAAATATGATTTAATTAATTCCCAAAATGTGGTTATTGTATAAAAATAATGATTATGGAAAGGAATACTAACAACTGGAAGTAGCTGTCGAGGTTGAAGCAGTAGTTGATAGATTGGTGTTTGTTGGTGCGCCATCTTGACAAAGAGAAATTAGTGATTACATATAATTAGTTTAAACATTTCATTAGAACTGTTCATGTTTAAATGTATACACATAACTTTGTTTAAACGGTGCAGATATTCAAAACATTCAATAATGGTTTTTTCTGTTTATATATTTATGTTCCCATTTTTTTATATCTTATTTGTGCAAGTTTTTTACCTCATTACATTTTTAAAACTTGACACAGACATACCATACGCTCTGTGATGTTTAATGAACAATACTTCACTTATATAATAAAATGTTTAAAACATTTTATAAATATCGCATTTGTTAAGTTTGCAATGGTGTCATACATTTCATCAAAAGTTACAGATTTTTAAACAAAAAACATTATTTCTTTTTTCCGAGATATTGACATGACAATTTGCAAACAGTCACATTGACACACTTGAGGTTAGGGTTCACTTATCCAATTCCATTGACCGTTGTACAAATGTAACACCCAAACAAACAGCTTGTCTATATACCGTTGTACAAATGTAACATCCCAACACACAGGTTACATATATACTTGTCTATATTTCACTCGCATACCCATTAAATGAGGATCAAGCACAGGGGTAAATAAACTTGGATTTCGAGCAAACAGTACATCTGCTTACAAATTCGGTGAAACTGCAGTGAAAAATGACGAAACAGTCTTTGTGGTTAAAATAATAGCTACAAAACTGACATTGCCAATGAATTAAACGTCAGTCTTTATTAAACTATTTCAACTAGTCATAACTGTCATTCTGTGATTTTGTTAAATTGCATTTTTACTCACGATCATAGCCTGTATCATACTATTATACAAAAGAATAAGTAGACATTTTCAATACAAGAACTGAATGCTGCTTGCTCGCTTAACAGAGGTCAAGCTATGGTCGTAACGTAAGTTTACAATTCTAGTTTCCCAGCTAAATACTGTACACTACAAATGAACATACTTGCACAATGGAGACCGGTGTATCCAGGTTGGCAGTCACATGAAAAGTATGGGTCGCTGTGATGTGTATGACATGTTCCGCCATTATGACATACACCGGAGTGACACGGACTGTCTACAATGTAAAGAAAGGGCACGTTTTATGGAATGTAATGTTTAAAGTAAAGTCATGAAAAAAGTTTAAAATATTCAACATCGATTTTTTATAGATATTTCATCTGTACAAATTTATGAATATCGTAGTATGTTCAAGATATTACTAATGGTCGAATAATAGGGACTGGAAACACAAAAGACGTTTAAGAAATAACAGAGTCGGTTCTATTGAATCAGTAAATGATACTCCTCGTGTTTTTCTTGACCAGTAAATGTGACAGTGAGCAAGAAAAAGGGACAGGAAGCGAAGTCTGTACATTATTGGCATATCAATTGCCAAATTAGTTTTTCGGTCTCTTCCATGTATGGTTGGCTCCCCTTTACCGCATGTCAGAATACAAATGGCTATTTGTCGTTAAAAAGACATGTAATAACACAAAAATCAACAAATTTTAAATGAACGAAATTTACCAAATGAGAAAAACGATATTAAATATCATAATTTCAAGCGTTTCCTTAATAATATGGGCGCCGCCATTTTATAGCTCTTTTATGCTGGAGGTTTTCGGTGACGTCATAGCAACAGTTCCGTTCTAGTTCTCGCGAAAATTGTATTGTGTCGTTAGTAACTGCTCTCTACTGAAACTCTTATGTATATACACTAATTCACGTCAACTGTTGATATATAGATATACAGTACAGTAGTGAACATCGAAGGAAGACAATTAAACGCGATAACGATTCTGAATTGAAGGACTTAACCAATAAACATTGTTTTCTTCAGCGGAATAAGTGGGTGGAGTAATGCGATATGTTTTGTGGGCAGCGCTGTTTTTAGTTTTCCTAATATGTGCTTTCACAATGCCTCAGTGTCAAGCTTCTGGTGACATAACGCGCAAAACGCCTATATACTTTGGGGTAGGGCCTAAGGTTGCAGAATGAAGCGTATCAATGCCTTGGCAAGCATACAATTTCTTATGATTTCAGGACGAAGATTACCATATGTGACATTCATATAGACTAAGTGTATATTATCCAGTTGGAAGCTCTTAAAAAAAGTACTAATAACACTTATGGCTCAACTGATTTCTGAAAATTTGTTATTTTATATACTCTTCCAAAATATTGCGAAATTGATATAGCAAACTGTCACAATGTTATAATTGCATACTGATAAAACAGGTGCGATAATCCAATAAACAATAAAAAGAAGAGGTTTATGTCAAATCATAAGGTGTGAAAATGACATGGTATCTAAAATTTATAACTAAAATACAAATAAAAGCCATTTTATTGTGACAGGCCCGATTAGCTCAGTCAGTTACTATCACTCCAGGTGTCGCGAGTTCGAATCCCCACCCGGCATCAGTCTATATGATGATTTACATACAACATTCTGTCTCATTATCATTTGTCTCTCACCGCTGATTCAAGTGGGAAAGTTATCAGTTACTTGCGAATATGGGGGTGTTCGAGTACTGGTAAACTTTTCATGAAACAGTGGTTTGGTTAACTGAACATCTGTACATTAAGCCCAGGAAGGCAAAAAAAATGACGCTGAATATCCAGTCAACCATTTTATTGTTCATAAACTCATTTTATTAATTTTATAATCAATAGGAAATTTAATTTATTGATATGTGGCTTTTTCACAGTCAGCTAGGTCATTACTCTTGAATAAACATTTGAACCACCTCTACATCGTAATGAAAAAAGATAAATTAAAACCTTGTTCCTTTATTCATTCATAAATACATGAAAATGTACATTTATTTTCCTTCTTATGCTTTGCTATTGTTTGTTATTCAACAGCAGAGGGGTTTTGTTACTGTTAAAATATTGTTCTGGTATACAATTTGTGAAAAAATATACATAATTCTTTACTTGTAAATTTGCATTGATATTGAAACCCTAATTAACTGAAAAACTTTAAATTAGTAATAAAGCATAATACTTTGTGATATTACATCCTGTCATAAACTCTGGGGTCATAAAACCTTGGGTGATTTATGCTAATTAGGGTACAATATGTATACTGTGGCAGGGTATTTTCCATAACCAAATGGTGTGAATGTGGTGCTGTTGAATGATGACAGCTCAGCAGGGTGCCAGGAGCTTGACAGTAACATACACTTTGTGCAATATGCCTGTAGACATTATATTCCATATGACACTCCCTATAAGGAGGAACATTCATATATGTTCAGGGAACAGGTAGAATAGATAAACATCATATATCAAATTGGGTAGTAACACAATTTGAATAACTAAAAGACAGTTCCAGTTATGTAAAACAAAAAATAAAACACCCACGCTTCATCTAATTTTACTAAAAAGGGTATGAAATCAAAATTTTATCAGCCATTTCATAGTGTGCAACAATGGCCGCACCAGCTAAACACGATAAGAAAAGAGATATAATATAATTTCTTATTCTCTCTTAGACAGGTAAATAAATGTTACAGACCATTTTCCGTTGAAATCCATTCCTGGTCAAAATAGTGTTTTTTTGGATAATTTATTGACTGAGTAGCAATCACTATATACCTTAATAGTACAGCATGAATGTGATGGCTCGCCTGGATCTACATCAACACTGGCCGCAAAAATTACTTTTGTTTTCTTTATCAAGCTAAGGGTAATTTTACTATTTTGAAATTCAATCATCAATGTCATGAAGTCAGACTTGTGATTCATGGGTTTTTGGTTTGATCTCAGGTTCGTGATCGGTGTGACTGTTTAACAGTTATCATCTTTTTGGGCGAAAGCTTCATAAGACATTGCTGTGTTTCTTTGTATTATTTCTGTGATATATTCTAAATCTTCTAAATTTCCAATAGTAAGGTCATTGGAGGTAGCTTCGAAAAATGGGGAAACAAATGCACGAAAAAGTCTCAGTCCTGAAACTTTGACAGTAGAAGACAGAGATGACACTCTTAACGTATATAACCTTTTTTGAAATCAGATGACTTTTTGCAAATAAATTACCTGTATGTTTTTGGTGAGTTTTTAAAGTCCCTGACTTATGTGTTTTGTTTTATTGATGACTAGGATGTTGATGGTGCAAATATCACGATACTTGTGAATGGATATGTAATGTTGACTGTCGTCTGGAAATGGTGCTACGAATATGTTTCATTAAAATGATTACAATTACAATGATTTTAAAATTATTGACGATATTTACCAGTGAAAATAGAAAATAAAAGTATGGTAATCCCATCAGGACGTTAGTTACGTAATATGTGTATATTACTTGTCACAGTTATGTTTTGTCAAAAGTTTAATTTATAATAATATTGTATAATATATAAAACTTAGTGAACATATAGACATTTATGTTTTCAATTTCTTCAATGTGAAATGTTTAGAATTTTGGTTTCGCTACTTACGCTGGCAGGTTTCTCCCGTGTAACCATGTATACATCTACAATGCCCGTGATGGGGACTGTCCTCAACGCAGTGTCCGCCATTGAGACAATGGTGTCTGTGGCAGTCAACTGTGTAAATAACAATATCATTAAAGAGCTATTTCTTTTCATTTTATTTCTTTCATTTTTCACATCCGTTTTATTTGCATACATTTCATTATCTGGATCTGCCTCCTGACCTATGTGTATCATTATAATGTATTGTTTACATATCGTTATAATGACGGATTGTATTGTTAATATATCATTAAAATGTATTGTATACATATCATTATAATGTATTGTATACATATCATTATAATGTATTGTTTATATATCGTTATAATGACGGATTGTATTGTTAATATATCATTAAAATGTATTGTATACATATCATTATAATGTATTGTATACATATCATTATAATGTATTGTTTACATATCATTATTATGACGGATTGTATTGTTTATATATCATTAAAATGTATTGTATATATATCATTATAATGTATTGTATACATATCATTATAATGTATTGTTTACACATCATTATAACGTACTGTATACATATAGTTATAACGTATTCTATATATATATCATTAAGATGTATTGTATACATATTATTATAATGCATTGTATACATGTACATATCATTATAATGTATTATAAATATATCATTATAATGTGTTGTATACATATCATTATAATGTAATAAATACTACATATTTGTCGGAACGATGGCCTTGTGAGCTTACTCCTAATCTTCATCTCCTCTATTTGCTTGTATACGACGTTGTAGTTTACATTAAACAGTCAGTTCATCTAATGAATATTGGTTTGCTTTGTTGTTTGTGTTATGTTTCATCATCACATCTGGTGAGAGTACCAGTGTTGAGATCACCCAGTTTAACGGACATCCAAAACCAAACAAAAATAATCTTACCCCACCCATCGAACAACAACCTCCACTAAAAGATTGTTGATATAAGATTTTTTTATACATTTTGACTTGTCCCTAAAAAAAATGGTTGAATGGAATTCTTGGGAAACTCTTTAAATTTGTTCAGTGAATTAGTTGATTGAAATGAGTTGGTATGACCGTTGCCCAGTGCCGAGTAGGTAACCATGTCTATATTTCTAAATCAATAATATTTTAACACGAACCCTCATTTCTTTTAATTATAACATAATATATTCATATGTAAACGTATCAATTGAATATCAATATTTGATTTTTGAAAAAAAAAAAAAAAAAAATTGTGTGGAAAGGGTGGGGTTTTCTTTTAAAGATCAGTTAAACTGGTTGGTCTTAACACCGATAATGTCGCATGTGACTGAAACTCCCCAGATTATATTATGAAAGTAATTGTACTCAGCACTAATTTTGTTGTAATATTTGTGACGTATTAAGTGTTTTATTGCTTTCGTTATTAGTTACATTAAGTTATTTTGCTTTTAACCAATTCTAACATGCGATTGGTATGTTTGACTAAGTGGATATTAAGTATAATTGAAAACTGCATTGAATTACTGATAGCCAGCTGCAACCGTTTCCTAGGCGTTGTTTTGACCGCTAGACCGGTTTCTATTCACAAATCATAACGTGAGGTGATGTTTTGTGAAGTGTGAAACATCAAAAAGAGACGGCCAACAGGCGTTCATCACACCGATTTGTTAAAGAAAGGTCGCAAACATCCGAAACTCCGGGCGTAATATCTAAAGTAGTGGCACTCACTACTTCTCTTCACGTGGGGTGATCCGCCAGTAGCTGCGATGACTGCAACACATATACTCATAAATAGGATGACTGAAATATCAGAAACATTCAATGACAATTACTTTGAAGAACGAAGCAGTAACAAAATTATTATTGCTATTCTCAGCAGTTTACTCGTACGTATATATTTACTGTTTAAAGTTAAGCGATCGAATTGGTTTTCGCCAAAATTGCCTTCTGTTTTTAAGATATACGTCACATTATATATGAAACTAAAAATTTGTTAGTTTGATATTTGAAATCAGTTTGTAAAGCCTCCGGCGTAAGTACTGTAAAATAGCAAATTAAATTATATAATATGAACAATAAACGTTTTTGGAAATATATATTAAAAAAAAACGTTAAGGTTAAGGTCTCACTACACTGTTGAATTTTGTTCTTTGTTCTATATAAAATAAGGTCTAGGATTTCACCGGTAAAAAAAGAATTCCTCATAGATTTCTTTTTAAAGTATTTTTTTTTCACTGCAGTGATGTATACAAACATAAAAAAGCACAGTAACTGGTAGGTTGTCCACGTTGGTTTTTTTTAAAGAGGGTGCAGTGACACTTTGAGGGGTTTTTTTTAAAAAAAAAAGGCCTCAAATGCTCATAAATACATGCATATGTTGAAATCCTATAAAATTCCCATTTTTAACACCAGTATATGCTTTGGCAACTTTTGCTCTAATAATCTGCAGCAAGAAATAACAGCCACTATGAACCATTTTGAAAACATTTCATAACCAAAGTACATAGGCCAATTTTTTAAGAGTAAGAATCTTGCTACCGTGGGAAAAAGGGGCGTAACTGTGTAGTGAGACGTTAAATAACACCTGATAAAGACAACCCTGAAAGCAAAGAACGCAACAATGAAAACGAAAAGCAGCAGCTTTGTTCACAAGGGGTAGTGAAATAAGAAACATTCCTCACGTAACATCCAATGACTGGAGCGATATTCGTATGCCAAACATGGTTCAGAAGGACCAACAACTGGCCAAAGTGTGGGACGACCTCTTACGTCCACCAACCAGCTTGTGCGAAAGTCAAACAAATATCTGATAACATAATCCATATGAAGCACAGTAGGCTATTTAATGAGAAAAAATGTAGCAGAAACCGTATTATTGTATTAGTTTATGAAGGGTAAGTAAATAAGTAACACCTCTCGCACACCCGAGTACCGACTTAATATATATATATATATATATATATATATATATATATATATATGAATATAAAACATCTAACCTGACATTGCTGTTACGCTAAGGCTGAAATAAAGACCTCAGCTATATGTACGAAAAATTAAAATATCTGGTTCATATAGATAAGACTATCGCCTCGTTCTGCACGTATTAGATATGTTGATAAGTACACATTTATTTGAATATTGTTGAGATTGCTTACTCTGGAGAAGCAGTAAAAATGGTCCCTACCCATAACGGCCTCACAAAAAAACGGCCATGCTGTATATGATGTATATTTATTTATACTCCTTATTTTCCTATTAATCAAATATACTTACTAAATTGGGTCTTGAAATTTCTTTGCGACTTTATACAAACATATTTATAAAGAATTTTAAACTTAACATATGACATATACATATATATATATATATATATATATCCTGTACGCATGGATAAAGATATGGAGCGAATTTACAACCGCCTGACTCTCAAATATAATTTTTCCCTCTACGTTACATGCACACTGTTTAAACTATCTTTTTTAAAATACATGTACGATTATAAGATCCGGGCCAGGTTAGTTCAGTAGGTAGTGCGTCTGACTAGAGTTCAGGGGTCGTGAGTTAGAATCATCGCCCGGTCACAGTCTCCGTAATGAATGATTTATAGTAAGTTTACATTTTTCCATTCGTCTCTTACCACTGATTCAAGTGGGTAAGTTATTAGTTACTTATAGATATGGATGTGCTTGTTCCTTTGTGTTATTCATATACTCTCCTGAAATTATCAAACGTTTAATTATTATGACCAACATTCAATTTGTTTATTTAATTTTTCTACAAACACAAAATTGTGTTTCAAAAATGACAAGGCAACCATGGCCGACAATTGTCAAACTTTTCAAAGATAGTTATTAGATAATGGTGATGTTTTTTCATACACGTAATATTTGCAGCAATCAAAAACTGTATAAAGCGAAAAACATGCACCGAATGAGAGCAACAAAATATTGTGTACGAATTTAACATATAGCTTTTTAAAAAATATCAGTAGGTACATTTTACGCACAATCCTTTAATTTTGGCGACCTTTCATTAATCACCTGCCACTCCTGGATACGGTCGTCTCCTTGTCGTATATACTCTGCAGTTTGTATCCAACACTTCACAAAAACAGTTCTTTGTAAATTCAGTTACCGTAACATCGGACAAATACAACTTTGAATGTAGCTCTCTAAACGGACGTTTGACTATGATCTTTTGCAGTAACGTGGTTTTACAACACAAGTTTTACAGCTTGATTTACGCACAATATATGTGAATAACAAGACATATATTTTCAAACGACCAGATAACAACGAATGTGTTCCTAGCCACAATGCAAACGAATGACATACGACTATAGAATCATTGAACTCAATTAGAATGTATAATTCACAAAAAAGTATATCCATGTATATGCATACCTCTATATCATATAGATAAAATGTTTTAATTCGAAATGACGCAACATGAAAATAAATAAAATAAATTGCAATTATTCTAATAAAAATCTCACAATTGAACTTTATTTCAAATTGACAGTGTAAAGCACCTTAATCTTTGTTCATGACTGAAACTGTCTCTTTTTCTTCTTCTATCCACTTTTTTCCTTTTTTGCTTTAATTATTTCATAGAATACATTCATATATTAAAAAAAAGTTAACTGTATGTATTATATCAAATATATTTGTAAAATGTATTATGAAATAATAAAAAAATTAAAAACAAAAAAAAAAATGTTTTATTCCATGAGGTTGGAAAAACCTTGGTAACGTTTCTTGAAAGTCATCCTACCACTTCATCGTCATAGTCACTATAGCTATAAGTGTTGGAATTCATAATAGTCTATAAGTGATGTGCTATTATAACTAATTAGTTAAACGATGCGACCTTTCATAAATCATTACCAATATTACTCAGATTTCAAGTTTTGTGAAAGCGTTATTTAATTCCGTGTCGTTAGGTAAATTTACATCTTGGCACGTACTATCTTACACCCATTCTTTTTTCTATAATTCGCATTTGTTTAAGCTATCCTATACCATAACATAATTAATACATATTTTGTATTGAGCACTTTTTCTCATACATATCAACTAAATAAAATTATGGTTGTTATATAATTTCTGCAAAATCACAAAAAAAAAATCCATCATCATTTTTATATTTTTGAGCCAATGTTTGGATAAAAAACATTGTGTTTAGTGTATCTTATGGCGCAATGAACGTAAAATGTGCTATCTCTCTTTTAGATAAAACAGTGCTAATGTACGCATGCAAGCATGTAACATTTCACGTGATCATAAACAGTATATATGAAAATGACTTGTCGTGCACCAGGACAACATATAATACTGTAAGAATCGCCAGGACAACATATAGTGCTGTGAGGATCGCCAGGACAACATCTAATACTGTGAAGATCGCCAAGACAACATATAGTGCTGTGAGGATCGCCAGGACAACATATAGTGCTGCGAGGATCGCCAGGACAACATATATTACTGTGAGGATCGCGAGGACAACATATAATACTGTGAGGATCGCCAGGACAACATATACTACTGTGAGGATCGCCAGGACAACATATAGTGCTGCGAGGATCGCCAGGACAACACATAGTGCTGCGAGGATCGCCAGGACAACACATAGTGCTGCGAAGATCGCCAGGACAACATATACTACTGTGAGGATCGCCAGGACAACATATAATACCGTGAGGATCGACAACATATAGTGCTGCGAGAATCGCCAGGACAACATATAGTGCTGTGAGGATCGCCAGGACAACATATAGTGTTGTGAGGCACGCCAGGACAACATATAGTGCTGTGAGGTTCGCCAGGACAACATATAGTGCTGTGAGGTTCGCCAGGACAACAAATAGTGCTGTGAGGATTGCCAGGACAACATATAGTGCTGTGAGGTTCGCCAGGACAACAAATAGTGCTGTGAGGATTGCCAGGACAACATATAGTGCTGTGAGGTTCGCCAGGACAACAAATAGTGCTGTGAGGATCGCCAGGACAACATATAGTGCTGTGAGGTTCGCCAGGACAACAAATAGTGCTGTGAGGTTCGCCAGGACAACATATAGTGCTGTGAGGATTGCCAGGACAACATATAGTGCTGTGAGGATTGCCAGGACAACATATAGTGCTGTGAGGTTCGCCAGGACAACATATAGTGCTGTGAGGATTGCCAGGACAACATATAGTGCTGTGAGGTTCGCCAGGACAACATATAGTGCTGTGAGGATTGCCAGGACAACATATAGTGCTGTGAGGATTGCCAGGACAACATATAGTGCTGTGAGGATTGCCAGGACAACATATAGTGCTGTGAGGTTCGCCAGGACAACAAATAGTGCTGTGAGGATTGCCAGGACAACAAATAGTGCTGTGAGGATTGCCAGGACAACATATAGTGCTGTGAGGATCGCCAGGACAACAAATAGTGCTGTGAGGATTGCCAGGACAACATATAGTGCTGTGAGGATTGCCAGGACAACAAATAGTGCTGTGAGGATTGCCAGGACAACATATAGTGCTGTGAGGATTGCCAGGACAACATATAGTGCTGTGAGGATCGCCAGGACAACAAATAGTGCTGTGAGGATTGCCAGGACAACATATAGTGCTGTGAGGATTGCCAGGACAACATATAGTGCTGTGAGGATCGCCAGGACAACAAATAGTGCTGTGAGGATTGCCAGGACAACATATAGTGCTGTGAGGATTGCCAGGACAACATATAGTGCTGCGAGGATCGACAAAACCCAAATCCCTCCGGTTCGTCTGCTGCACTACCATAATTTCACATGCTTTCTGTCCATACACGCCTTTACTGTAAGCAATGCTGTTATCACAAATTGCAACATTCATAGCTGCAGCAATTGAGACCATGACACCAACGTTCAGTAAATGTACAACTGACATGACTGTTTTATATTTCGACAAAGGTTCAGTCGTTATATAATAGTACTGGCGTCTGTTTATCGGTTTGACTAAATCAAATATCGTTGACATAATCGCAGCTTTAATAACACAACACTATAAATAATACTAAGTTAATCAGGATATTTCATTGATACATACTATTAGGAAACTGTAATGATCACAACACTGCCATTTACATAAATGTAAAACCATGTGCCAATTTGACAATATCATTAAATTTTATATACATATAATCATATAAAAATTACCTGTACCCTCCAAAAAAGAATCATATTTTGATTCACAAAAACGGAAATTTCTATTCAAGTTTAATTAATATATTAATATATTTCAAAACTAAAGTAACCAAGAAATCATTGCAGCGTTTTCTTCTTTGCACCAACTAGTGCTACCGAATGTTCATTGAGGCAATCTTTGTTACAAATGACAAATGTTACATGGGAGGCATTTTTATAGTCACTATGATATACAACGTCTGCAGTTGTGTCCATGGTAACCATGAGAACATTGTCACCAATGATGAAGAACGCTATGTTGTTCGAAACACTCTCCCCCATTCAGACAATGATTTCTGCGACACGCTCCGTCTTCATGTAAAGAAACGTCACATTTTATTGCACAATGTTTGTTTCAAATTAAAGAAAACCACATTTAAACTGTTATACATCGATTGTTTGACAAATATCTTAGTTGTACATGCACACATGATAGTGGTATAGTTGTATGTTTAAAAAAGCTCACTAATGATTAAGATAATTTATAAAAGGGTCATACATGATACGTTTATGCGTCTGTTCATGAGGGCTACTGAAGTATGCAACACCCCATAATGCCCGCCCAACCTTTCAGCAGCACCGGTATTCTATTTTAGCGCAAAGTTGCATGAGCTCCATTATTGCAAGGAATAGATGTAGACATCAATTGTGTTTACATTTTTTGCAGTGGTGATTACGTCACATTCGTCAACATAAACTGATAAATATTACGGTGTCACAATTTGTCACGAAATCTCCCTGTCCAAGAAGCATTATTGTGTAAGTGGCAATACTTCCAAAATTCTGCATCGAAAATGATTGATTAAATAGTACATTTAGCGTAGCACGCAAAATAGCAAATGTATCAGCCTTTATCTACATAGAAATGCATAAAGATCTTGGCAAACAATATGTCGTCTCGCGGCCCTCAGCTGGGGCCATGTTGCTGTTCGGATTTGCTGTTATAATTGACAATAAAACCGTGATAAATAAACATCTTGGTGTGATCAAAGAATATTTTGGAGGCTTTAAGCAACATTTATTCATACACTATATCAAAATATTAACAAAACCGCTATATTTTTATTACAAAATTGAAAAACAATTGCCGAAATGAATTTGTTTTTAAAAACCCTAAACAGTTAAATTTACGATTTGAATTACCTTTTCCATCAAAATGAATACAAATACATGCATATATGAAATAGTTTTAATGAAATACTACAGGATTGACCCACGACCTACCACATCCCCCACCTTCACCAGTTTCTCGGTCCGGTGCTCTACCACTGGACCAAGTACTCCCACAGAACTGGATCAAAAACAATATTCATATTCTACTTACATTATCATTTAACTATGATTTAAGATAAAAACCGCATTCTACAACCTATTTAAATTCAACCAAAATGTGTCAATTTTCTTATCTTAAGATTACCAACCAGTATTTTACTAATACATATAGATGATTTATTCATATCAACTTTACCTTCGCGTAGCAACGATGTCAGGTTAGAGCTTTAATAGATAAATCTCATCATGGTTAATGCACATACAACTCATATATTATACAAAACATATTTAACATGCCATTCTATAAATAATTATTAAAGACTATAATTCAAATATAACATTACATTTTATATTGCGAACATGTTGTTTCTCTAAATGTGGCATTATAAAGACGGTATTAGGGTGCGATAGGTGTTACTAGTTAACTTATCCTCGGTAATACTAAGTGTGGTATTATAAAGACGGTGATAGGGTGTGAGAGGTGTTACTAATTTACTTACCCTCTATAAACAGACTTAGTTATACTAAATGTGGCATTATAACTCTGGTTAACATCATTATTGTCTCTTTTGTTCACTTAATAAACCAGTTATGGTACAAACTTACGTTTTAATTTGAAGCGGTATCCATTATTTAACTGTTAACCTGTATAAAAAATCTACCCGGATTCCAGGCGGAATCCTGGCGGAATTCACCCAGAATCCCATTTTTCCACCCGGATTCCATGCGGACACGGAATCATGGCAAATGTCCATGTGAATATTCTGTCTTGTCCGCACGGAATTTTATTTGTCCGCACAAAATTTTATTTGTCCGCCTGCAATTCCTATTTGTCCGCCCGAAATTTCTGCTTATCACAGATTTTTAATACTTTAACACTTTGAAACCACGGAAATATCAGTCTCCATCGACATTGTTTGGGTATCAGTCTCCATCTACATTGCTTAGCTCCCAGTCTCCAATAACATTGTTTGGCTCACAGTCACACTCTTCATTGTTTAGCTCGCAGTTTCCATCTACATCGTTTGGCTCTCAGTCTCCATCTTTATTGTTTGGCTCTTAGTATCCATCTACATAGTTTGGCTCTCAGTCTCCATTGTTTGGGTATCAGTCTCCATCTACATTTTTGGCTCCCAGTCTACATCTCCATTGTTTGGGTCTCATTCTCCATCTACATTATTTGGGTTTCAGTCTCCATCAACATTGTTTGGGTCTCAGTCTCCATCTACATTGTTTGGTTCTCAGCCTACATTAACACTGTTTAGCTCCCAGTCTACATCTACATTGTTTGGCTCTCATTCTACATATACATTGTTTGGCTTTAAGTCTACATCTACATTGTTTGGCTATCAGTCACCATCTACATCATTGGGTATAAGTCTCCATCTACATTATTTGGCTCCCGGTCTCCATTTACAGTGTTTGATTCTCAGTCTACATTTAAATTGTTTAGCTCCTAGTCAACATCTACATTGTTTGGCTCTCATTCTACATCTACATTGTTTGGCTCTCATTCTACAGCGACATTGTTTGGCTCTCAGTTTTCATCTACATTGTTAAGCAATATATATACGTTATGCCTGTTGACTTTCAATATGACTATGTAAACTGGATATTAAAATATATTTTCTTATAAAAATTAGGCCTAATTATAAGAAAACTAATTTAATAATTTATATTTTAATATCCAGTTTAAATAATTATATATACTAGTATATATTATGCTAATTGTCGTATTATACAATCTTTTAACCATTGTCTTACCAATACGTCACAAGTTCACATGGTACCTTATCTACTCTAAATTATCTATTTATCGTGTTGTGATAACAACAAACCCGTAACATTTTATTTCATTTGTCATACTCATGAAATTCAACCAATCGGATTGTGGCTTACATAGAAATAGCTGTTGTAATTTAAACTGAAAGGGTAATTGTTTTGAGCAAATTTGAAACCACAACTTTTGTGTTGTGTGACCATAATAAGGAGTGTGTGAAGCTGGATAAGGTAAGACACCAATGGACCAAGGTTTATGTTGATAAATTATCTGGAGGTCAAGAAAGTTTCACAGGAATATGTTAAAGTTCACGTCAGGATATCGCCAGCCACCAGCAGAGCCATAAACCATGTAATCATGATTCATCCACCAGGGAAGAAACACATGCATGAAATGGGCAATTAGTTCAGGTTAGTTTTATTTATTTGTTATGAATTGCATTTGTTTGCAAATGTATGCAAGCTCTCAAACCCCAAGTGATAATACAAAAATCGGATCCGACATGTCTTCAGATTTGAAACTAATTCTCTCATAAATCCACAGACATACCTCAACTGCCTTTGTTTTGATAATTCCACCCATGCTTTCACAGCTTGATAAGACAAGATAGATTTTGCTATGCATAGTCAGTCTTGACCGCTTACCATGTCGTGCACAATTGACTCCCCAATTATCAAACGGCCGAAGCCTGTTTGTTAATCCGGTTCTTTTTCAGTAGTAGTTATTAATTGGTTGGAATTAATTGATTTGATTTTCGGTATTAAAATTGCTCTTTATCAAGTTAAAAGAAAGTTTGTGAGTGAAAATGTTAAATTAATACAAAGTCTTGTAAATGAAATTAATTTGTAAACAATATTTTAAGCATTTTTGTTTTCATTCTTTTAATGTTTTAATTTAGTTTAATTACAAAGTGAACTTGTAATAGATGTTGAAGATCATAAATATAAAATGTATATATGGAAGGGTTATTCGTTGTTTACAAATTCTTCAATTTTAATAATTGCAAAACGGATATTTAAACATAAATAACTTATGTCTTTTCCTTGTGGTTCACCAAGAACAATTCTAAATGCACATCATCACTTGACTTAACCTGTATTCATCACATTACAACATTGTTTTTGTTTAACATAAGTTTAATAAAGGCAGTGAAATATACCTACATGAAGTCACTGATAAAGGGTATATATCACGTTTTCTTTTCTCTGGTGGGTGAGGGGTGGTTCAATATTTTTAATTATTAGTTTCTAAATTGACACTTTACTTGATCTTAACTGTTTCCAACATTTAAATAATTATTTATATGATGTTGTCTTAAGGCATGAATTTCTTTTTTAGTTTTATCTGTTATCCATTCAAAATATTAAAAATTGCATGTCGATGAAAACAATTACCGATTACCGTAAGCAGTGAATACATTTTCTTAATTTTGTAATTATTGATTTTTTTGTTGAAAGAGACAACATTTGGAGTTCCATTTGCTCTTTTAATCAAGTACAGACCAACTAAAATAAAACATCAAGTTTTATGTGTTTGAGTTACAACTTACAACATTTCCAAACATTTATTTATAGCTTTTTTTTTAAATATTTCAGCTGCCACCGATGATGAAAACGGACCAGTGAGGTCGAAGTGTATTTAATTGAATAACAGTAACCCGACCAGATGACTAGCATGGTCGAGGTTTGTTTATTTGAATAACAGTAACCTTGTCAGATGACTAGCATGGTCAACGTCTATTAAATTGAATAACAGTAAACCGGCCAGATGACCAGCAAGGTCGAAGTGTATTTAAATTGAATAACAGTAACCCAACTGGATGACCATCATGGTCGAAGTGTATTTAATTGAATAACAGTAACCCAGCTAGATGACCAGTATGGTCGAGGTGTATTAAATTGAATAACAGAAACCCGGCCAGATGACCAGCAATGTTGAAGTGTATTAAATTAATTAACAGTAACCCGGCTAGATGACCAGCATGGTCGAAGTGTGGTTAATTCAATAACAGTAACCCGGCCAGATGATCAGCAATGTTGAAGTGTATTTAATTGAATAACAGTAACCCTGCCAGATGGCCAGCATGGTCAACGTCTATTAAATTGAATAACAGTTACCCGATCAGATGACCAGCAAGGTCGAAGTGTATTTAATTGAATAACAGAAACCCGACTAGATGACCAGCATGGTCGAAGTGTAGTTAATTGAATAATAGTAACCCGGCCATATGACAAACAAGGTCGAAGTGTATTTAATTAAATAGCATTAACCCTGCCAGATCACCAGCATGGACGAATTGTATTTAAGTGAATAACAGTAAATCGGCTAGATGACCAGCATGGTCGAAGTGTGGTTAATTGAATAATATTAACCCTACCAGATCACCAGCATGGTCGAAGTGTATTTAAGTGAATAACAATAAACCGGCTAGATGACCAGCATGGTCGAAGTGTATTTAAGTAAATAACAGTAACCCTGCCAGATCATTAGCATGGTCGATGTGTATTTAAGTGAATAACAGTAACTCTGCCAGATGACAAGCTTAATCAACATGTATTAAATTGAATAACAGTAAACCGGCCAGATGACCAGCAAGGTCGAAGTGTATTTAATTGAATAACAGCAACCCTGCCACATGACCAGCATGATCAACGTGTATTAAATTGAATAACAGATGACCAGCAAGGTTGAAGTGTATCTAATTGAATAAAGAAGCCCTGTCAGATGACCAGCGAGATTGAAGTGTGGTTAATTGAATAACAGTAAACCGGCCAGATGACCAGCATGATCGAGGTGTATTTAAGTGAATAACAGTAACCCTGCCAGATGACCAGCAAGGTTAAAGTGTATTTAATTAAATAACATTAACCCTGGCAGATCACAAGCATGGTCGAAGTGTGTTTAAGTGAATAAATGTAACCCAGCCAGATCACAAGCATGGTCGAAGTGTATTTAAGTGAATAACAGTAACCCTGCCAGATGACCAGCGAGATTGAAGTGTGGTTAATTGAATAACAGTAAACCGGCCAGATGACCAGCATGATCGAGGTGTATTTAATTAAATAACATTAATCCTGCCAGATCACCAGCATGGTCGAAGTGTATTTAAGTGAATAACAGTAACCCTGCCAGATGACCAGCAAGGTTGAAGTGTATTTAATTAAATAACATTAACCCGGCCAGATCACCAGCATGGCCGAAGTGTATTTAAGTTAATAACAGTAACCCTGTCAGATGACCAGCATGGTCCAAGTGTATTTAATCGAATAATAATAACCCTGCCAAATGAGCAGCAAGGCGAAAATGCATTTAATTGAATAAATGTAACCCAGCCAGATGACCGCATGATCGAAATGTATTTAATTGAATAACAGTAACCCGTTTATAAGTGTGCAAAGTTTGGACTCCTTAATTCAAGGTCATATTGCATTCAAAATGTCATATATTTGTCTTTAAACTGTGTTAAAAATTTTGGTTCAAATATTTACTGGGCACACTTACAATTATGTAAATTTTACTTAATTATGAATGTGAATGGCATTAGGGTGTAACTTATAGATAGTAAGCCTTATACATGTACCTCAAGTTTTTGTTAATGGTGTTTTCCGACAGCTCTCATGATTGACTGAATTTCGATAAAATAATGGTCTCAAATCAATAACCTTTAAAGGGTCCATGTTAAGTATTTTATTAAATAATTTTAGTGTTTGATGTACAACCATAAACTACAGATCAAGTTTAATATTTGCCAACATCGGTAAATTTTACATGAGTTAAGGCCAGTATTCTACTTAATTAGCCGGGCCCGATTAGCTCAGTCAGTTACACTGTCATCGCTGATTCAAGTAGGAAAGTTATAAGTTACCTGAGGAGATGGGATGTGCTCGAGTACTGGTTAATCCCGGGAAAAAGTGGTTAGGTTAGCTGATCGTTTGTTAGTCCTCTTTGGCATAAAAATGACGATAAATATTCAATCAATCAATCAATCAATCAATCAATCAATCAATCAATCTACTTAATTATTGGGGAAATTTGCTAACACATTCGGGAGGTTGCATCTGTTTCCAATGGACACATCATTTCTAGTTTACAGATGATAATTGTCTAAATGTTATGTTATTTTCCAAATGCTCCATCAGTACAACTGAAATCATTGTATATATAAAATTGTCATATAAAAACCAGGATTGAAATGAATTTGAGACATTGTTTTTGTGTAATTAATGTGGTTTAGATTAATACATTTGAAAACTTACAAAAAATCTTAATTTTCTGTCCTATTTCTTTTTTTTTTATTTACACATGAACAGTTTCACAAATGCCAGATGATACATTAATTTTAAAGAGTAAGATCTAATAAGCTGGCCTTTACCATATTGTAGGGAATGTATATACCTACAGAATGACATATATAGAGTTTACTTATTATATGCTGGACTGAAATAAATAATTAATAATATTTATAAATGTTAAAGGATCTGATTATATGGTTTTACTTTTTGTTTCGGCAATAGATTAGAACATGTATATTTCATGGTAATTTATCCGTCCAATTTTTTGTTTAAACATAGCTAGAATTTTTTTACAGAGAACTGCCTGGACATTTTAAAAACCCTTCCGGATATTTCATTATTCGCCTGAACATTTTAGATTTCCGCCCCGACATTTTAAAAGTCCGCCTGGACATTTAAGAATTCCGTCTGGACATTCTTAAAGTCTGCAAGGACATTTTAAAAGTCAACCTGGACATTTTAAAAGTCCGCCCGGATTTTTTTCCACCTCGATTAAATTTCCAGGTGGAATAATTTTGTAGATTTCCGCCTGGAATTAATTACATGACCCAGACTCATTTAAATATTTCGTCAATTTTACTATTTGAATGTTACTAAAAATAAAAGTCCGTGTCAACCTAGTTGTATTCATCCGGACATTAATCCGCCTGGAAATTTTTTTTTTGTCCACCCGGACTCCGGATGGAATCCGCCTGTAAGTTTCCGTACAGGTAGTTATAATTAAAATAATCTCACGAGTCCACAGGTATAGCTCAAGAATAAACTGTACAGCTGAAAGTCTTATTACATAAATCATGAACTAGCTGCGTAGTAAAAGGCACGTTTTCATCACTCGTGGAAACTGATGATACTTCAGAACACCAGATTTTTCTGTATTCTATGAATATGTTTAGACAATAACACCGAGCTCAATGGAGTATCTGTCTTACGAATATTTGTTTTCTGCAGTATTTACATCGTTTAATTTACTCGACAATTCATGTTGTTAATATCGTATTCAACCGATAATGGTGCATCGTGTTGTGCAAACGTGATAACAACCTTCCGTGAGAAAACACATACCGAAGCGTACTTTAACTAAAACGTACGGAAAACACTCCCCGTCTGATGTTGAATATATCCCTGTTTTAATTTAATTTAATCACTGCCTTCTGGAATGAGAAGCACTAAATCCACCACACGGTGGATGAATGTAGTCGTGCGATTCTCTTCCTGAATAGTACGCACCTCCTCTGATTGAACAAGAAAGGTTTTGGTCACAATATCAAGTGGCAATGAATTACGACATGCTTGCGTGTCACTTAACAATATAACATCTCAACATGAGATGTTTCTTTGTTCCACTTTCTCCGTGTTTGCAATGTCTAGAAATTGCGTTCTGCAACGGCACCAAAAACTGTCAGCTAATAACTGCACTCTTTTCCATTAAGAAGAGTATCTGTGCCTTTTAATGAAAATACTTTAGTTCACCACAGTAGCTGGTTTCTGCGTGAGAAATAGAGATGGGCTAAGAGGGAACGGATCTTCTGGGTCCAATGAAACAGGAACAAGAGGTCTTGAGTTTATAAACGCACTTGCTTCTGCAAAAAAAGTTGCAAGTATCTCGTCAGTCAGTCCACTTTTTGAAACATCTATCAAGAGAGAGTCCAATATTCTGCTTGTCACATAAAACATTTGTTCCCAACGACCTCCCATATGCTATGCATGGGACGGGTTGATGACCAAGACAAATCCCTTGTTGTGAAGAAAGTTCTTTACTTTGCTATCTTCAAAAATGACCCAACAAAATGTGTTCCTCGGTCTGACCTGAACTGCGTAACTGGTCCTCTAATGGCTGTAAATCTCTTGAGAGTATTGATGAATGAAGATGAGCTGAGTTCCTGCAAAACTTCTATGTGAACTGCCTTATTGTCAGACATGTGAACAGAACGGCCAATCTTTTACTGTTTGCTTGCCCTCTACGAGTGCGTCGAGTACCTATGGACCATGGTCCGAAACAATCGACTCTCACATTGGTAAATGGTGGACCAGGGTCAAAACGGTCAGCTGGGACATCAGCCATCATTTGAACGCTAAGATTCTCCCGAAGTCACTTACATTTCACACATTTGTTAGTCAGGAATGATATCATTTTATTTCCACTGGTCCAGCAGATCGAACAGCTCCAGCTGTAAAATGTCTTCCCTGATGCTGATTTTCTTTACGGTAGTTTCTTACAAAAAGCGTAACATATAATGGCGTCCAGGGAGTAAGATTGGGTTGTATTCCTGCAACGTAAGCTCGACGTTCTTCAAACGTCCAACAACTCGAAGTAACCTAGTTCTGTCTAAATATGGATTTAGTCTGAGTATTGACTTAGACCTGAGAACTTGCTGTGGTGAAGCAAGACATTCTATCTCTTCGCCATAGAACTCATTTTGAACAACACAAATGATATGCTTTTCTGCCAAACTGAATGCTTCTACCGATCTAGGTTTTGCGTATTCACTGGTTTTACCCTTATAGCATATTTCTGAAGCTGGTATGGATCTTGTGCCCGAGTCTGATGGATTGTTTGCTGTGTGTACATATGGCCACTGATCGGATACAGTCACACTACGAATTCTTTGGACACGATTGGCTCAACTCGTTAAATAGTACCCTAACACCACCTTGCTGTATGTTTAGAAACTGAAGTTTTCAATTAGTATATTAAGATGAGGGGAAATTGCCTCAGCAATTTCAACAGCAAGTACATCAACACATAGTTCAAGTTTTGGTATTGCATGTCCCTTCATAGGAGCAGCTTGGCTTTTCCTAGTATGAATCCCAAATTCGCTTCACCATGGTTTATTTTTTAAGATATACCACTGCAGCGATGACGCATCTGAAAATAAATGTACTGATTTGTTTTTACATTCAACGAATGAGTAAGGAGTGAAGATGCGTGGGATTTTCAAATCATGAAAGTCGTACAATGAGTTTCTCCACATATCCCAATCGCCTGCATATTCTTCTGGAAGAGGTGCATCCCAGTCGATAGTTCCATGGACCAGCTTTCTTCGAAGTAATTTACCACCGATAACTACGAGGACTGCAAACCCTAAATATACTGTTCACAATCGAAAGCAAACCACGACGAGTATAAGGCTGAGGATATTTAGAGATGAGGAACAGAAACATATCCAAATTGAGATCCCAAGCAAATCTTAGGCTTCGTTGAACAGGTAAGCTGTCTGTACCAAAAACTAAATTCTTGAAGTCATTTACCAGATCTTCAGATAGGAATGCCAGACTTTGTTCGTCTGCGCAAGTCGATAGCATCAGCCTATGATGGGAGCGAGGTCAGACCATCATCAACGTAGAAATCATTCTTAACAAAATTGGTGACATCAAGATCTGGGGTACTAAAACTAATAGCCTTTCTTAAGCCATATGTTGCTATTGCCGTTGATGCTGTGTTACCAAACACATGTACACATATTCTATATTCTAAGAGAGGTTTGTCAAAGTCGTTGTTAGCATGCCAAAGAAATCTCAGATAGTTTCTATGATCTTTATTCACTTTAAAACAATAAAACATTTGTTCAATGTCTACAGTTACAGCAACAGGTTCACGCTTTAAACGTAGCAAAACATCATGTAAACTATCAGTTAAGTCTGGCCCAAATAACAGAATGTCATTCAATGACGACCCATTGTACTTGGCTGCGGAATCGAACACCATCCTGACTTTATCTTGTTTCCGATGGTGATAGACACCGAAAATTGGAAGGTACCAGCTCTTCCTTCTTCTTGTAAAACTGGAGCTACTTTGGCGTGGTTGTTTTTCAACAAATTCTCCATTCTTAATTATGTCGTTCTTCAAGCTCTTTTCAAGCGAGTTAGCTCTTTTCAACATGCCAGGTAGATTGTTCACAGACATTGGTCCATTTTTCAAAATAATGTTCTTGTAAACATTTATCTCCCCTGGTGGGTGAGTGCGGCCCAGGCAACTTTCCCCAATAATGGTCGATCAAAGCGTCAGCTTTTGGACATACGGATCCCTTGAAGACACAATCCTTTGGTCTAACACATGATGCGCACTAATAGCATCACGACCAATCAATAACGTGATGTCAGCATTATCATCTAGCGGAGGTATTTTACTTGTAATGTCAGTAAGATGAGAATAGCACTGTACTACCTCAGGAGTAGGCATTTTATCTCTGTTATCAGGGATGTAAGCACAGTCGGAAGCTTGAATCTATAAGATTTGTCGAGTGACTCAATAACAAGACTACCAATTCTTCTACCTGATGTACTGATCTTTCCGGAACATGAAGTAAGTATATATTCAATGTATGTTCCTTCAACTCCTAGTAAATAAAAAATCAAGAATTTACCATATATTTGTTACTCTGATCATCGATAACAGCATAAAAATTTATGAGTTTATTAGGCATTGTTTCTGAATATACATTGCACAATAATATCTTTGCACAAGACTTTCCTGGAAATCGTTCCCCACATACATGTGTACAGGCTGTTGAAACTTATGATTCCGACTGAGTGGTCCCCTGCCATGAGCTGCTGGCATACTGATATGGAGCGCTGTGGGATGCTTTTCACTTTGGTAGTCAGCACACTTCACGTTTGTAACACAGTCTTTCTTTACATGAGCGATTGAATAACAGCACTTAAAACAAACTTTCTCTTCCCTTAAAAATCTTATTCTGTCTTTAATTTGCTTCGATCTGAAAGCGCGACACTTATTCAGTGGATGACTGCTGTTATTTAATGGACACATTTATTGAGCTTCAGACTCTTCAAAGTGTTGATTTGGCAAATATTCAGATTCAGTTTTCTTTAACGTAGTATATGGAGTGGTCTCCCTTTACTGGGATTGGCAGGCTTTTTCTGGTCATATACAAGACTTGGATGATTTTTAAGTCTGCTTTGTTCATGTAAGAATTTTGCAAAAATCTTGAATCTTAAACTCCACGTTCAGTCATGTATTTGAACGCATATGTTGACCACCTTTCATGCAGATGGTATAGCAAATCGCTAACAAGTGGATTGACACCACTGGGTGAGCTGTAATACCCGAACAGAGTTTGCATTTTTGGATCCTCCTGAATAGATTTAATCTCTGACGCTAAATCAGATAATTCATATAATTTCACATAGTCTTTTTGTGTCAGTTCTGAAACAACTCTAACCTTCTTTTCAATAAGACTTCCAGCATATAGGACTACCGAATCACTCTTAAACTCTTACTACCCAAGTCTCAGGGTTTCATACATTTGCAGCTTTTACATTAGTAACATGCCTCTGGGATTCAGGTCCTGTCCACTTCTGCAGAAGATCAAATTCTTCTACTGGCGTAACGTTTAGTTCAACCATAATTGTTTTGAATGATGATTTCCACATTCTGAAGTTTTCAGGTTTATTTTTAAACATGGTAAGTCTTGACAAAAGTATATATTTTTTAACAGAATATTGTCTGAAACAACTGAATGATTATCTTGCAAATGTTCGTTGAACGGTATTTTGGCACTAGACATATGAGTATTTATGAATTCTGGAGAATGAAGGTTCAAGGCTTTCACTGGCGTTTCAATACTAGCCACATACTTTCAAGCTTAAGGCTCCTATAGAACAACTTAATGATTACTAAATGAATGTATCTGGCACATTCAGATGCTGCAAGTGCCTCAACTTCGGCGTTAATTGCTTCAGTTTCACATTTCTGATTCAAAACTTGCCTTTTTTGTCTAATACTCCTGGCAGCCTCCTTTGCTAGTTGTTGTTCCAACATAGCTTTTTTTTTTAATTTCAGCTTCCATTTCAGCATATTTTAATCTAACTTTGGCTGCTTCAGCTTTAGTTTTTTTCCTTAATGTAGCAGAACTTGAATCACTTTTAGTACTTATCGATCCTGAAGTGAATTTCCTATTGGAACTTGATGAAACGACAGATGGCGTATTTTCAGATGCTAATTCTTCCATGCGTCTAGTAATAAAAAGAAACATAGAATCAATTAGTTTTTGTCTTATTGTTAGCAATACACTGAATTCTTCTGTAGCTTCCAAACTTCAAATGATTGAGTTCTGATATAATATCCAATCAAATCTTGATTAAGCACATTATATACACTCACAAGGCTATCAAATGTCAATTTGAATTCATTCAATGAACTGCTATCGTGGCAAGTATGTATTCGCTTGCGTTCAATATCAATCCAAGCCTTATCGACACGATTCTTCAATTTTGAAATTTTATCTTCATATAGTTGCTGTCCTTTCTCGGAGAGAGTCGTAAAACGCCAAGCTTCCATTTGGTCTTCAACATCGATCTTGTTGAGATAATAAACTGGTGGATCTTTTTACTGTATATCTTATCAAAATCCTATCATGATTGTCTCCCTTGTTCAATTGATAAACCGGTAATGGTATAAACTTACATTTTAATTTGAAGCGGTATGCATTATTTAACTGTTAAGTAATAATTAAAGTAATCACACGTGTCAACAACAATAGATTAAGAATAAACTGCACAGCTGAAAGTCACGGTTTCATCACTCGCGGAAACTGACGAAACTTTATGAATATGTTTAGACGATAACACCGAGCTCAATGGAATATCTGTATAATGAATAACTGTATTATGCAATACTTATATCGTGGCAGGTTTAATTTACTCGACAATTCATGTTGTTGATAACGTCTTCAGCCGATAATGGCGCATCGTGTTGTGCAAACAACATTTCCGTGAGAAAACACATACAGAAGCGCATACGCAGAACATGTACTATAAAGACTGTGCTAGGGTGTCAGAGGTGTCACTAGTTTACTTATCCTTCTTAAACTGACTCGGTAATACTAAATGTGATATCATAAAGACTGTGCTAGGGTGTGAGAGGTGTTACTTGTTAACTTACCCTTCATAAACTAATTCAAAAATACTGAATGTAGTATTATAAATTCGTTGCTAGGGTGTGAGACGTATCCTTCAGTAACAGATTCGGTATTATTGCATCTGCTTCATCAACACAAAGCGTTCTGTGCTTCCATATGGATCAGTTGATCATATATTTATTTGACTTTTAAAACATCAGTTTTACATTACCCTGATATGTATCCAGTTCTGTCGTCGAATACCACTCAATACATTGACTTTGACGTGAGGAATGTTGCTTTTTTCACTACCACATGTGGACAGATATTGCGGACGTTCTGTGCGTTTATCAGATTGTATTAACCTAAAATGATTTCAGATATCTCGTTCCAAAATGCGTACCGTATATAATATATCATTCGACTTGCTGTATAACAGTACTTAAGCTGCAGGCTTTATTCACTATTTCAAATATTAAAATAACTGATTTCGTACAGTTTTATATCTAATGTGACGTATATCTTAGAACTCAAGGCAACTTTTATCAAAACCAGTTTGCTTGTTAAACTTGAAATAGTTAATAAATAGGTACTAGTAAACTGGTGAAAATGCCTTATATTGCTACTGATTCGTTCGTTAGAGTAACTGTTACTGAACGTTTCTGACATTTCAGTTATCCCTTTTATGATTCTATGTGTTGCTGTCATCACAGTTGCGGCTGGATCACCACACGTAATCAGAAACAGTGAGTGTTACTAATTTAAAAATATATACTCCGTCTTGCAATTCATGTTAAACATTTCGATGTTTCTGCTTTTCTTAAACAAATCGATGTGAAAAAAATGATTGTCATCTTTGCACTGTTTGACCCTTTTTTAATATATCACGTGTCACAAAATATCACCTCACGTGATGATTTTTTTAAGAATTATCTGTCTGGCTGTAAAAACAACGCATACAAAACTATTGTGGCTGTCGACAAGTAGTTAATACAATTTTCAATTATAATACATGAATACAAAATTGATCATCGACCAATTGCGTGTAAGAATTTGTAAAAGCAAACTGCTCTAATGTCACTAGTCACGACGGATGTAATTAAACACCAAATACATCAACACATCTGTAGTTCCGAATATTTGTATTGATGAATTGGAATGTATTTATTCTGAGACAGAGTCAGACTATATATTACGATCATACTTTATACATGTACACGTTTGCTTTAACTGAGATGTTATGTCACGAATAGTCTAAGAATTCATATCAAATAAATATCAAGTATGCACTATATTTAAGCAAACAAGCAGAAATCAAGGAAAACAAATCCTGAAATAGTATTTGTGTAGTAAACTGAAGGCTTAATTACCTGAAAGTCTATTAGGACACTTAACTTTAATAGAGCGCAAATGAAGTATAGCCGGAATAAACACATTCACAAACATCAATTAAATTATTAGCCCTAATTCATATATTATCAAATGCTGAATAAAATTACTCGAATAATGTAATCTGGCGAGTTTCAATTATATATATGTGATGATGACTTAACAAAAGCAACAAAGCCAACAATCTTGGTTAGACAGACTGACTGTTTACTACAAAATAGTATATATTAAGAAAACAGAGGGGATGTAAAAGTAAGCTCACAGTGCCATCGTTCCGACAAATATGTATACAGTACATTACAATGGTATACACATTAGAGGTGTGTCCCATTGATAAAGCGTATGTAAATTGAGTGGATGTGAAAAAAAAATGAAAAAAATAAAATTGAAAAATAACGCTTTAATGATATTTTTATATATACAGTTAACTGCCACAAGCAGCCATGCCTCAATAACGGAAACTGCGTGGAGGAAGGTCACCATGACGGGCATTGTGAATGTAAACATGGCTACACTGGAAATACCTGCCAGCGTAAGTAGCGAATCCTATGCGTTTATCATTGAACAAATTAAAAACTTCAATGTCTTTATGTTCACTTAGTTTCATATAATATACAATTATGAATTACACTATTAACAAAACATAGCTGTGATAAGTAATATACATTTATGTTACGTAGGTAACGTCCTGGTAGGATTGTCATACCTAAAGTCAATAATTTTACAATAATTGCTATTGTTATCACACTAATGAAACATATTCGTAGCACCATTTTCAGACGACTGTCAATGCTACATATCCATTCAACAGCATCATGAATTTTGCACCATCAATATCATAACCATCAATAAAGCAAATCACATCTGATCCATCTCTCTCTCTCTCTCTCTCTCTCTCTCTCTCTCTCTCTCTCTCTCTTGTTTGTTTGTTTTTAAAGACAGTGTAGGATTTGTGTACCCAGTATTTGAACTAAATATCGTTATTACTACTGATTCTTTGAAATCCGAGTAGTGCATATTATCTTTCACTAACCCGCAGTTACAGACTGAATAAAACCGACTAAATTATTTCTTGGACGAGTTATATGTTTCCAGTCCCTTATCAACCTTTCGTAATATCTTAAAAAAATAATACGATATTCATACGCTTTTGCAGCTGAAATAGTTAGCAAAATGCTGGATGAACTTTCGTGACCTTTCTTAACATTGTAGACGGTCCATGTGACTCCTACGTGTGCCATAATGGTGGAACATGTCGTACACGTCACCATTCACCATACTACTCATGTGACTGCCAACATGGATACACCGGTGACCAATGTTCAGGTATGTTGATTTGTATGATGCAGAATTTTAAAAACATTTTGGCCAGCTGGACAGAACAATATAGCAAGTAATTAGGATCTCTTATCTCGTGCAAAGTATTAAAACCATTTGTAACTGTATATATTACTGTAACTTGTAGTTTGTATTTGAGACCCTGACAGAATCATTTAGTTACAGATATTTTCCAGTTTTTATATACATTCACTAATAAAATTAAAACAACATTGCCAGAAAAGAAATATTTCTGATTTCATGATAAATTTTTTTATAATTTCGTATGAAGCAAACTGTATTCCGCTTTATGACATTTTAACCGCAGAAAGATTAGGATCTCTCAGTGAAAGATATCACCGTCATTTCACAATATTGTTATTAGACACGTGTGAAAGATAGGCAAGTCTCCAATATGATTTTTGTGGGACTACTTTGAATGCAAATTATGTAAACACACAACAAACGCTGTCACAAACGTCAAACGTTAAAATGTCAGATCTATTGCGAGATATAGACTGGGTGCATATCGGCGATATACTGAAAGATTATGACCCATTCCCAGATGAAAACATGCACTCAACAAAAAACAACAGTAAGTCTTAATATCATTTATCTGTCTAATTTTACATAAAAATCAATTTTCAAAATGTTTAGTGTTCTTTCCTAGTTGAGAGAGGTTGCCAAATGGTCTGTGGCACCTGACAAATAAACAGATAACAATGAAACCAAGTATTCAAGTGTGTGTGTTGTGTGTGTGTTTTTGTTAAATTTCAAAGACTATCAAAATTGTACAATTAACTAAATCGTGATATCTCTAAAATGATAGAATTATTTTGGGCAATTGCAATTTTGAGTCAGTAGGTAAGAACATTATGGGGTGCCGTTTTACTATTTAACCTCAATAAGTGATATCACCAATTCGAATAAGTGATATATGAGTGATTTCATTTATTCGAATAAGTGATATCACCTATTCGAAACGAATAAGTGATATCACTTATTCGAATAAGTGATATCACTCATTTGTTTCGAATGCTGAATCATTTAAGCAGGGATCAGTCTGTTTTTTCTTGCTTGATAAATCGAATAAGTGATATCGCTTACTTGTTTCGGAAAGGTGATTATCACTTTATCGAATAGGTGATATCACCTATTTAAAACTAATAAGTGATATCAGTTATTTGAACAGGTGATAGCACTCATTCGAATGAGTTATATCACCTATTTGAGCAAGTGATATCACTTATTCTATTATGAAGTTAAATAATAAAACGGCACCCCATAGAACACGACACACAATTTGTTTTAAGGACAGACTCAATGAAAAATAAATTTAAATTCTTTTCTTTAACCAAAGAGTCACATGATTCACTATGAAACATTTGTATAATTTCAGATGAATACAATGTCGATTTGTAGTATATGATGATGAAGGAGCATCAAGATTTATTAGAGATCAAGAAAATGAGGGTACGAAAAGGAGAAGTGACATGAACCAGTTTCAAGCGTTTCTTTCATGTCAAAATGAGAGCAGGAATATTGAACAACCTCCATAACAGGAACTTGATATTTACTTTGGAAGATTTCTTTTAGGTGCCAGAAAAATCAAGGACAAGAGTAAATATGAGCCATCTTCTCTAAGAAGTTTCATGTCAAGTTTAGACAGACACTTGAAAAATTGTGGTTGCACTGTTAGAATCTCAATAATCCCGATTTCCCTCACAGTAATACAGCATTGATAGCAAAGCAAAAAGGAACTTGGGGCGAAATATTGAGGAAATAAATCCAAAGAATCGGATGAGTTAACGGACAGTGACATTGACAAATTATTCAAAGAGGGCATATTGGGATTAAACTCTCCTCTCCTGTCTTAAACATGTTGCACTTGAAGTTTTCTTTGGTTTTAGAGATGCGCGGTGGCAAGGAGTAAAAAAAAGGAAATGGGGAGATGTTGAACTGGCTTCAGACAAAGATGGGGATGAATATTTGGTTCACGTAAAAGAACGGGCAACTAAAACAAAAACCGGTTTGGACATCACAAATGTAAGGAATTTAAACCAAAGGCATGGAATTGTGATATTCCTGAAAGATGTCCAGTAAAGGCATTCAAGCTGTATGCATCAAAAAGGTCTGCCAATATGCTTTCACAAGAATCACCCTTTTTCATGGCCATTAATGTAAAAGAGCCAAAGCCTGGCAAGACCTGGTTCAAAAACAGTTCCACGCGCATCAACAAAATTTATCAACTTACAAAAAATATGAAAGAACAGTGCAGTGATATTGACAACGACAGACGAATTACAAATCACAGTATAAGAAAACACCTTGTTCAGAAATGCTGCAATTTTCAACCCCAGATACGGTTCACATCAGTGGTCATAAAAATGTACAAAGCGTTAATAACTACAGTTGAATGAAGAATGAAAGAAAATGGTATCTAAGGCGTTGGGATAATAATGAACTGACAGTGATCATCTGACATAATAAATTAACTTGTATTTTTCTCAAATAAGCATGCATGCTCTGTTCATCTGATATGTTGTTGAAACTGCTGGCAGCTACAGCTGGTTTTCGTCTTTGTTGTTGTTATTGTTAATCCTGAGAGTATCTCACAATAATAAAGACAATATATGACAGTGTCATTCTTTAACAACTTGGAATAGTTGAACCCACCCTCCACCCACTGTCTGTCAATATATTTTTCCATTTCCAAGAAACAGTCTCGCACAGCTTTTCTTCGCCAATTTTGTTAATACCACTTTATATATATATAAGTGGTCCAGTTTTCAATAGTCGACATTTCCCGTCTTATCTGCATCACATATGCAGATATGTTTTAAATATGGATTTGAAAATACGTGACAATATTTAAAATGGTTTACTAGACCTAATCACTGACCTATCTAGGCGGAAGCGTACTATTCGTTATAAATACATAACTATCAAAATGGCCTCTTCTCAATTGAGATTGTGGGCTATTTGTATATTAAACTCTTATTAAAACAATAGAAATTAAATAAAATAAGACCAATATCATGTATAGTTCTTTGAAGTATAGAGCGGAAGTCTTGTATCAGTTACTGCGTATTGATTTACACGAGACTCCATATAAGGTAATCGTAGTATTTTCACCACGTCCATAATATTCATGAGGTGTTTCCGGACAGGATCAATGTAAAATAAAACATAAACTCAAGGAGTGGCGTGGGTCTGTGTTTTCAACAACCACGCCCCTCCGCTCGTGAATGAATTTACCGTCATTCACCCAGACGATTGCATAATCTCTATTCATTATACAACAATGTAAATATACAAACATTTCACTTATTCACCTAAAAATGTCCCCATATTGTGTATGTAAACAAATTACCATCTGAACCAGATTTTACAATGTATCAGTGTAGTTGTACCCTTTTTCCACAATATTGTCATTCCAGTGGCATACAGCTTAATCAGTTCTCATATAACAGTTATTTTTACCAAAGGAATCCAAAGCATTTTTCATGAAATATATTAAGTTTGTTGTTGAAATGTGAACATAGTTCTTGGGGTGTTTGTACATTTCAGAGGTATTTCCCATTTTTTCAGTATTTTATTTAAAACGTATAATTATATTAATGTATACACCCTATGAAAGTCGGATTAAATGGACTATTCTACAAGTAACCACAACTCTCAATTACTCTTATACAACTGTATTTATGTAACACGTTTTCTTGTTGATCCTGCTATTTTGATACAACAATTTGCACTTATCATGAGACAAAATTTGTATTGGTCTCGTTATCGCCTGATACCAGTTAACCAATGCTTTTCCTGTAGATATAAACAAGCTTCAATACATAATAGATTCATAAGAACATTAAAACGATAGTTTTTGTCTAATAGAAAATCCACAAAAATGTTTCTATTTTACATTGAAACGGTATTTTTATTCTGCTTGTGTAACAAAAGCTGGATATACTTTCAATGGTACTCTAAGTGTGCATGAACTCGATATTTGTCAAACCCATACAAAAACACAGTACCAACTCACAGAGTATAATAGCTATCCCACCATCGGTACTTTAGATACTTTGATTTATTCACATCAAACTTGAACTCGACTATAGTTTGGTGTTATCCTCATATAGTTTCACTTTCATTTTATATATTGTATTGAACTTAGCCCGTACTTACATATGATGATGTTATTATCTAAATCATTCCGCTTTGTTCGGGAATAGAATGTTGGTGTTGAATAGATGTCCATGAGGGGTGTTGCATATTTCTTTACCCATCATGAACAGACTCATTAAAATTGACTATGTTATTATTTTTTTTATATTTGACCTGTTCTTTGGTTATACTGGATCCTTTAAATATATATTACTAAAACTATCCGATTTGTCTTTATAAATATATATTTATATTGCCTGTCTAGCTATGTACGTATATCTGATAAATTTGTTAAAACCATCCATGTCGAGTTATTTTAAGTGTTTTTCGAAACAAACAATTATACTTTATATAATTAATTAAATGAAATATTATTTTTCATTTAATTTTAGACGGCCCATGCCGCAGCAACCCTTGTAATCATGGTGGACTTTGCACCAAACATCATAGCGATCCGTATCACACATGTCAATGCAAATATGGTTACAATGGAACCAACTGTGAGAGTAAGTATGATTAAGCAATAGTGACTATAAAGATACTTTATCAATTGTGATAACGACTTTCCCAAAGAACAACTGATACATACAGTCTTATTATAATGAAGACGAGGTCATCTTCAGTCGTAAAGTATAATACATATTAAATACGAAACACGAGTTAATTAAACATAAGTGTTAAAGTATTAGTTAAGTAATAATTGTAAGAGCTGCGATTCAGATTAATCGGATTGCATACACTGTTCAATGACAGAGCCATTCCATAAGTATTATATCACCATGGTGCATAATAAAATAACATGTATTTTAACATTGACATTTACGTTATTTATGCCAGTTTGCAATGGCCAGGCATGTGTGTTAATAGTCACCAACGTATTTATTTACTGTCGTTAGTCACGTTTATATTTTTTTTTAATATGGAAACTGTTTCACTTGGAGTTAAAATCTTAAGGTTCGATTACCTGATTCGGGAGAAATTTGGTTCTAGAATAGACTATCTAGGTTGGGGTTATTGAGAACAACAATCATTCTCTACGTTGTTAACCCTTTTATTACGGTCTTATTTCATATTATGCTTTCAGCGCATTTCTGTGACGTCAACCCATGTCAAAATGGTGGAATATGTCAGACAAATACCCGTTCACCATACTACTCGTGTGACTGTCACCCTGGCTTCAGTGGTCAACATTGTGAAAGTATGTGCGTTTGTTTTATACAGAATCAAGCTATAAATTTGGTATATGAAAATTGTAACATCACATTACTGCAAAACATTATAGAAAGACGTTAAACGTTGTTTAGCGAGGTGTGTTTTCGTTTTTTAAATCGTTTTTGTTCTTGTATAATACTTTATTACGTAAATTTGAAATTTGAGTTGTGTAGTGAAGTGTATGTTGTGGATGGATATTTATAAATGACATAGACCACATCCATTCCAAAGATTGACCTGTTCATAGAAGTGAAAAATAATGATTATTGCACTTTTGATAAAGCTCTAGTGTAACGTGCACCGAGCGGATTATGCACACAAATACTAATGCATATGATATATAGGAATTTTCCTTGGGCTACTTGCCGTTTGATTAAAGATAAATGGTGAAATAATTTTCCTCAAGCTACTTTGCTTTATAATTGGATGACAAATGATTGAACAAATGATTCGTGTTTAAAAAGGATAATCAAGTACAATTAACTTCTACATATAAAACCAAATTATAAAGGCTTCGAACTAACGTTTCAAACAAACGTTTCGCACAACACTATGCCCAGAACTCTGTTTTAAATAAATAAAACTATTCCTGCAGCACTCCAAACTCAAAACTCCAAGCTGCACCAAAGTATCAGACTTACGTCTCAAACACTTGCTAAGGACTCTGTTTTAACAAAATAAAACTAGTCCTGAGCAATGTTCCAAACCTGTCCCAACACCTGTCTGAGACAAACAATGGTACCCAACAGACTACGACCCGGAGCACTGTTCACTAGTTTCAGAGGGTTCTGCAACTCTGAGTTCAAAACTGCACTTCTGAGAATCCCTTGTTCACTTGTGATACTCGGTCCAAAGTCCCAGTCTGTATTACCGAATAATTATAATTAATTTATTAATTATGCAGGGTCTTCTTGCAGCTCCTTCTCCGTCGAGTTGTAACACCAGACTGACCAAGAATACTGGCGGTCGGCTGCTTATATACATTGTAGCAGAAGTCACATGACCTAGTCACTTGGCTTCAATCGGGCATTCTTAGCGTTGTTCGACTACATAATGATGTTCGAGATTATGCGATTCCATTGCATTAGTATCCTTAATCAAATTCAATGAGCGTCTGTCTGACAATTTATAAACTACGTTTTCTGTACGTTTATTAATGTAACTTAATAAACAATAAGGAATACTTAGACTAAACACATATAAAGTTATCAACCAACAGAAAAGTATAACAGCGTAACAAAATACACCGATGTTATGGATTTCTATATGTACAAGGCGTTTTTCGTCACACTAGTTATCTAGATACATCGGTTTTCAACACATATGTTTTTATTATAATTTTGATATGATTAAACCCCAATGAGATTTCTGTGATTTTTCACTACGATTTTAGCATGTTTGTAAACACATGTCCGATGGAAATCTAATTAGACTTCATCAATTGCTGTGTGCTTTGTCATCCTTCTTTGGATACAAGTTTGCGATATTGTTTATTTTTAAAACTATTATTCGAAGGAACTGTCACGTTTATACAGCGGTCAACGGAAAATTGTTCCAGAAGTGCATTTATCTACATGTAGAACAGTACACAATTAGTTGTTGTGTGAGACGTATAGGTCAAGGTAGTTTCAATAGCCTATTATTTTATAAGGAGAATCATACAGCCATTGACACAGCAGTAATATTAAACAATGTACTATTTATAGTATCATATATTTATACTTATACAATAGTAAAGCTAAGTATTTATAATCTTTTATCTTCCCTTGACACGGTGCTGCTGCTGTAACCAAGACAACAACAACGACGACGACAACAACAACAACAACAGCAGCAACAACAACATCAACAACAAATGCCACCACACAGGCGTATATGACTGATGTTTACATTGATAATTCGGGTTGTAAGTATTGTTTGCACAATGATTGTGTTTGTTATCAATGGCGATGGTTCGGGAAACAGGAAAATAACGTGGAAAAAAGAGAAAATGAATGCCATTTACACTTCTCGATATACCTTAACTTCACAATCACACGAATACTTGTAGTTTGTATAAAGCACAACGTGTTGTTGATAACACAATTTACATAGTCAATTTGGTTAATTAGGTGTACGTTAAATGATCACGCTTTTATAATGACTTATTAATAATACGTTTTATTAAACAACTAAAGCCTCGCTAGATTCGGCTACTCTTGCATGTTATACCCATACAATGTATGTAAGCATGTACAATGTTACTGATTTCAGTCAGATACTGTATTACCAATATTTCAATATTACTGAACAATATAATACGTTTATGATTCATTTGTATTCCTCATCTAATATATAAGATTATTTTAATAGGATTATGACACGTACTATTTATAACTGCAAACGACGTAAGGTATTTAATCGGAATTATCATCTTGTGTGTGAGCTATAATTTGCTTAGTCTAAACAGGCGAACTAAGGTACATGTTTAAATTTTAGAAAATTATTGATTGATTTAAGTATATGTGAAATAGATCTCAGAAAAGGGATATGAAATGTTTATAAACGTGCATAAGCATTTTCGTTATATGCTGGGGTATCGGTTAGGATCAGATTGTACGTTTTGTATAGGCTCTGTGATACTGGAGGGAATAATATACATACATTTATAAAGGTGTCTCATGTAAACAAAACGTTTACATAAAGCTGTATCTATAAATAAATAATTAACTCATTTCGGTATTGAATTGCAGATTACATAATTAAAAGAGTTATTTACAAAATAAAAAATACGATGGGCGTTCAATAATTAATGTTATTCATCGCGTAAAGTGTGTACCCTGCACGTGTAAATCATGGAATTACACGGTTAGATAAATATACATGTATATTCGTTCTACATTTGACGATACCAGCAAAACAGTCGTGCGATTTTATTGTAAAGTTGCAATCCGGTAGACCACGCCCCTTCATGACCTAATAAGCATTAAACATCAAGGCATTACCCATCAGATAAGATTGCACGAATTACGGGTATCTAATCAGAAAAAAACGTCCTATATGCTAACAAATATATTGAAAGTACGGCGGAATCATGCTAGATGAATACCACATATTCTATCAGCGGAACAGGAGCAGCCCCGTGTAAGCTTTCTTCGTAAATTGTTAAAAATATATCCAAATTAGGATTAGAGAAAATGCGATGGTTTAGTGAGAAGAGATTAAACCTGCATTCACTATTTCCGATCGCATCGCAAAATTAACAACAAAACATGGGCCACCAAAGAAATTGCTTCGCTAAAACGACTCAAAGAGTGAAAACATGATGTGTGTCATTTTCTTAACCAGCCAAGACTCTGCGCAATATGGCTGCCGGTCAAAAAGGTAGGTCGATAAATAGGATTGTTCTACAAGAAGTATGTACTTATGCATCTGTCTATAGTAAACATCGAACTTCAAGCGGGATTCTTCACATACATCTTGTGTCTGGCCACGCTTCTTTAAACCAATCTTACTCACCAGACTTAGCACATAGTGTTTTTTTTTTGTTTCCGAAATCAAAAAAAAAAACTCTTAGCAGGAGGCCGCTACACTTCCTGACACATTGTGGCGTTTTCGCACTGACTTGTGTCCCAACGCGTGTATTCTGAGATTTGCTGTTGTAAGAGAACTACCTTATTTCGAACTTTTCCCCGTAACATTACCCGCAATGAAGTATGTTCCTCCGAATTTACTCTGCTTATATGATAAGTGGTTTGAGGAAACCATTTGATACTGTGGTCTCTTACATAATACCTGCCATATTGATCTTTTTTCCCGTACGAAAACTGTTAAACTATTAGATATATATATATATACCTTAACTCAAAATACTTGCCTAAAGTTTATCAATATTTATTAAAATAGTCCATGTCTTCTTACAACCCCGCGCTATAATAATTTACCGAAATTGGCAAGTGAGTTTTAAGGGCACACAAATCAGTCGGAACTAGTAACGTCATATGGGGAAACACATTGCTTACCAACAAGCATTTTGGTCAGCTTGTTTTTAGTGTCTGGTCTGTATAGCCAAAAACAACTACGAGAACACATACCGGAAGTGATTTAAAAGATTGAAAAATACCTGTTAATGAAAAATACTTTGAAGGTATGGCATAAATATAAGATATCAGTTGTTATTTTCATTTTATTTTCAATATGCTTTCACTTATTGAATGTCCCTCGTAACTATAAGGTGAACCGGAACATGAATAGTAATGTGATACGTTCCAAAATACAATAAGCAACATTCTGATGTATATATCAATTGACAGTCAACTGCAAAGAACACGATTGTCACCAAGGAGGACACTGTGTAGAGGATGATGCTCATAATGGCCATTGTGTTTGTGTTAATGGTTTTGCTGGAAAAGGATGCGCGAGTAAGTAGGATATTAAACTACTTTAACCAAGTTTCCATTGTGTGTACTAGTTTTATAACGATGTGATAAAATAGAACACTTGGAAATACAGAACGCTTTAGAAAAAATAAACAGAAGACTCGATCCTTTTAGCATGTTCATGAATATTAATGAAATATGCTACGACATCTGCGTCCAACAGCTGCAGCTAATTAGCAGTATTTTGCTTTCAAACACTACTGAATGAGCACCGTGTTTTCAACAAATCAGAAATAATAACTTACAGCACTTGGATCCTTTGAATCACTAAATCAAACCAGAAGATCGCTTTTATTCACTAATACTCTTTTTAAAATCTTATCATCTTATCAATCAACTTCTAATATATTAAGATTGATTGATTAATTGAATATTTAGCTTCATTTTATGCCATCGAGGGCTAACAGACGATCAGCTAACCAAACCACTGTTTCCTGGGATTAACCAGTACTCAAACACACCCACACATCTCCGCAAGTAACTGATAACTTTCCCACTTTAATCCGTGGTGAGAGACAAATGATCATGAGAAACAACGTCGTAAATCAATCGTCACGGAGACTGTTGCCGGGCGGGGATTCGAATTCACGACCCCTGGATTGATAGTCAGACGCGTAACCGACTGAGCTAATCGGGCCTGGCTTTAATATAAGAAAGGGTACCTATACTATATATTGTTTTTCACTATTTTATATATCAATTTTTCCTTTACTATTGTTTTATCTAATTCTGGGTAGACTATCATTACTCTGGTCTCGGTTTACTATAAGCTCAACTCCCTCACGGCTTTGTGTGGTGTTTTTGAGCAATTACGCATTTTCCGCATATGCTAAGAACTGGTCATACATAGGCAGATTTTAAGCATGATTTGTATCAGTTGTCATAACTTGAAGTATAATAAATAAGATTAAACTAAATAAGCGCATCTTGAGTATGCACTCAGTTTCATTAATTTCATCAAAAAACTCTCGAACAGTGTTTGCATTCAATGACAATGACGAGCTACTAAGTTGCAATGACGAGGTACTAAGTTGCAATGGCTAGCTACTAAGTTACAATGACGGGATATTAAGTTGCAAAGGCGAGATACTAAGTTACAATGACGAGATACTAAGTTACAATGGCGATATACTAGCTGCACTGGCGATATACTAAGTTATAATGACGATATAATAAGTTACAATGACGAGATACTAAGTAACAAGATGAGCTACTAAGTTACAATGACGGGATATTAAGTTACAATGGAAAGCTACTAAGATGCAATGACGAGCTACTAGGTTACAATGAAATGATTTGAAGTTGCAACGGCGAGATACTAAGTAACAATGACGACGATATACTAAGTTACACTGACAAGATACTCAGGTGCAATGACAAGATACTAAGAAACAATGACGAGTTATCAAGTTGCAATGACGAGATACCAAGTTACAATGACGAGATACTCAGATGCAACGGCGAGATTCTAAGTTACATTGACGAGATATAAAGTTACAATGACGAGATTCTAAGTTACAATGACACGATACTTAATTGCAATGATGAGATATTCAGTTTCAATGACAAGATACTATCAGTTGCAATGGCGAGATACTAAATAACAATGACGATATACTAAGTTACAATGACGAGATACTCAGTTTCAATGTCGAGACACTAAGTTGCAATGGCAAGATACTAAGTTACAATGACGAGATTCTGAGTTACAATGACAAGATAGTAAGTTACAATGACGAGACACTTAGTTGCAACGCCGAGATACTAAGTTGCAATGACGATATACTAAGTTGCAATGACGAGATACTAAGTTGCAATGACGAGATCCTAAGTTGCAATGACGAGATACTCAGTTACAATGACGAGATTTTAAGTTGCAACGCCGAGATACTAAGTTGCAATGACGAGATACTAAGTTACAATGACGAGACACTCAGTTACAATGACGAGATACTAGGTTGCAATTACGAGATACTAAGTTACAATGATGAGATACTTAGTTGCAATGGCCAGATACTAGTTACAATGACGATATACTAAGTTGCAATGACGAGATACTTAGTTACAATGACGATATACTAAGTTACAATTACGATATGTTATGTTACAATGACGAGATACTAAGTTGCAATGGCGAGATACAAAATAACAATGTCGAGATACTAAGTTTTAATTATGAGATACTAAGTTACAATGACGAGATACTAAGTAGCAATCGCGAGATGCTAGTTACAATGACGAGATACTAAGTTACAATAACGATATACTTAGTTTCAATGGCGAGTCATAAGTTACAATGATGAGGTACTCAGTTACAATTACGAGATATTAAGTTACCATGACGAGATACTAAGTTACAATGACGAGATACTAAGTTACAATGACAAGATAGTAAGTTGCAATGACAAGCTACTATGTTACAATGACTGTTTTTTAAGTTGCAACGTCGAGATACTAAGTTACAATGACGAGACACTTAGTTGCAACGCCGAGATACTAAGTTGCAATGACGATATACTAAGTTACAATGACGAGATACTAAGTTGCAATGACGAGATCCTAAGTTGCAATGACGAGATACTCAGTTACAATGACGAGATTTTAAGTTGCAACGCCGAGATACTAAGTTGCAATGACGAGATACTAAGTTACAATGACGAGATACTCAGTTACAATGACGAGATACTAGGTTGCAATTACGAGATACTAAGTTACAATGATGAGATACTTAGTTGCAATGGCCAGATACTAGTTACAATGACGATATACTAAGTTGCAATGACGAGATACTTAGTTACAATGACGATATACTAAGTTACAATTACGATATGTTATGTTACAATGACGAGATACTAAGTTGCAATGGCGAGATACAAAATAACAATGTCGAGATACTAAGTTTTAATTATGAGATACTAAGTTACAATGACGAGATACTAAGTAGCAATGGCGAGATGCTAGTTACAATGACGAGATACTAAGTTACAATAACGATATACTTAGTTTCAATGGCGAGTCATAAGTTACAATGATGAGGTACTCAGTTACAATTACGAGATATTAAGTTACCATGACGAGATACTAAGTTGCAATGACGAGATACAAAGTAACAATGACGAGATACTAAGTTACAATGACGAGATACTAAGTTACAATGACGAGATACTAAGTTGCAATTGCAAGATGCTAGTAACAATGACGAGATACTAAGTTGCAATTTCGAGATACTAAGTTACAATGACAAGATACTCAGTTGCAATGACGATATACTTAGTTACAATGACGAGACACTTAGTTACAATTACGGGATTTTAAGTTGCAACGCCGAGATACTAAATTGCAATGACGAGATACTAAGTTTCAATGACGAGATACTCATTTAGAATGACGAAATACTAGGTAACAATGACGAGATACTCAGTTACAATGATGAGATACTTAGTTGCAATGGCCAGATACTAGTAACAATGACGATATACTAAGTTGCAATGACGAGATGCTAGGTTGCAATGACGAGATACAAAGTAACAATGACGAGATACTAAGTTACAATGACCATATACTAAGTTGCAGTTGCGATATGCTAGTTACAAAGACGAGATACTCAGTTACAATTTTGAGATATTAAGTTACAATTACGAGATACTAAGTTTCAATAACAAGATACTCAGTTACAATGACGGGATTTTAAGTTGCAACGCCGAGATACTTAGTTGCAATGACAAGATACTAAGTTACAATGACGAGATACCCAGTTACAATGACGAGATACTAGGTTGCAATGACAAGATACTCAGTTACAATGAGTGGATACTCAGTTGCAATGGCCAGATAATAGTTACAATGACGATATACTAAGTTGCAATGACGAGATACTAAGTTACAATGACGATATACTAAGTTACAATTACGAGATGTTATGTTACAATGACGAGATACCAAGTTGCAATGGCGAGAAACAAAGTAACAATGACGAGATACTAAGTTTTAATTATGAGATAATAAGTTACAATTACGACGAGATACTAAGTTTCAATGACGAGATACTAAGTAACAATGGCGAGATGCTAGTTAAAATGAAGAGATACTAAGTTACAATGAAGATATACTTAATTTCAATGGCGAGTCATAAGTTACAATGATGTGATACTCAGTTACAATTACGAGATATTAAGTTACCATGACGAGATACTAAGTTGCAATGACGAGATACAAAGTAACAATGACGAGATATTAAGCTACAATGACGAGATACTAAGTTACAATTACGAGATACTAAGTTTCAATGACAAGATACTCAGTTGCAATGACGAGATACTTAGTTGCAATGAAGAGATACTATGTTGCAACGGCGAGATACTAAGTTACAATGACGAGATACTAAGTTACAATGACACGATACCTAGTTACAATGACAAGATACTAAGTTGCAATAACGAGATACTCAGTAACAATGACGAGATACTAAGTGACAATGACACGATACTAAGCTGCAATAACGAGATACTCAGTTACAGTGACGAGATACTAAGTTGCAATTACGAGAAACTAAGTTGCAATGACGAGATACTAAGTTTCAATTCGAGATATTAAGTTGCAATGATGATATACTACGTTACAATAAAGAGATACTAAGTTACAATGACGAGATACTAAGTTGCAATGACGAGATACTAAGTTACAATTATGAGATACTGTGATACAATGACGTGATTCCAAGTTACAATGACAAGATAACATTTTTATCTATAGCTGAGTGATATTCTATTAAGGAATAAGGATAAACCACCCATGCTATCATTATATGTACAGTTGTAAAGAAAATTTCAAAATAATCGAAACCGGATAATTTTTACAAATCTTCATCTAAAATATGTTTCGCACAATGATAAAATATATGGTCATGAATGACAATTTTTTATATTGTAGAAAGTCCGTGTCACTACTACAGACCTTGTAAAAATATGGGACATTGTAATGATATCCATACATATCCTTATTATGAATGCCATTGTCATCATGGTTACAATGGGACTAACTGTGAAAGTAAGTAGTGGGTAGTATGTTTCAGTAATTTGGCTATGTTGTGAATATAGTCATGTTAACAATGGGACCAACTGCGAAATAAGTACTGGGTAGTTTGTTTCAGTAATTTGACTATGATGTGAATATAGAGTCGTGTTAACAATGGGACCAACTGCGAGAGTAAGTACTGGGTAGTTTGTTTCAGTAATTTGACTATGTTGTGAATATAGAGGCATGTTAACAATGAGACCAATTGCGAGAGTAAGTTTTGGGTAGTTTGTTTCAGTAATTTGACTATGTTGTGAATAAAGAGTCATGTTAACAATGGGACCAATTGCGACAGTTAGTACTGGGTAGTTTGTTTCAGGAATTTGACTATGTTGTGAATATAGAGTCATGTTAACATTGGGACCAACTGCGAGAGTAAGTATTGGGTAGTTTGTTTCAATAATTTGACTATGTTGTGAATATAGAGTCATGTTAACAATGGGACCAACTGCGAGCGTAAGTATTGGGTAGTTTGTTTCAGTATTTGACTATGTTGTCAACAAAGAGTCATATTAACAATGGGACCAATTGCGAGAGTAAGTATTGGGTAGTTTGTTTCAGTAATTGGACTATGTTGTGAATATAGAGTCGTGTTAACAATGGGACCAACTGCGAGCGTAAGTACTGGGTAGTTTGTTTCAGTAATTGGACTATGTTGTAAATATGGAGTCATGGTAACAATGGGACCAATTGCAAGAGTAAGTATTGGGTAGTTTGTTTCAGTTATTTGACTCTAAAGAACTGCACCAAAAGAACAGGCGGTTGAAATAGTGGATGTCTAAAAGAGGAAATCACTGCCAAATTACCATATTGTGAATACAGAGTCATTTTATCTTATTGAAGACAGAACATTTGATTTACAACAATAGTTTATCTGTCATGTGGCATACAACGTATGAATGTATCTCATTGTTTAACGTCATCAATTATCAAATGTATGTAGTTATTTCTTTCAGTCGAGATGTGTTACCTGTAAAGTCATCATAAACAAGTAGTGAATGAAACCGTATAAAGTCATGATAAATAAGTAGTGGCTGGAACCGTATACATGTATGTTTACGTAGTATATTACCTGAAATGTCATGATAAATAAGTAGTGGCTGAACCCGTATACATGTATGTTGATGTAGTGGAAACTTCTGTCTTATAAAGATGAACTACTTTGCAGACATATGCGATAACCGTAGTGTTCTCTGTAGAGCTACATATGTTGTTCATAGGGTATCTGTAAAAAACTAAAATTGGTCGGACAAATCATTGTTATGAATCCAATAGTATTTTTTTATGTTTATAATTTGATGTGAATTACGTATATCGATAAGGTTGTCTTTTTATTTGCTATAAATGTATGCAAGAAAATGTCAGTTTCAGTCTTTGTCAGAGAATCGAAAAGTCGCACCAACTTGACGGAGACGTTATTGTATCATCTTTTGCAACAATGTGTTGCGTTTCAAGAATACTGATCACTAGCGTGTAGGTCAAGTAGAAGAAACGCACACAGGATCGGTGGAACGTTGGTTAGATCTTCCCTTACAGCCATTTGTGGTGTTCCTAAGCATGATACTTATCATATTTGCTTAGTTCTTGTTATACGAGCGTGATATATCTAAGTTGTAATACTGAGTTCGCATGTTAACAAAATAAGATTAAACTAACAGACTAGATATGCCACAAATAGCTTCAAAAATCTGAAGTATGTAAGCACAAAAAAATACAGGTTTTAGTCAGCTGATTGTGGTTGTTATGTTGATTACAATATGTGTCAAATGTGCAACATATGTGAATTACACTTAATCAATTAAAACATAAAATGGAGTATTATTGGAATTTATAGAGTGTTTAAATTCTAACAAATTGTTTTAGTGCATATTTGCGACTACAAACCATGTCTATATGGTGGAGTATGTGAGCCAACTCCTGACCACAAACCACACTACAGATGTAGATGCCAACCTGGATATTCCGGTGATCATTGTGAACGTACGTTGCTTTGTATAACTATGCATCAAGATGATAACTGATGTTGCTATGGCATGTCACATCGTTTACGTTTTACCTGTTCCTAGTGGTAGTCTTAGAACGAGCAGTTCTCGCAAATTTTGTTTATTAAACGACCTTTAAAGTTGAAAAATATAACATCATCTCCAATCATTGTAAATCCAGTGTAATATATATAACATCTTAATATGGAATAAATCAATGGCTTTCAGGCACAGTTTTTATTTTTATTTAATTAATTGAATATGACAGTGCGAAGAGATAAATACCAAGAAAAGAAGACACTAAATTAATTGGCTAGATGAACATAATAAGATAAGGGTAAGCAGGCTTATTCCTTTTAAGTGAGAAAAATCCGTTTGGTTACAAAATATTCATGTAAAATAATGGTGTTTTTTTATTACTATCATTGTCATTTTTTAGATATAATCTAGTGTCATCGTCAAAAGGTCGGGTATTCAAATCACTATTACAGTTATATCATGTGTAATAACAGGAAAATGTAATGGTATTAAGATGATCCTTGGAAACACCTACATTCAGTTTGATTGTTTCAACTGCATGTTGTGCCAGCTGCAATAATTGTTGGTGTCAGTTATGAAGGCGACACTTGCTGCATTGAATGTTACTAAAATACTTTATGTCATACCTGACCATCATAATATTATATTTCTCGAAGTTGTAGAGATATGTTAAGTATAATACAGGTGCATGTGCTTGAAACCATATATGCATTCAAAAATATCATCAGAGAAACATATGGGCAAGTAATATTCTATGTGTAAGTATGTATATAAAATCCGCTGATAATATCATTTAAACGACCTCTGTAGGTACTATAGTTTGGTTGGCTTGTTTCAGTTTATTTTGTGAACATACTTTTGGAGAGAGAAAATGTGTCAATCAGTTGAACATCAGTTTTTTTATGTTTATAACATTGGTAGTGATTGATGAAAACGGTTCATTTTTCAAAAAATTATCAACTTATTCTACTCATATGTATTCGCTCATTAGATGGACCTCATACTACCAAAGAACCAACAACAGCAACAAGTACAACACATCCATCTACAGCTGTGATAACTTCTACTCCAACTGCAACAAGTACCAGACACGCATCTATAGCTGCGATAACTTCTACTCCAACTGCAACAAGTACCACACACGCATCTACATCCGTGATAAACTCTACTCCATCTGCAACAAGTACCACACACGCATCTACATCTGTGATGACCTCTATTCCCGCTGCAACGATGCCAATTACATCTAACCTTTCACCAATAACAACGAAGGCAATTTCACAAACAAATACTACCGCTTCAGTTGCGACTTCAACGACGGCACATGACACTTCCACGACTGCTGTCCCAGCTAAATGTACTTATATATACACAAATCTTAATATAGTTATTTGTTTATCTTAATGCACTTATGCTCATATCTCAATGTAATATACACAAATTGTAATAAACTTACACATACTTACATAGAATTATACATTAAAAAACTTCGTACATATACATTGTTATCTAGACATTTTTTTTTTCAAAAATGACATGCACATCATATTCCTAAGTTCAACTCAACGCACTAAAATTGCCAGTAATAGTAGAAAAATGTTAATAATTTTATTCTCTTATGGCATCTATGGCAAGGATAATGTAAATTAAAGAATGGACGAAGCTGAGGACAGACTATCAAAATAGTTTACACTGTGTTTTATAGGTGTAAAAGTATATAATCTAAATGGTATAAATGCTGAATAAAATATAGTAGAACACAACTAGCACACGGATATTATATATGTATAGACAATGGCAAAAACTTTAAAGCTAAATGATACCAGGTGAATTAAAAATACATATTATGTAACGATGAATATAAACAAGTGCATTATTATTTATTCTCGTGTTATGCTTACTCTTGTTTGATATCAACCTGTTATTTTGTATATTTACTAGTTGAATTCAACAACTGTTCGAAACTATCAGTCGTCACTGACATAGCAAATGAGGTTATCTCTTTCAACCAAAATACCACGATCTGCAGCAGTTCTGGTCTTCGGAATTCTCCAGCCGCTTTCGTGTTGAATCATTGTAACGTGGCACCAGTGACGTCATGGAGACCAGGCAAAGGCGTGAGTTAAACAATTGTAAACAAACATTAAGAAAGCTATACTTCTTATCTAGTATTTATGTACTGTACTTATAATAACTATTCCTCAATTGTGTTCCTTGCTGTTTTGGTGGTTGTGTCCTGTCATCGCTATGTCTCCTGTTAGTTTTAAATGTTCTTATTTTTTTATTGACTATAATGTCGGATCAACCTTGTCTAAAATCACTTTATTTACTTTTATTTGTTGGTTATATTTATACAATTTCGGTCTTACTTATGACTTTCCGGCAAAGATGTACATGCAAATGTAATTACTTTTCATAAAAATGTGACCATTGGAACCGGCTCACCAACGAAAAGTAATACTAAAACTTCATTGTATATCCATATGTAATAATAATATATATTAAAAAATAAAAAATACACGTTCAGCATATCGATACTATCAGATAAAAGATGTCCACAACCGAACCACAAGGGGAGTACACAGCAGACTCAGTTTTATCCAATCTGTTCATTCAACATTAAGTACAACACTCCATGTCCCCTAGCAGCATGGTCATATATTTGTAGACATTTGGTGATCTGCATGATCCTTAAAAAAAGGAAATAATATCAACACTGAATCACATCGAGTTCTTGGTCTTGAACTTATTAAAGCTTCATTAAACTTCCGAAATGGACACTTTTTGATAATAACAAAAATAATTGTAAATAAATGTGTTTATAGTACTGCTAAAACCATTCCAGTAGACCCATTAGTGACTGTTTTTTTTTTTAAAAAAAGCAAGAAAATAAATACCTATAAATAAATAAATAAATATATATTTCTTAGTTGAGCGGACCGAGCTTTTAATTTTTTCCGTAATGACTCGGTTGCTTTCCGACTTTACCTCCGCCAGTGTTGGGAAGTACACAAATGAATACTGCAGTGGTAGTGTGCGGATTAAGACCGTTAGATAACGGATTCAGTAACAAGATTAGAAAAGTTATTGCTTCACTAATATTATGTATCATTATTGGGTTTTCTTTTTTTTTTTTAGTTTATTGATGTCTGAAATAAAACTGATTCGAACGTTATACGATAATTATGTGTACGCACTGAAAAACATAAGTTCGTAATACTAGTTGGGTCTCAGTAACTCTTGCTCAGGATCCTCCCTTGTATATGTACGTGATACTATCACACGCGCTATTACGTCACAAATCACTTTATCGTAGTCAATATTGAGAGGCTACTAAGGGTTGTTTGTTTAGTACAGTTATTAAAAAAGTAATTTTGTTTTTAATTTTATGTGAACGATTCGTCGCTTGTAAACGTGCAATAAATTAGCTCGTAGGTTCCAATTTTTTGTTTACCCCTTACTACATGTTTCAACATAACATATAACTAACACAGAAAGCTGTGTTATGTTTTCTAACTTGTTGTAATAAGAATAATTGGTATAAGTCAAATGACTATTATTAACTAGAATTCAAATGTTAATCTAAGCTATAAAGGTTTATTTTACCAGTGTGCAGCATCATCAGGTTCATGATTCTATATAGTGGTCAGTCTATAGTCTGTTTCAAGTTAACATATATATTACAAGCTGGACTTTCTATATATATTTATTTCTTACAACTGTCATTTAAACTTTAATGAATTTTATCAACACATATGTACGCTTCTAAACATAGTTCAAACACATTTCCAATCTTAGTATAACTTTCCTACTTAAAACCCAACTGCATCTTAACCCACTCGCGTCCCAAAGTGTTCTCTCTCAAAACCAATACAAACAAAATTCGTCTCAACATCTTGCCTCCCAAAGTAAAACTGACCTGACTTTAAAAACTTGACTGTGTAGCTTGCATTCTTCCATTTAAGGTGACAGCTAATTGATCTCCCCCATATTGATGCGTATATGTGCTTGCTAGATGTTCACTAATTTCCCATAAAAAATGTTCACTCTCTGTATTTTTAGCCCTGTTGCACATTATTTTTGACAGTGTAATTTATTAAAAGTTCAAACTACTTAGGACCTCGCAGATTAATTACTAAATGCATTTACCTATAGAAATATCTCACACCAGTATTATAGTTGGTTTAATTTTTACATTATCAAACTAATAAAATACAATAATTAATAAGTGACTTAATCAGTGAGTGGCTATAGTAACAACTTCATTAATACACTGAGGGGAATACAGAGGATGTTCTTAAAAACTATCTAACCGCAAGCGGTTATTTTATATTAAACCGCATCGCCACACAGTTCCCAATACTATGTTTCTTTCTGAAGTGAATTGTTTTTATGGGAAAGAGACGAACATTAATTTGTAAACAAAACGCGTTCTTAATTATGTACTAATAAAGGGTTTTATATCTATTTTTTTTTTTTTTTTGCAAAGTTTGTTAGTGATCAAATAAACAGTCATTTATTCTATCATCTGGAAGGGTAAAGTTGACTTAAATTGAAACTAAAAACGACCCTTTCGGAAGTTTAATGAGCCTTTTAAATAATAAAGAGTATTTTGGAATGAAACAACGTTGTGGACCCTATCCTACCCATACTTCCTAGCTTGATAAGACGGCGTCATGTAAACTAAATTTAACTGGGTTATTATACCTACATGCGTATTTGCTATTTGTAAACATGCATATGTAATGGCATATTAGTATATTCAATACGAATTACCGAATGATCCAATGAAACAATATTTGATCAATAATTTTATCTAGGTTATTCTTAATTAACCAATAAAAATGAATATTATTTTGTTATTTTAACAGATAATGACGTCATGCGATTCTATTCCTCTGTACACACCCGTGGCTACATTCGAAGTTGGTGCATACGTCCCTGATGGTTCATCGTGTGGCATATTCCTTGGATGTATTGCAAATGGTTTCCGGGTGAGTTGCAATTCATTATAAACAATATAAATAGCTATTTCGTTCAAAAACACATAATATTTGTATGTACCTTATTCTTAAAATAAACAAATGGGTATAATGGAAAACTATTACTACAGCTATAAATCCAGAAAATATAATCGGAGATATAATATTATTTATTGATAAACTTATATATTAGAAACACATTTAATAACTTTATATTTATGTTAGGCAAATGTTTGTAACAAGATAAACATTTTATCTAAGGCATATCGAATACCTTAAAAATATTTGTCGATCGTTGCTTCATAGTGCCGGTGGTTTACCAGTTAGGTGAATAGCCCATATTTTCAAATCCTCGTTTATGAGGTCAATCCAACCATATATGTCCGGATTGCATCTTTATTATTCAATATCTACATTACCAGTGTGCGTCCAGGTTGCAGTACTTAAGAATTTTGATTAACTCCAGGGACACCCACTGAACAGTTTGATAAACTTTGATTTTATAACAATTGTTTGCAACATCTGTGGAACAGTTTAAAACTGGGATGGTATTTTTTTAATTTCTTACTATTTATAGTGATGGTGAAATAGAAACGTTCTTCTGTATTGCTTCACATACGTGTAAAGATTTAACATAAATGACTTTCAGATTGGAATGCAGTTCTGTGACCATCTACCAAGTATCGAACATATCGTGATCGGTGGGATTTACGCAAAAGATCCAAACAACTATTCCACCATCCAGTCATATTCAGGAATTAAAAATTAAACCACCTGTATAAAATACCTTCTACCTTTTTATAAATTTATCAGGGAAAATAAAATATTTACTTTAGATCTTGTTTTTCGCTTGTCATTTTATATTTTGCATTACATTTTGTCTTACATTACACCTGTGTTAAACGCTATAATAATTGGGGGAAAATATTAACTTATACTAATACACAATGGTTTTGACGAAGTATGGTTGAACCAGGATGTTGGGAATGTCAAACGGTATCTGCATATATTTAAAAAGAGTTAACGATACTTTTGTGCGGGAATGGAACACTAGACTTATAAACTCTAGACGAGCAATATTTTATCGCTATCTACCAAATGTATTGAATTCCGAAGCATCAAATACATAAGTAGCTAGAGTAGGTATATGGTCACGTAATAAAAATTGATTTCGATAACAGACGATGTAGAATTTGCAATGTATAAGAGGATGAATATAATTTTGTATTATGTACAGTATATAGCGTATAACGTAAACATATATATATCAAATGATTATATAAACCATCCAACTTTAAGTATGCATTATTTTAGTTAAAAGTGAAAATGTTAGAACAATATTTAACTTAAGTGTTTTCGTTTTTAAATCTTTAATGAAAAGAAAGGAAGAAATATAACAAATAATCAAACAACCTTCTCCCAGTTATCTATATATACTCACATGTACATGTCTGTGATTTATTGAAATCGTTGAAATGTTTATTCACACACAAGCCCATGTGTGCTTTGGTATACTCGCTGTATATTGATCATATGCATTTAATTGCCGTTATGTATAATAGTTGTGTTGACGTGTGTATTGTATTGAATATGATAAACCTCGTGGATCAAACTAATCCGAAGGCAAAATAGATACACAATACAATAAATATAATCAAATATCTATGACCATTTTGCTGACAATGAACACGTTGTTCATGATGATAGTAATAGTGAACATGATGGTGATGTTAAAATTTCATTGACGATGACCACAATGATCACAGCATTAGAAATGATATCATCACGTCTCACACCACTATTACATTTCCCATAAGCTCCATTGTAACATTTATATCCATAACACAGTGAAAAAACAAAGTCTACAGCATGTGTCTGGACTCTAATTGTTCACTGGTTCAAGATATGCAATTATAAAAGGGAGAGAAAACATACCTTGACCAGGTTGTTTTTTTAAAATTCAATGCTTTTGCGAGACCTGTTAATTTCCAGAGTAATAATATGTCAACTATTCGCCCACGATACGGTCCGAACCAACATTTCTGAAATGACACAGAATTGTCCAGAAAGTTGGAATCAGTATCAAATTTTCAGTGGTGATTTCTAAAACACTGACCATTTAACTCATGCTAGGAAAAAATAAATCACTGCAGTAACAAAGCCCTGAAAAAAAAGAAGAAAAAAAGAACAAAAGTTTTATTTCTACATCCTTCATCAGGTCCGGAGTATTCAAGGGAGATAATAGTGGTGTGAGTCCATCAGAAATTATATTTGGGAATGTCAATATTTGAAAAATAGGTATTCAATTGACCCATACTCCTTATTTGCCTAATTTGACACTTTAAGTTACTTATATTGTTATAATTTTGTTTAACTTTAGAAAATATCAACGTTAATAGAACTGACGTGTTGGTTATTTTCTTACCGAATCAACAATATCATTTCTGATAACTTTCTACCTCGCTGTCAATTATAATGCCTGTAATAAAGTCGTTTATTTTAAAATAATAACATTGATTAAATATGAAATCTGAGATTGATTTGGCCAGATATTATATAAATAATTTTCACAGGAAGCATAAAGAAAAAAAATGCATTAATTAATATATATGTGATAATGGGTAACGTGAACGCACAAAACGCTTCTATGAAAAGAAAATGGTAAGGTTGAAAGAGGTTAGTGAAACATGCGTCATAGTTAAAGAAACTGGAACCTGCCTTAGATGTATTCTATTCTTGCGCCTGAATGTGTTCAATGGTTGGAAATAACACTGAGTCAAATTAAGATTTAAATTATTTATTTTACATCAATTGTGGAACAAGGTCTTACAGCTAAGACAAATCACGTTCGAAGTCTTCCAGTGTAGAACCAGTAATAAGTATATGTATATGTGGATAAAGTTTTACTTAAAGACAATATACATAGCCAGGGCAGATAGTCGACAAAGAGGATCAAAAGTTGAATAGAACTCAAGCATATTCTACTTACATTATCATCTAACTATGATTCCAAATAGATACTGCACTGTACAAACTATTCAAAAGCACACAAAACGTGTCAATAGTCTTATCTTACGATTACGAACCAGTTATTTTACTTACACATATAGATAATTTATTCGTATCAACCTCACCTTCGTGTAGCAACGATGTCAGGTTAGAGATTTTATATATATATTTCATATTTTAAGTCTTATCATGGTTAATACATATAAATAAACAGACCCGGTATTACTTAATGTGGTATTATAAAGGCTGTGCTACGTAGTGAGAGGTGTCACTAGTTAACTAACCCTTCATAAACAGACCCGCTATTACTTAATGTGGTATTATAAAGGCGGTGCTAGGGAGTGAGAGGTGTCACTAGTTCACTAACCCTTCATAAACAGACCTGGTATTACTAAATATGGTATTATAAAGGCGGTGCTAGGGAGTGAGAGGTGTCACTAGTTCACTTACCCTTCATAAACAGACCTGGTATTACTAAATGTGGTATTATAAAGGCGGTGCTAGGGAGTGAGAGGTGTCACTAGTTCACTAACCCTTCATAAACAGACCCGGTATTACTAAATGTGGTATTATAAAGGCGGTGCTAGGGAGTGACAGGTGTCACTAGTTCACTAACCCTTCATAAACATACCCGTAAATACTAAATGTAGTATCATATAGTCGGTGCCAGGGTGTGCGAGGTTTCACTAGATTAGGTATACATCATAAACAGACTCGGTAATACTAAATGTCGTATTATAAAGACGGTGCTAGCATGTAAGAGATGTCACTAGTTTACTATTCGATCATAAAAAGACTCGATAATAATCAATGCGGTATTATAAAGTCGGAGCTAGGGTTTGAGAGGTGTCACTAGTTTACTTACCCTCTCGTAAACAGACTCGGTAATACTTAATGTTGCATTATAAGGTCGGTGCAAGGGTATGAGAGAAGTGTCACTAGTTTACTTACCCTTCATTAACAGACTCGGTAATACTAAATGTTATATTATAAAGTCAGTGCTTGTGCGTGAGAGGTTTCAATAGTTTGCCCACCCTTCATAAAGTGATTCGGTAATATTAAATGTAGTACTCTAAATTCGATGCTAGGATGATAGAGTTGTAACTAGATTACTTATCCTTCATAAACATACTCGGTATCACTAAATGTGGTATTATAAAAGCGGTGCTAGGGAGTGAGAGGTGTCACTAGTTCACTTACCCTTCATAAACAGACTCGATATTACTAAATGTGGTATTATAAACGCGGTCCCAGGTTGTGAGAAGTGTCACTAGTTTACTCATCCTGCATAAACAGACTTTGTAATACTTAATGGGGTATTATAATGTCGGTGCTAGGATGTGAGAGGTGTCCCTAGTTTACTTACCCTTCATAAACAGACTCGGTAATACTAAAAGCGGAATTATTAAATCGGTACTAGGGTGCGAGAGGCGTCATTGGTTTACTTACCCTTCATAAACAGACTCGGTAATACTAAAAGCGGAATTATTAAATCGGTACTAGGGTGCGAGAGGCGTCATTGGTTTACTTACCCTTCATAAACAGACTCGGTAATACTAAAAGCGGAATTATTAAATCGGTACTAGGGTGCGAGAGGCGTCATTGGTTTACTTACCCTTCATAAACAGACTCGGTAATACTAAAAGCGGAATTATTAAATCGGTACTAGTGTGCGAGAGGCGTCATTGGTTTACTTATCCTTCATAAACAGACTTGGTAATACTAAATGTGGTATTTTAAAGGCGGTGCTAGGGTGTGAGATGTGTCGCTAGTTTATTTACCTTTCATAAATAGACTCGGAAATAGTAATTATAGCATTATAAAGCTGATTTTAGGTTTTGTGAGATGTGTCACTAGTTTACTCATCCTTCGGAAACAGACTCGGTATTACTGAATGTGGTATTATGAAGACGGTGCTAGGATGTGGGAGGTGCCAACAGTTTCCTTTCCCTTCAGAAACAGAGTCAGTAATACTAAATGTGGTATTATAAATGACTGTGCTAGTGTGCGAGAAGTGTAGCTAGTGTATTTTTCCTTCATAAACAGACTCTGTAATACTAAATGTGGTAGTATAAAACCCGCCCTAGGGCATGAGAGGTGTTACTAGGTTACAAACCATTCATAAACTGGCTCGGTGTTACTAAATGTGGTATTATAAAGGCGGTGCTAGGGCGTGATAATTGTCACTGGTTTACTAAGCCTTAATAAAAAGACTCTATATTACTAAATGTGGTATTATAAAGGCGGTGCAAGGGTGCGCTAGATGTCACTAGTTTGCATATCCTTCAGAAACAGACTCCGTAATACTAAATGTGGTAGTATAAAGTCGGTGCTAAGATGTGAAAGGTGTCACTAGTTTACATACCATTCATAAACAGACTCGAAAATACTACATATGGTATAATAAAATCGGTGCTAGGTGAGAGAGGCGTTAATTATTTACTTACCATTCATAAACAGACTCGGAAAAGATAAATGTGGTATTAAAATGTCAGTGCTAGGATGTTAGAGGTGTCAGTAGTTTACCCACCCTTCATAAACAGACTCGGTAACACTAAATGTATGTTTATTAAGGCTGTGCTAGTGTACGCAATGTGTCCCTAGTATATTTATCCTTCATAAACAGACTCGGTAATACTAAATACTGTACAGTAAAGACGGTGCTAGAGTGTGAGAGGTGTCACTAGTTTACTTATCCTTCTTAAACATACTCGGTAATACTAAATGTGGTATTATGAATCGGTGATAGGGTGTGCGAGTTGTCACTAGTTAATTTACCCTAGATAAACATACTTGGTAACACTAAATGTGGTATTATAAAGACGGTTCTAGAGGTGAGAGGTGTCACTAGTTTACTTATTCTTCACTAACAGACTCGGTAATATTAAATGTGGTAGGGACAGACTCGGTTATACTAAATTTGGCATTTTAAAGACAGTGCTACGACGTGAGGGTGTCAGTAGTTTAAGTATCCTTTATAAACAGATTAGCTAATACTAAAGGCGATATAATAAAGGCGGTGGTTGGGTGCGTGAGGTGTTACTCTTTTACTTTTCCTTAATAAACGGACTCGGTAAAACTAAATGTGATATTATAAAATCTGTGCTAGGGTTTGAGAGGTGTCACTTGTTTTCTTACACTTCATAAACAAACTCGGTAATACTAAATGTGGCATTATAAAGAATATGCTATGGTGCGAGAGGTGTTACTAGTTTACTTATCCTTCATAAACAATAAACATAATACATAATAAATGTGGCATTATAAAGACTGTGCTTGGGTTTGAAATGTGTTACTAGTTTTCTTACTCTTCATAAACAGATTTGGTAATACTAAATTCGGCATTACAAAGATTGTGCTATGGTGTGAGAGGTGTTATTTATTTACTAATCCTTCTTTATAAGACTTGGTAATACTTAATGTGGCATTATAAAGACAGTGCTAGTGCGTGTGAGGTGTCACTAGTTTACTAATCCTTCATAAACAGACTCGGTAATACTTAATATGCTATTATAATATCGTTGCTAGTGTGTGCGAGAGGTGTCACTAGTTTACTAATCCTTCATAAATAGACTCGGTAATACTAAATGTGGTATTACAATATCGGCGCTAGTGTGTGCAAGATATGTCACTAGTTTGCTAATCCTTCGTAAACAGACACGTTAATATGTCACATCATTATAAAGCGTTCTGTACTTCCATAAAGATCCGTTTATCAGATATTTATTTGACATCTACATTTGTTTAATGTTATCATGACTAGCATCCAGTTCTGCTTGCCATATACCAATCCAGCCATTGGCTAGGACGTGATGAATTGTTCTTGTCTCGCTTCACTACCACTCGTGGACAGACATTGCTTTTCGTTCGTGACAGTATGTGGTTTTACCAGATTGTATCAATCTAAAATGATTTCAGATGTCTCGTTTCAAAACGTGTACAGTATAATATATAAAATTTAATTTGCTGTTTTACAGAACTGATGCTGGGGGCTTTACTCACCGATTTAAATATCAAAATATTGAATTTAATTCTTGCAGTATATCTAAAAAAACACAAGGAAATTTTGATGTAAACCAATCCGTTCGTTAAACTTGAAACAGTAAATATATAAGTACTAGTTAATTGGTGAATACTAGTACTCATATTGCTACTGGTTCGTTCTTTAAAGTTATTGTTATTGAATGTTTCTGACATTTTAGTTATCTCGTTTATGGTTCTATGTGTTGCGGTCATCACAGTTACAGCTGGACCACCCCACGTGATCAGAGCCAGTGAGTGTTACTAAAATAAAAACTCCGCCTTGCATATCATGTTATAATTTCGGATGTTTGCGACCTTTCTTTAACAAATCGATAGTCCAAAAAAGGAGTGCCGTCATTGCATCCATTTTTAATATTTCAGACGAAACTGTTGTGGCTGTCGATTATAATACATGTATACATTAAATTGATCCACGTGTTCTTAATCGACCAATCGTGTGTAAGAATTGGTAAAAGAAAACTGCTCTAATGGCATTAGTCTCGAAAGCATTGAAACACCATGAACACATCACTATTTAAGTGTTTCATTTTATCCGATTTTTTGTATTGATAAATTAGATTGTATTATTTCTGGAACTGAGTCAGAATATAGGTAACGGTCATACTGTATACACGTTTGCTACAATTAAGATATTTGGTTGCCATTAAATCAGCCCTAGACTAAGTCTATCCACGAACTGTCCAACAATATATGCAATAAATATCAATAAAGCACAATATCTAAGCAAACATATCGAAATCAAAGAAGACGAAACTTGAGATAGTGTATATGGATCCAAGCTGAGTGCTCAATTGGCTGAAAGTTCATTAGAAAATCGCAAAAACTTGATTAGACAAACTGATCGTTTAATGTAAACCACAAAGTAGTATATAAGCAAACATAGGAGATGACGATTAGAAGTAAGATCACAATGGCATCGTTCTGACAAATATGTATGCAATATATTATAATGGTATACACATCAGAGGAGGCGTGTCCTAATAATAAAGCGTATGCAAATTGAGCGGATGTAAAAAATGAAAAATAAAAAAAAACAACGTTATAATGATATTGTTATATACACAGTTGACTGCCACAGATACCATTGCCTCAATGGCGGACACTGTGTGGAGGTAGGTCCCCATGAATGGCATTGCTACTGTATACATGGCTACACTGGGGAAACCTGCCAGTGTAAGTAGCGCATTCTATGAATTTATTATTGAAAACTTTAAAAACTCCAATGTATTTATGTACATTTAATTTCATATAATATACAATTATAAATTAACAAAACTGTGACAAGCATTATCAATATGTTACGTATTTAAAGTGAGTGGGATTACCATACTTTTACTTTTTATTTTCACAAGCGAAAATTTTCAATAATTTAACAATCATTTGCTCTAATTGAACATATTCGTAGCATAATTTCCAGACGACAGTAACCATTACAAATCCATTCACAGATATAATGGTATCTATATCGTAACCATAAAAAAACACGACTTGTCCATATTATGACATCCCCCACCCTCTCTCTCTCTCTCTCTCTCTCTCTCTCTCTCTCTCTCTCTCTCTCTTTCTATACCTCTCTTTCTCTCTCGCTCTCTCTCTCTCTCTATCTCTCTATCATTGTTCTGCTTTTTTTTAAAGACAGTGTAAGATTTTTCGATTCCGTACTTTAACTAAATATCGTTATTTTTTTCGATTCCTTGCAACCGTAGTAACTTATTAAACTAAAATACAATTTACGTGGATGTTCGAGCGGGGGAAGGAGGTGGGAGAGTAGTCGGGGTAGTGCATATTTCTCAAGCCCTCATGTACACCTGAATAAAAAACGGTTCTATTATTTCTTAGACGTGTTTTATGTTTCCAATCCACCATTAGTCATATCTTAAAAAATAATACGATATTCATACGCGTGCACAGCTGAAATATTTATCAAAATGATCGATGTTGAATAATTTAAGTGTTTTTCATATCTGTATTTGAAACATGCAATGTATATATTTCAATATAACGTGATATATCTTGATATTGCAGATAATCCGTGTCACTCCAATTCATGTCATAATGGTGGAACATGTCATACACATCACAGTTCACCATACTACTCATGTGAGTGCCAACATGGATACACCGGTCACCATTGTTCAAGTATGTTAGTTTGTACGATGCAGAGTTTTATTATTATTATTATTTTTTTTTTTTTTTTTTATTATTATTATTGATAATAATTTCAACCACTAAAAAGTGATCCATTTAATCTCCCCGTAACAGATTTGTGAGGGTAGGGATGGGCCGTCCATTTATATAATATGTATTAATCTTAAAGGGACACATCAGAGTCTCGTCAAATTGTAAGCCCTAGCTTGTGCTTATGTCTGTTATGAAATTTGTTAATAAACCAAAATAAAAAAACAAACAGAAATAAAAAAAATGCCGTTGCAGAATACAGTATATGTTGGCTAATGAAATAAGGAGATGTTTTTCTCATGAGCCTATAATGGTATGATTGGTGTTGAACCGTATCAAATATTAAATTAGTACTTTGGTGTGTCCTTTTTACAGAAAATACCTCACAGTACTTTATTTTATAAAACGTGTTTTCAGTTTTGGATATTTTTTTTAGTATTAGAGTAATATATTTCTCATTAGAATATAATTGATAAAAAATAAACATATTCAAATACAAACTAATACATATATATGGAAAAATATATATGTAGAAAGAAAAAGTAACAAACATATGTGAAATCAAGAAAACAGATGCCTAAGGAAAGGGATTTGGTTTTTGTTGTTGGTTGTTATTATAAGAAAAATTCAATATTGAAAAAAACAAAAACAAATATGAAGCAACGACTGTTTTGAAAGAAACATGATTATGAGTATGCACGTGTAGAAACTATTTCTAAGCAAATAGTTTAGCAGAATCCATTATAATTCTAATTATTTAGTTTGTGAAAAAAGGCTCCACTATTCATGTAAACAGTAATTAAGATCTTATATTATTGCCAAAATCTGGTTTTACTAATAAGATACACTCTCTTTACAGTACACATGCATACTATGACATGATGTGAAAGTTGTATACGAACATTTTCCTTTTTTTTTAATGACAATTATAAAAGAAAATATAAGTAGAAAAAAAAAACATCAACAACAGATTTTCACTCAAGTACTGTCTCCACAAAATTAGAAGTAAAGCCATCCTCGAGGGCATCTTTTATCATGCATTAATCTGTAAAAAAAATGTTTTATTTTTAAGATATAACAGGAAGGTAATGGACTCATAACAAATCAATTTTGTTTCACCTCAGAACTATTTTGGGCAATACATCGTTCTGTTTCATATAACATTTTAATATAGTGTTTGAAGATGTTTGACATTGATGTTTTCTTTGACTATGAAATTGACATGGATAGACCGTTGTTTCAGTCAAACAATCCATATTTAACTATTTTCAAAACAATGTACACTAATATGATAATTTTTTCTTCATTTTGGAGCAGATTTCATTTCTTGACATGTTAATAGAATAGATAACTATTTCTGGAATTATATATTTAGTATTTATAAAACAAAATCTACAAACATCATACATAGAAACTGGAATAACTTCCAGTCCACAACTTTATGGCCCAACCCTTATATTAAGGTCGGAGGATCTAGTTTTATACTAAATCATTGATTTAAAAAAGGACTATACTTTATAAATAACATAATGATTACAAATTGCATTTTTATACTTACAGAGAAAATACTGAAAAATAGCGTTAACGCGAACTTTATTGAATAGCATCTGTCAGACACTACTACATGTACCTAAATAAGTTATATTTTCAACATTTATCAGGCATATGCCTTAACCCTTTAATACCATATACAATTTCAACAGTCCAGAAAGATAAAAAGAGTTGAAGAACAATTTACCAACATTTCATGAATAAAGATTATATTCCAACTTCTTAAGAAAACTGAGAGAATGATTTAAATATTCGAATTAATCTGAGAGATAGTAACTATGACGCTCTCCCGTTCTGCGTCACTAAAGACACAAATTTTCAATTTGGTTCCAATTTAGATTTAATCACAGAATTATTGGAACAAACTAATTGCTTAACAAATGAAGATTAAAGAATCAGGTGCTCCTTTTGTCAAAGAGAACCCGAAACTATTGAACATATATTTATTAATTTTATAGTGACACAACAATTCCATCAACATTTTAGATATTATCTGAAAGAAAATACAATAATACATACTGGTCATCTTCAGACATAACCTTTGGAAGTAAAAAAATACGCTACAGAGTTTTTAAAACAATTTGTGCCAGCTGGGTAGAAAAGTGTATCTAGTAATTATGATTTCTTTTCTTTATGCAAAGTAATAAACCAATTTCTACATCTTACTGTAACGTTTGCAGTATTTTGAGACCCAGAAAGTATAATTTAATCAGTTTTTTTATCAATTTTATCAGTTTTATATATAATCATTAATAAAATTGTAATTTGGCAATTAAAACAACATTGTCAGTAAAAAAAAAATCTGATTTCATGATAAAACATTCTTTTTAGATCCGTATAAAGCACACGGTATTTCATTGTATTTTATAGTACTGTAGATATACTAACATTCCACTCATTCACCTTAAAAGTCGCCATGTTGTGTATGTGAACATTGTATCATCTTTACCAGATTTTATCAGTGTAGTTATACTCGTATGCCTTATCCGCAATATTGTCATTCAAGTGGCACACAGCTCATTCAGTTCTCATATAATACTTTTTTTACCAAAGGATTCCCAAGAAATATATTAAGTGTGTTGTTGAAACGTAAACATATTTCTCGGTGTGCTTGCACACATCAGGGGTATTTCCTATTATTTCATTTGTTTATCTAAAACGTACATATTAATGTATATACTTTATGATGTAATATAAATATACAAAATTTAAATGCAATACATTTATTGTCCATTGACCTGTCGACGTTTATAGGTATGTGTACTTTCTTTTTCCTATCACCGCATATACATATATACATTAATCTTAAAGGGACACACTAGTGTCAACAAATTATAGACTGTAGCTCGAGCTAAAACAAAAATCAATCAGAAATAAAATATAATTTGACACAGCAGATGATATTAAAAGAAAATTATGTTGTCTAATGACTTCAGGAGATTTTTCTCTCTTAAGTCTATAGTGATTGGTTTGGTGTAGGACCTTACTAAATATTAAATATGTATTTTGGTGTATCCCTTTTTACAGAAAAGATATAGTAGCAATAATTACATAAATTTTATTATTTTGGGGTTGTTTTTGTGTGTTTATATTTATTAGAGGTATCTATAATTGGAATGGTTTATAAACACATTTTTTATGTGTTAATTGATGGTGTTTAATGAAAGCCAGGAGAAGACATTAAAAGAATATATCAAAGATACCTTGGTTCATTTTATATTTTTCTAGTAAAATTTAACTATATTTGAGAATCAGAAAACACAAAAAAATCACCTATTTCTTAAATTTTATAAAACATGTGTTTTCAGTTTTTGGATTGATTGAATATTAGTGTAATATATTTCTCATTTGCATATATTTCATAAAAAAATGTTGAATAAAAAAACAAACATTTAATTCATTTCAAAGCAAAACAAAAAGAAAAAATCAGTTCATTTTCCATCACATGAATAAACTTAGCCAATAATGAAATAATTTTAAAAACCAAAATGTATGCTTTCTTTTTCCTTTCAGTGTATATATATATATGAATGTATGTTACAACTTGACTGATACATATATTTGTACGGTTTGTTAATGGGTTGGCCCACCCCGACCCCCACAGACCTAATACGGGTGATTAAAAGGGTCACTTTTCAGTAATTGAAATTAAAAAAAAGGAAATGTATATACTTTACGAAAGTAGGTACAAGTAACCACAACTCTGAATTATTCTTATATATTACTTTATTTACGTAACACGTTTTCCATGTTGACTCTCCTGTTTTGATACCACAACCTGTGATTGAGCCAAAATGCGTATTGGTCTCTTTATCGTCTGATTAATCATATACTGTTCTCATGGTGGTAAAATAGCTTCAATACATTGTAGATTCATAAGAACAGTAAAATGACAGTTATTGTCTGAAAGCAAATCCACGAAATATATTTCTATTTTAAATTTTGAACGGTACATTTTTGTTCCGATTGTGTAACAACAAATGTTTATAATTTTAATGGTATTCTGCATGAACTCGATATGTGTCAAACGTTTACAAAAACACAGTACGATCTCACATAGTGAGATAGCAATCCCACCTTCGGTACTTCAGATACTTTGATTTATTCAATTCTTATTACAAATCGACGATTGTTTGATGCTATCTTCATATATTTTCACCATTATTTTATATATTATATTGAACTTACACCATACTTACACGTGGTGATGTGTTTATCTGAATCATTCCGCTTTGTTCGGATATAGAATATCGCTGAAGGCGGTGTTGAATAGATGTCCATGAGGGTGTTGCAAATTTCTTTACACATGATGAACAGACTCAATAAAATTAACTACATTATTTGCCTATATATATATATATATATTACTAAATCTATCTGATTTTTCTTTATAAATATATATTTATATTGCGTGTTTAGTTATGTATATATAGCTGATAAATTTGTCAAAACCATCCATGTCGAGTAATTTCAAGTGTTTTTCGAAATAAACAAATATACTTAATATATTAATTCAATGAAATATTTAGCTTCATTACATTTTAGACGGTCCATGCCACAGCCATCCTTGTAAGCATGATGGACATTGCACCGAATATCATAGCCTTCCTTATCACAGGTGTGAATGCAAAAATGGTTACAATGGAACTGACTGTGAGAGTAAGTATGATTTAGCTATTGTGACTATAAAGATACTTTATCACTTGTGATAACGACCTTCCCAAAGAACAACCGATACCAATAGTTGATGTAATGGAGAAAATGCCACAGAGGGGTATTAAAGTGAAACAGAGAAATTTTAAATCAATTTCAAAAACAAAAATACGACGGAAAGGCATTTCTTATATGATATATCCTCTCTAGTTTTAAATGAGTATGTATATTAACGTTATTTCTGCCAGTCTGAATTGCCCAGGCATGTGTACTAATAGTCAGTAACAAAATAATTAACTGTCGTTAGTCTCGTACACATTTTCTTTTAAAGTGGACACTGTATTCTCTGGATGAAGAAGATTTGTTTCTCACAAAGGTATATAGTGTGGTTAACGTATGTACATATTGTATAAACTGAGTAAATTTACGTGGTTTACAATGATGTTCATTTTCAAAAATATGGCTGTTGACAATGTCTTTGTTGTTTTGTTGGATCTTGAATTTATATTCATTCACCGGTTAAAGGTATCTGGTGGTGGTCAAATGATGGACATCATTTAAATGAGTGTTATTGAGTTATTGTTAAGTTTGCTCAATTCCTTTATAATACATTCTCTCCCGGTTAAGTTAATAACCCTGAATGAGGAAACTCAATGCCAAGGACGCTTTCAGTACAAAGGTAACATATATGTAAATGGCCATGATATAATAACGTGTTTTGCAATTCAAAACAATACAATACAAATGCAATGCCTAACAATGCATTTTCAATATAATGTAAGTTATAAAATATCCATTTATGTATGCAATGGATTATCTTTCGGGAAAATGTTCTTTCTATCGATGGGATATTTTGTTTGACTTACATATTATGGTTTTACATGCAACACATATGGACTGGATGGACAATTTACATACATTAACTGATAGCTTTATATAAGTAGGATCCATTTATGGATTCATGACTACTCACGTGCTATATAAAAGACAGACATAGAAACCCGTTTGATCATAAAGATACAGTGAAATGTATTGTTTTACAGTAAAATGGATCCAAATATTGGGAAAAAAGAAGTTGAAATACACCTACATAAAAATACATATTGATTTAACGTTAGTATTGTCCAACAAATATTTAATATTTAAATATGTCAATATATAGGGAGGTTTCTCTTTTTCATTTTGGGTTAATGTACCTGATTCGGGAGATATGAGGTTCTGAGATAGCTCTAGCTTGGAGTTAATTTGAACAACAATAATTATCTACGTTGTTAACCCTTTTATTTCTAAGTCATTCGGTCTTATTGCATATGTTTTCAGCGCATATCTGTGACGTTAACCCATGTCAAAATGGTGGAACATGTCAGGCACATACCAATTCACCATACTATTCGTGTGACTGCCAACCTGGCCTCAGTGGTCTACATTGTGAAAGTAAGTTCGTTTGTTTTATACAGTATCGAGCTGTGAGTTTGGAATATTGAAATTGTAACATCACGTTAATGCAAAATATTATAGAAAGACGTTAAACTTTGTTTAGCGAGGTGCGTATTTAAATCGTATTTATTCTTGTATAATTCTTCATTACGTTCATTTGAATAGATACGAGATGTTTCAGAGAAGTGTACGTTGTGGGTGGATATTTACAAATGGCATAGACCACACCCATCTCAAAAATTAACCTGTTCAAAGAAGTGAAAAATTCACCAAAGTCATAAAATGGCAGGAAACATAATGTTTATTAAAATTTTGATAAAGCTCTTGATTTCGGTCATTTTTCACTTAACATGTTTTTAAAACGTATTCAACTCTTATCGTTTGGAAAACATTAAACATGTATCTAAATATACTTTTATATCTTATACTTCTATATGCTTCAGAAAACGCTGAAGACACCACTGGATAATCTCAAGAAATAAAATATTTAAGTATTTCCTTGTGTGATTGTTATTGTTAGCATGAGTGTAGAGTTGGTACGTAAAACGTATTAAATTCCTCGGAAATGATTGACAACTATAGGTCATATAGGTCAAAGTAGTTTCAATAGCCCATTATTTGATAAAAAGATACATACAGCATTGGTTCAGCAGTAATTTTAAACAATATACTATTTAAAGTATCATATATTTATACTAATACAATAGTAAAGCTAATAATTTATATTCTTTTATCATCCTTTAACAAGGTGGTGCTGCTGTAATCATGACAACAACAACAAATACCACCACACAGGCATATGTGAAAGCTGCTTACATTGATGATTCCGGTTGTAAGTATTATTTTCATAATTATTCATCTAAAATATAAGATAATTTCAACAGGCTTAGCACACGTGCTATCTATAACTGCGAACGACGTAAGGTATTAAATCAGAATTATCATCCTGTGTATGAACTATAATTTGCTTAGTTTAAAAAGCGAAAAAACGGTATATGTTTAACTTTCATAAAATAATATTTTGATATTTGTTATATTATATGTAAAGTAGGCATAAAGAAATGGATATGAAATTTTGCTACATATGTATATATTTATATATGTGCATAAGCATTTTCGATTTATGCTGGGATATCGGTAAGGATCAGCTTGTACGTTTTGTCTGAGCCTATATTTCAGTATATAGCGCATATTTAATAAATTTCCTATTACTATTGTATGGCACGTGTTGTTCCTTTTTTATGTTTATAACGTTTCTACTGTTATAATATTATATGTATACTTTTTTCCGACACTGGAGGAATTTAAGAATATATATAAATTATTTTTTATGTAATATAAACAAAACGTTTATAAGCAGTTATATCTATGAGTCAATAATTAACTTGTTTTGGTATAGAATTGCAGATTATATAATTAACATAGTTATTTACGAGTGGCGTTCAATAATTTATATTATTCATCCCGTAAATTGTGTACCATGCAGGTACAAATCATGATATAACACGGTTAGATAGGTATATAAGTTAGATAGGTATATTTGTTGAGCATTTGGTGACACCAGCAAAGCAATCATGTGATATTATTATAAAATTTAAATCCGATAGACCACGCTCCGCCAGGACATAAATAAGTATAAAATATGAAGACATTATTGGGAAATGATAGATGCATTACTCATTAGAAAAGATTGCCCGATTAGAAACAACTTCCTATATGCTGACAAATATATTGAAAGTACGGCGCAATTCAGCTTGATTGATGCCACATATTCTAAATGAGGACCAGAAACAGTATCGTGTAAGAGTTGCTCGTAAATTGTTAAAATTATGTCCAAATAACGACCAGAGAAAATTCGATGGTATAGTGGGAGGAAATGAAACCTGGGTTCACTTCGAACCCCGTCGAAATATAAGCAATAAAATAGGGGCCACAAATGCCGGACGGATCTTGCATCGTCAGAAGAACCCAAAGTGTGAAAACAGATGGTTTGTGCCATTGTCTTTAGCAGCTAAGACTCTGCGCAATATGGCTGCCATTCCTTATGGTAGGTCGGTAAACAAGATTGTTCTCCAAATCAATGTACTGAAAAATCAGGCATCTTACTATAGTAAACATTGAACAGCGAGCTGGATTCGTCACATACATTTTATGCCTGACAACGCTTCTTCACGGAAATTAAAGGATCCACCTTACTCACAAGACCTCACACCTGGTGGTTATTTCTTGTTTCCAAGATTAACAAAACTCTTAGCAGGACGCCGCTACACTTTCCAACACATAATGTTACAAGGTGGAGCTTACACACTGACCTGTGTCCCAACGCATGAATTCTGGGATTATTTGTCATTAGAACTATTTTATATTTATTTTTCCCTTAGCATTATCAGGAATAACGCATCTCTTTTTCCTCTGAAACAGCATTCAAACATCAATATCTTTTTCCGGTACGAAAACTATTAAATAATTAGAGATATATATATCTTAAATCAAAATGTTTATCAATACTTATTATAATGAAATGTGAAATAAGAGATAATTCATAAGCATATTTCTATTAAAATATTTCATATCCGCGCTATAATAACAATCGAAATCGGCTAGCGAGGCGTCTAAGCACACAGGTCAATTGGAACTAATGGCGTCAAAAGGGGAAACTCATTGCTTCCTACCAAGCACTTGGATTAACTGGTTTTCTGTGACTGGCAGTTATATCCACACAGAACTGCGGGGAAGCATTCCAAAAGGGATTACAAGGAATGACAATTACCTGTTAATTGGGATTATTTATTTTTAATATATAACTTTATTTATTGAGCGTTCCTGGTAATTATAAAGTGAACCAGAACATGAATGGTGATGTACCAAAATACAATTAACAACATTCTGATGTATATCTTAATTGACAGTCAACTGCAAAAAACACCATTGTCACCAAGGAGGACATTGTGTAGAGGATGATGATCATCACGGCCATTGTGTTTGTGTTAATGGTTTTGCTGGAGTAGGATGTGCCAGTAAGTAGGATACCAAACTACTTTAACCAAGTTTTTATTGCCTGTACCAGGTTTATTATGGTATATGATAAAGAAGATCACCTGGAAATACAGAACACTTTAGAGAAAATAAGACTCGATCCTTTTAGTATGTTCATAAATATTAATGAAATATGCTACGATGTCCGCGCCCCACTGGCAGCAGCTAATAAGCACTATTTTGCTTTCAAACAATACTGAATGAGCACCATGTTTCAAACAAATCAGAAATAATAACTTGAATGCTTGGAATCACAATGACAAACCAGAAGAAACGGTTTTATTCACTGACACTTTTTTAAAAATCTTAACAATCAGCTTCTAATATAAGAAAGAGTAACTATACTATATATTGTTTTTCACTATTTTATATATCATTTTTTCCTTTAGTATTGTTTTATCAGATTCTGGGTATACTATTATTACCCTGGTCTCGGTTTACCATAAGCTCAACTCCCTCACGGCTTTGTGTGGTGATTTTGAGCAAAGACACATTTTCTCTTAATTATGCTTAGTACTTGTCCAACCCAGGAAGATTTTGAGCAAAAAGACCTTTTTCTCTAGTGTTTGCATTCAAAGTAGTCTAAAGTTCAAGCCTATGTAAATCAAAAAATCAAAATAGTTATAATTAATATTGTCTTGCTCAAATTTAGGTAACATAACAGCATTCATACCGACATCTGCATTGATATCTCCTAACATAAACCTTACACAGAAACGTTATTCAGTGGAAAAGGATGGAAAGAGTTGAGTAGCAATGACGAGATACTCAGTTACAATGGCGAGATTCTAAGTTACAATTGCGAGATACTAAGTTACAATGACGAGATACTTAGTTGAAATTACAAGATACTAAGTTACAATAAGATATACTTAGTTGCAATGACGAGATACTAAGTTACAATGGCGAGATACTAAGTTGCAATGACGAGATACTAAGTTACAACAAGATATACTTAGTTGCAATGACGAGATACTAAGTTACAATGGCGAGATACTAAGTTGCAATGACGAGATACTTAGTTGAAATGACAAGATACTAAGTCACAATGACGAAATACTAATATGCAATGACGAGCTACTAAGTTACCAAAACGATATACAAAATAACAATGACGAGATACTAAGTTGCAATGACGAGATACTAAGTAGCAATGACGCGATACTAAGTTGCAATGACGAGGTACTAAGTTACACTGACGAGGTAGTCAGTTGCAATGACGAGATACTACAACATTTTTCATCTATAGTTTGCCATTAGTGATATTCTATACAGGAATAAGACTAAAACATTCATACTACCATTATATGTAGAGTTAAAATATTGTTTGTTTTTCAAAAATTGGAAACCGGATAAAAAAATTCAAATTCTCATCAGGAACATATTTTGCTTCAACGATAAAATACATATATGACATTTCTTTATATTGTAGAAAGTCCGTGTGATTTCTACACACCTTGTAAAAATGGGGGAAGTTGTGATGATATCAATACCTATCCTTATCATAAATGTCATTGTAACCATGGTTACAATGGGACCAACTGCGAGAGTAAGTATTTGGTAGATTGTTTCAATAATTTGACTATAAAGAACTGCAACAAAAGAACAGACGATAAAAATAGCGGATGTCAAAAAGAGGAAATCACTGCCAAATTACGATGTTGTGAATATAGAGTCATGGTAACAATGGAACCAACTGCGAGAGTACGAATTGGATAGTTTGTTTCAGTAACTTGACTCTCAAGAACCGTAACAAAGGAACAGACGATTACAATAATGGATGCCAAAAAGAGAAAACGACTGCCAAATTACGATATTGTGAATATAGCGTCATTCTATTTCATTAAAGGTAGAAAAATTGATTAACAACACTGGTATTTCTGTCATGTCCTAACAAATTCGATACCTTAATATCCACATAACGTATGACTCCAACTGTTTTACGCCATCAATTTTCAAATGTAGGTAGGTAGGCGTCAACAATATTATCTCTTGTCACAGAATCTAAAAGCTGTATCAACTTGACGGAGACATTATTGTATTACATTGCGTTTCAAGATAACTTGTCACCGGCGTGTAGAACTAGTAGAAGAGCAACGGACCCAGGATCGGCGGGTCATTGGTTAGATCCTCCCTTACAGTCACGTGTGATGTTCTTAAGAAAGATACAAAACACATATGATTAGTTCTGGTTCTACTAGTGTGATATGTATAAATTGTCATGATGATTTCACCATCGATGTTAACGAAAATAAGATTAAACTAACAGCCTAGATAATAGCTGCTAAAAATGAAGAATGTCTGCACATCAAAACTGTAGATTTTTTATCAATTGGCGCTGGTTGTTATATTGGTTGCAATAGATGTAAAATTTGCACATGCTTGAGTTACACTAAATCATTTAAAACATAAAATGGCGTATTATTGGAATTGATAGAAAGTTTTAATTCTAACAAATGTTTGCAGTGCATGTTTGTGAACACAACCCATGTCTATATGGTGGAGTATGTGAGAGAGATCCTGACCACTCACCATACTACAGATGTAGATGCAAACCTGGATACTCAGGTCAACATTGTGAACGTACGTTGCTTTGTATCATAATGTATCATGATGCTAACTGATGTTGCTATGGCATGTCACATCATTTTAGTTTTACCTGTTCATGTCCACACATAGTGGTAGTTTTAGAATGAGAAAACCCAGGAACTTCCTTTATTAAAAGACATTTAAATTTGAAAAATATCAAATTTTCTCAAATTATAATAAATCCAGTGTATTATTTAAAACATCTTATGGATCAGATTAAAAACGTTCAGATACAGTTTCTATTTAATATATTTAATATGAAAGTGTCAAGAGATAAATGCCAAGAAGAAAAGATTAATTTGCTAGTTGAACATAATAAGATAAAGCTTAGCTGGCTTATTCCTTTTAAGTGAGAACAATCCTAAACCAACATTTATGTAAAATAATGGTCGTTTGTTGTAATATTACTATCATTGTCATTTTTTTATATATATAAACTGGTGTTATCCGCAAAAGGTCGGATATTTAAATTAATATTACAGTTATATCAATCGTTATAATATTGATCCTGGGAAATACCTGCATTGGTTGTTTTTCGACTGCACGTTGTGCCAGCTGCAATAATTGTTGGTGTCAGTTATGAAGGCGACACCAGCTGCATTGAATTTTACTAAAATAGTTTATGCCATACTCGATCACCATATAGTTCTCGGAGTTGTAAAGATATGCTTAGTATATTACAGAATGCAAATGAGAAACAGCTATCATGAAAGAAGCTGCAATTGCTGAACATTGTACTATCATCACACTTAACAGATTGGTGCATGTACTTGAAATCATATATACATTAGAAAATCTCATCAGAGAAACATGAGGACAAGTAATATTCTGTATATAAAACCACAATTTTGGAGAGAGAGAAAACGTGTGTATCAGTTGCATATCAGTTTTTTTTTATATTTATGATATCAATAGCGATATATGAAAATAATACATTTTTCAAATAATCATTAAAACTATTCTATTTATTAGCTTATTTTCATTTAACAAGATGGACCTCCTACAACCCAGATTACTACAGCAACGAGTACAGGACATCCATCAACAGCTGCGATAACTTCTACTTCAACTGCAACAAGTACCGCGCATGCATTTACAGGAGCGATAACTTCTACTCCAACTGCAACAATGCCAACTACACCTGATCAGTCACCAATAACAACGACGGAAATTTCACAAACAAGTACTTCCGCTTCAGCTTCAACCACAACAACGGCACCTGACACTTCAACGACTGTAGTCCCAACTAAATGTACTTATATATACACAAATCTTAAATATAATTATACGTATAATCTAAAGCATTTAAACATACATCTCAATGTACTATATACAACTTGTAATAAACTTACAAATACTTACATAATAATATACGTATCGACTTCGTGAAGTGTTTATACACAAATGTTAAGCACTTATAAAACACTGTTACAAACAAACTTAATTTACTTATTAATATTTAAACACACTTAAGTGTTTATTTACGCAGTAACATATTGTAATATATTTATACACACATTAAAATATATTTGTATAAGGTGGGGTCATCACGGCATATTTAATAAATTAAGAAAAGGGGAAACAACGTACGATGGTGACAAAGTGGAACCGACTTTTCACTATCCTACTTTCGATTTTTCACCACCATTGCTCCCGATGGAGTCATCGCGGCATACTCATCAAATTAAGAAAACAACGAAACTACGATGCTGAAGATACTCCGACTTTCAACAATCGTTGTTTGGACTTTTCACCATCCTAGTTTTGACTCTTCGCCATCATTGATCCCATATGGGCCCATCGCAGCATGTTTATCAAATTAGGAATAGTCGAAACAACAATTTAACACAATGCAACTACAATGGTGAAAAGTCGAAACTAAATAATACATATGCCGCGATGGCCCCCAACGAAACGCCATTCTTATATCTTAATATCTAGACTGATGCCATAATCGTTTGTTTTTATGTGTGTTTTTTTTTCCAAAAAAGGCATGCACATTATGTTGTTATGTTTAACGCAATAAAATGACAATTATTAGTAGAAAATTGATTTACTCTCTTAGTGTGTATATATTACACAAGGATTATGAAATCTGAAGAATGCACGAAGCTAAGGATACGCTATTGAAATAGTTCATACTATGTTTTGTAAACGAAATTTAGGTGTAAAGTATGTTGAACAGGTGCATATGCTGAATAGAAGCATTCAAAAGTAAAATACAACTTAAAACACGAACATTAAATATGTCATTGAATAGTTATTTGCCCAAACTACTTAATCTAAATGATACCAGGTGAATTAAAAATACAAATTATGTAACGATGAATATAAACAAGTACATTATTGTTTGTTCTCGTGTTATGCTTACTCTTGTTTGATATCAACCTGTAATTCTGTGTATATACTAGTTGAATTCAACAACTGTTCGAAACTACCAGCCGTCTCTGACATAGTAAATGGGGTTACATCGTCCAACCAAAACACCTCCATCTGCAGCCGTTCTTTTCTTCGGAATTCTCCAACCGCTTTTGTGCTGAATCATTGTAACGTAGCACCAGTGGCGTCATGGAGACCAGGCAAAGGCGTGAGTTAAATAATTATAAACAAAACACCGGGAAAGTTATACTTCTTATCTAGTATTTATGTACTGTACTTATACTTATTATTTCGTATATCAATCGTGTTCCTTGCCGGTGGATGTGTTTTATGAACGCTATGTCTCCTGTTAGTTATAAATTGTCTTATGTTTTGTATTGACTTTGATACCGGATCAAACTTATCTATAAAGTTATTATTTGCATATATGTATGTACTTTCGGTCTTATTCATGAATTTCCAGTATAGATACACATGCAAATGTATTAATTTTTCATGAAAATATCGCCCTTTGTACCGTATTCACCAACGAAAAACAATAATAAAACCACATTGTAGACCTACATGTAAAAACAACACGTTCCGCATATTGATACTATCAGATACAAGATGTCCACAACCGAACCACAATGGGAGTACACAGCAGACTCAGTTTTATCCAATCTGTTCATGTAACATTAAGTACAACACCCAATGCCCCCTAGCAGCAGGGTCATATTTTTGTAGACATTTGCTGACCTACGTGATCCTAAAGAACCAGAAATAAAATCAACACTGAATCACATCGAGTTCTTGGTCTTGAACTTATAAAGATAACTAAATATTATAATGCAAATAAACAACGTTGTGGGCCTTATCCTACCCATACTGCCTTGCTGGATATGATGACGCCTTGTTTACTATTCGATTTAACATTTAGTTATAATACATGTTATGTGTATTTGCTATTTGAAAACATGCATATGTAATGGCATTTAAATAATATATTTTATACAATATACCGAATGAAACAATAATTGATCAATTATTTTATTAAGATTGCTTTTCGTTGGCTTTCGTGCTGCTTCATTAAAACAGATATTATTGTGTTATTTAACAGGTAATGACGTCATGTGACTCTATTCCTCTGTATACACCCGTGGCTACATTCGAGTATGGCGCATACATTCCTAATGGTTCATTGTGTGGTATATTCCTTGGATGTATTGAAAATGGTTTCCGGGTGAGTTACAATTTACTGATATGTACTTTTTCACCACATGTATTCAGTGTTAAGATGGTTTGTAGATTTTTGTTTGCATATATTTCACTGTATATAACACTGTGATAGTTTCTTTTCTGACAATAGATATTTTTTTGACTAGTTAAATAGTTTACAAAAGGTACAGTTTGCTGTATAGAAACAAAAACAAATATAACATACAACACTAAGTTATGAATTGATTAGGACGAATGTGGTTAATGCCCATACTTTGCTTAATAATTCTGGATCTATGTGGGTTTTTTTCTTAAATATTGACCTCTCAGTTATCCAATTTAATAGGTATTTGTCACAATTCTGTTAAACATGGACAACACATGCCTACCACGCTTTATATTATTTGTAATGATCAGCCAATGGAAATCGACCAATCAATCAGTCATGTGAGAATTGTTCAATGACAATTTATTTAAAATGATTTCACAAGTCACTTACACAATGAGCTACAGGATGACAATGCTCTAACTGATAAAGATGGTGCCAATGACAATATTGGTGACATGACCAGGCAGTAACTAACACATTCAGTTACAGGATGGCAATGCTCTAACTGACAATGTTGGTGGCAGGACAATGTACTAACTTAAAATGTTGGTGACAGGACAAGACAGTAACTAATACAATTAGTAACAGGATGGCAATGCATTAACTGACAGAATTGGTGGTAGGATAATATACTGATAAAAATGGTGGCAGTACAAGGCACTGACTAACATAATAAGTTACAGGATGACAATGCTCCAACTGACAAAGTTGGTGCCATTGACAAAACTTGTGGCATGACCAGGCAGTAACTAACACATTCAGTTACAGGATGGCAATGCTCTAACTGACAATGTTGGTGGCAGGACAATGTACTTACTTAAAATATTGGTGGCAGGACAAGGCAGTAACAAATATAATTAGTTACAGGATGGCAATGCATTAACTGGCAGAATTGGTGGCAGGATAATATACTGACAAAAATGGTGGCAGTACAAGGCACTGACTAACATTATAAGTTACAGGATGGCAATGCTCTAACTGACAATGTTGGTGGCAGGACAATGTACTTACTTAAAATATTGGTGGCAGGACAAGGCAGTAACAAATATAATTAGTTACAGGATGGCAATTCATTAACTGGCAGAATTGGTGGCAGGATAATATACTGACAAAAATTGTGGCAGTTCAAGGCACTAACATAATTAGGTACAGGATGACAATGCTCTAACTGACACTACTGGTGGCAGGACAATGCACTTACTGACATAATTATTTACAGGATGATGATTCACTAACTGACAAAATTGGTGGCAGGACAATTTACAGGCAAAAATGGTGACAAGACAAAGCACTAACTAACACTTTTTTCAATTACAGGATGACAACACACTAACTGACGAAGTTAAAAAGCAGAAAAATGTACTTACTAATGTTGGTGGCTGGACAAGGCACTACTCTGACAATAATGGTGGCATGACAAGGCACTAATATAATTATTACAGGATGACAATTCACTAACTGACAAAATTGGTGGCAAGATAATATACCAGCAAAATTGGCGGCAGAACAAGGCAGTAACTAACAATTAATTACAGGATGACAATGCACTTATTGATAAAGTTGACAGCACAGGGTAACTACTGACAAAGTTGGTGGCAGGGCAATGTACTAACTGACACAATTAGCGGCAGGACAAACAAGACAATAACTCACAAAATAAAAGGCCCTATGGCAAGGCACTAACTGACAAAACTGGCAGTAAAAGAATACCTTAACTGACAAAACTGATTACAAGCCAATGCACTAACTGACAAAACTTGCGGCAGAAAATGTCCTAACTGGCAAAACCAGTGACAAGACAATGCACTAACTGCTAAAACTGGCAGTAGAAGAATGTCCTAACTGACAAAACCGGTGACAAGCCAATGCACTAACTGACAAAACTGGCGGCAGAAGAATATCCAACTGACAAAACCAGAGACAAGCCACTAACTGACAAAACTTGGTGGCAGAAGAATATCTTTCCACACTTTCATGGTTCTTGTTATCCTTGTGTTTTCTATTCTTGCTTCAATATTGTTATCTATTTTTCTTTTAATACTTACATCATTATTATTTTCATTGCTTCATGTTTCATACTTAATTCTTGTTATCTTTGTATTTTTTATATATACAAAAAGGTTAACTTGGAGATTGAATTTTATGTATACCGATGAATAGCAGCTTGGAGATTGAATTGTTTTTTAAATATAGCATTTAACTTGCATACTTTCTTTTAAATATAAACAAATATCTATCATTATGGAGACTGAACTGTAAAATATTATTCAACATTTAACTTTCTAAATAAAAACAGTTAAAATAAAAATTGATCTCGTCTTAAGTATTGTGTTGTACCGTTAAAACAAACGATTTATTAAATAGTAACCTAAATACTAAATCATTTTCCATCAGTATGGTTATGTATTGTTCCGGTTTACATCTGACATACTTTATTATTTAATTTCTACTGAGCCATTGTTTGCCCAGGTTGCAGTACTTTAAGATTAACTCCAGGGTCACCAGCTGAACGGATTGATAGATTTTTATTTTGTGATAATTGTTTGCAAAATCTGTGGAGTAGATGAAAGATGAACTAGTTAAAATCTTTTAATGTCTTACTATTTATTGTGATGGTGGCCATTTTGAACTGGAAATGTTCTTCTGTAACGTCTCACATACGTGTTAAGATTGAACATAACTGACTAACTACGTGTTCACATTTCAGATTGGAATCCAGTACTGTGACCAACCACCAATAATCGACCATATTGTGATCGGTGGGATTTATGCAAAAGACCCAAACAACTTTTCCACCATTCAGTCGTATTCAGGAATTTAGAATTACATCACCAGTATATTACCTGTCTATGAATTTATCAGGAAAAATGAAACATTTACCTTAGGTATTGTTCTTTGCTTGTCATTTTATATTTTGCACTAATGTCTCTTACATTACATCTGTGCTGACTTTCACTTCGTTTCATTTGATCTTCAATGTATGGTTTCTTGTATTGCTCAATTACTGCTTATTATCTCCTCACAATACCCCATTTTTTGTAGGTATGAAGCATCGTCTTAAGGCATAGTACCACCATTAGAAAAAGGAAGTGCTTTCATGGGGTAGTCGCATAATGGTGGTTATAAATAATCCTCGTTTCTTCTTCTTTAAAAATGCATTTTCCTTGTTTTCTTTTTTTTTATTTGAATGGCATTATTGGTGTATTTTGATAGCATTGCCATGTTTGAATTGTGAATTTAGAAAAATAAAATGATGCTTGGAAATTTGGGTTTAAATACATGATTTCGAAAGTCTACTTTCACTTTGTCAACAGTGTACACACCTAGCAGAAAAAAATATCTTATATGACACATGACCCCTACTATTCTCATCATATTTTGATAGTGCAGAGGTTGACAGACAGCAAATGTAGGTTTCACTTCTTTCATTTGGGATTCTCTATGAATGACAAGCATTCGACTGTTATTATTTGCTAAATAATAAAGAACAAAAATCAATAATGGGTTTACACCTTAAGGTCACTAACCTCAAAATTGAGGTTAAATATTTGAGGCAAACTCAATACAAAGGCTTTATGCGAGAAAGTTTGCCTCTCATTTGTAGAGAGAAAATGTATGGAGTCACTTAGAAAAGGACGGTACTCCTACACAGATTCTTGTATACTGAAGTATTCCGCTACACAGATAAACTGGATACCATGTGTTACCGGTTATATATTAAAATGTTTCTATAATAGCTGCTGTAAACAATAGCTATCTGATGGCAAAGAAACGGACGAAGTCTAAAAAAAAACTCAGAACACATTATGACTGGTGATAATTGATTGATTGAATATTTAGTGTCATTTTTATGCCATCGAGGGCTAACAGACGTTCAGTTAATCTTACCATTGTTTCCTGGGATCCTGGAAGGTTAGTCATAAATCGAGCACACCCCATCTCCGCAAATAGTTGACAACTTTCCCACTTGAATCAGCGGTGACAGATGACTGACAATAGTTGGCAATGTCGTATATCAATCATCATGGACACTGTGGCTTTGCAGGGATTCAAACTCATGATTCCTGGACTGATAGACATGCTTCCGAATGAGCTAATCGGGCCTGGATGACTGGTGATAAAAACATGCTATAAAAATCTAACTGATCATTTTTAACTGAAGTAAAAAAGGGGTCATGATGCTACTTAAAATCAAACCAAAAAACTATCGAACTTGTCTACCGAGACCCCTTAACTGTAGTAAAGACACCTGTAAATTTTCATTAATATGTGGTAAGCAGTTTCTAAGATAAGAAGTTTGTAAAAACATCAACCAAAAATTTTTTAAGTAATATAGGAACTATAACTTCTAAATTCACAATGGAGTTATCTCAATCTCCGTTTGAGTGCCTTTAACAATGGTTAACACACGTGATCTTTCGTTGGTGTATGGCTAGTACATGAAGATACTGAATTGTTATCGCTATTTTTTCCATGTGCCACAAAATCATTTCAAATTTCAATGATGGTAGTTATATATGAGCCTGCTAAAAATCTTTAACCGAGTTTTAATTTTCGAAGTATCAAGGGAACATACTACTGGCTAATATCAAAATGGAGTTTCCTTGGAGTCTGTTTAAGGAAAGGTGTAGTGATGACATTTCTAAAGTTTCAATGATGCATGGCGAGGTTGCAAAAAAGCTTTTACCAGTATGCCAAAGTATGAAAGGAGCAATAATTTTGTCTAAAAACAAAACATGTGTCCACTAAAAAGTCTCCTTTATGGGGGTGAGCACACATGCAATGTTTATATGAAGGTCCTTTGATTTATGGCTAACAGTACCAATATATGAGCTTAAAAATATTGAGCCAAATAACAAACACATATGCGGACAGACATCAAGCTAAAAATAAACTATATTCAGTGACGCTTTAACAAATTTTTCATTCATATCAGGATGGTGTCTGTCTGAGACAGTATTCCGAGTGCTGCCACAGATATGGTGCGATACCTCACCAAGTCGCATTATACTGTCAATTGATCTGAACAGATCTGAAACTATCCTCTAAATACAGAGCGCCAATAGAGGAAATTTTTGGAACCATTCTTCAAGTGTTTGGTATGACCCAGCCAGGGATTGAACCAATGAACTTTGGAATATGAGGCTGACAATCTACCAATAAGCAACCCCTGTGATATGGTGATACTCTCATATACATATTTCCACTGATAATAATATTCTTTAAAGAAGCATGTAAGAAGTTATTTTATTTGAATCCATTCAGCTTAAACAGAAAACTTCCATAACAATGATGTATAAACAAAGAAACACACAACAAATGTTCACCAAACTTTTAATGGAAAATACATAACTAATATGCCATAATATATATAAATCTTACATTCATCTTTCAGTTTTAACTCTTTACTCCATAGATACTCATTTTCCAGCACCAATCACAGAAGGCCTTTGAAAACAGTGCAGGAAGAGTTAAGATTGCTCGTAACGAGCAATCTGAACACTTCCTGCACTGTTTTCCATTCTGTCAGTTAATATAAACATGATTCATCCATTGCTGATATGTGGTGAATTAATGCTTTCAATATTAGAGGTGTCCAAAGGTGTCTATATGAAAGAAAGGGTTAAATAAAAAATTTACAGAATTAAACAGAAAATGAAACATAATTGTGAAGGTAAGAATTACACTACCCTGTAATACAAAAGTTTGCTCCCTTTGTTAACTTTTCTCGATTTTGCATTAAAATTAAACGGCAGGATTGCATACACCGAAGTACTACTTAATTTGATCACAGATTTGATTTTCCTTCAATAGAACATATGTTCACTTTCAGAAAAGTATGGTCGGTCAATAGCTTTACATAGCAATGTTTATTATGTTATAGTTCATTCCGAATAAGATTGTGTATCATGTATGGTATTTATTTTCTTCTGCACGAAATTTGTCTCATGTCAACCTGTCATCATAGCACATCAGGTATGACCGATGCACAGGAGAATATTTCCTGATAAAATGATTTATTACATGTACATGTATCTGACTTCCTACATGTACATGTTGCAATAATTTATGACCTGATATTTTTAAGTTTCGTTTACATAAATTAAACATTATTTAAGGTAGATAATAATAAAATAAATATTTTTTCAACAATATAGGTGATGTGAGAATTGTAAATGATGACAAATGATTAGATAGTGTATACATGTAACATTAGAATGGAGATGCTAACAGTAAATTAAAGCTTTAAATAGTTCATAACTCCACTTCTGTAGTCTTTCACAAGTTTATGCATGTCTATTACAGATCACAGCATCTCAGACTGACAGTGATATGGTAACACTCCAGTACTCTTGTATACACTCTAAAGATATGAAATGCAACAGATGAAGAGATATGAAAGCGTTTTCATATCTGCATTTTGAAACCTCTTCCTGTGTTGCATTTTCATATCTCTTCCTGTGTTGCATTTTAATATCTCTTCCTGTATTGCATTTTAATATCTGTTCCTGTGTAGTTTTCATATCTCTTTAGTGTAGTCAATTATCACAATGATCTACTTTCTCAAGTTTAAAACTTCATCCATCCAATGTTAACAAGCGACTTGTATTTAACTAAATTATGTTACACCAAGAGCCCCATCCTTTGTTCTGTGACAGTGCACTGCCTCTACGTGACCCGTGTCTGTTGTTCTCATCTTCACTTTCGGAGTCGGTAAACTCCACGTCCGACTCCATGTCAGAATCTTGAGCAAGCTGAGACAATGTTGGTATGAAACTTGTTGGTAAAATATCAGGATTGTCTCTGTAAGAGGAAACATAACTGTCATTTGTGATTTTTCCAGAGGCAACCCTAACTCTGTATTTGAAACAATTTATGTATTATATGTTTTCATGCTCTGTTATCATTGTCTATTCTGTTGGAAATCATCTTACAGTCTAATATTTCCAGAATTTAAATAACCTTTGTCAATAAATAAAATATAACAATGCCAGACAACCATTATTTTTGGAGAGGAAAATGCTGCATGTACTTTCGAGTCCATTTCCCTGAACACATAATGTGTGACCTAACTTTTAGACATGTATGAAAGTCTTAATCCTAATTTGAAGACATATAATTATTAGATGTGAAACCTAACTTACAGATAGATGTAAAGTGTGATACCTATTTTGAAGACATGTATAATGTCTGAGACTTAACTTGAGTACATGTACTGTGTAAGACAAACCTTATAAAGTCTAGCCTTACTTGGAGACAAATATAAAGTCTGACCTTACTTGGAGACAAATAAGAAGTCTGACCTTTTTTGGAAACAAACACATTGTATAAAGTCTGACCGTACTTGGGACAGATAGAAAGTCTGACCTTTCATGAAGATAAATACGAAGTCTGACCTTACTTGGAGACAAATATAAAGTCTGACCTTTCTTGGAGACAAATATGAAGTCTGACCTTATTTGGAGACAAATATGAAGTCTGACCTTATTTGGAGACAAACACATTGTATAAAGTCTGACCTTACTTGGGCCAAATAGAAAGTCTGACCTTTCATGGAGACAAATACGAAGTCTGACCTTACTTGGAGACAAATATAAAGTCTGACCTTTCTTGGAGACCAATACAAAGTCTGACCTTACTTGGAGATAAATATAAATTTTAACCTTACTTGGAAATAAATATAAAGTCTGACCTTACTTAGAGTCAAAAATATAAAGTCTGACCTTACTTGGAAACAAATATAAAGTCTGACCTTACTTGGAGATCGATATAAAGTCTGACCTTTTTTGGAGACAAACACAATGTCCGACCTTACTTCGACAAATAAAAAGTCTGACCTAACTTGATGACAAATAGAAAGTCTGACCTATCTTGGAGACAAATACAAAGTCTGACCTTACTTGGAGACAAATATAAAGTCTGACATTACTTGGAGACAAATATAAAGTCTGACCTTACTTGGAGACAGTTAGAAAGTCGGACCTTTCTTGGAGACAAATACAAAGTCGGACCTTACTTGGAGACAAATTTAAAGTCTGACCTTACTTGGAGACAAATAAAAAGTCTGATCTTTCTTGGAGACAAATGCAATGTATAACCTTACTTGGAGACAAAAACAAAGTTTGACCTTACTTGGAAATAAATATAAAGTCTGACCTTACTTGGAGACAATTAGAAAGTCTGACCTTTCTTGAAGACAAATAAAAAGTCGGACCTTACTTGGAGACACATATAAAGTCTGACCTTACTAGGAGACAATTAGAAAGTATGACCTTTCTTGGAGACATATACAAGGTCATACCTTACTTGGAGACAAAAACAAAGTTTGACCTTACTTGGAGATAAATATAAAGTCTGAACTTACTTGGAGACAAATATAAAGTCTGACCTTACTTGGAGACAAATAGAAAGTCTGACCTTTCTTGGAAATAAATACAAAGTCGAATTTTACTTGGAGACAAAAATAAAGTCTGACCTTACTTGGAGACAAATATAAAGTCTGACCTTACTTGGAGACAATTAAAAAGTCTGACTTTTCTTGGAGACAAATAGGAAGTCGGACCTTACTTGGAGACATATATAAAGTCTGACCTTACTTGGAGACAAATATAAATTCTGACCTTTTTTGGAGACAAATGCAATGTCTGACCTTACTTGGAGACAAAAACAGAGTTTGACCTTACATGGAGATAAATATAAAGGCTGAACTCACTTGGAGACAAATATAAAGTCAGACCTTACTTGGAGACAAATACAAAGTCTGACCTTTCTTGGAGACAAATGCAATGTCTGACCTTACTTGGAGACAAAAACAGAATTTGACCTTACATGGAGATAAATATAAAGGCTGACCTTACTTGGAGACAAATATAAAGTCTGACCTTACTTGGAGACAAATATAAAGTCCAACCCCTCAACCACAACCTATTTTATCCTACACAGGAAGTTAAGATTGAGAAACTAATGTACGGTGAAAAACGTTTTCCATTTCCATGACTTTTTAAAAACAAGAGGGCCAAGATGGCCCTATATCGCTCAACTGACTGGCCTTGAGTCACCCATCTTAAGTAGATTATATAATACATGTACACTCAAAATTCCAGAAAAAACGAGATGGGCAAGTAGTTGGAATTTTGATTTGTTATGAAGATGAAACAGATGCGTAGAAGAGTTCAAACTTGGTAGAGCTTCACCCTAGGTAAATGTCAGTGCAATTACATCGAAATCAGGTCAGTAGATTCTGACAAGAAGGCTTTTGAAGTTTTTACCATACCTGCCTATATAGTAAACTAACACCTCACTGGGGCAGTCATGTTTTTTAACAAATCACAACAGCGTGAACAAATTTGGTAAAGGGTCACCTAAGGAACATTTCTGCGAAATTGTTTTAAAATTGATCCAGTGGTTTCTGACAAGAAGATTTTTTATGTTTTTACTATGGCTTAAATGTATAAAGTAAACTAATCCCACCCCATGGCTGCCATGTTTTTTTATGAATCACAACGGTTTGAACAAACTTGGTGAAGGATCCTTCAAGGAACATTTCTGTAAAATTTTGATAAAATCGAGCCAGTAGTTTCTGACAAGAAGATTTTTTAAGTTTTTACTAATTAAACTTGCCCCACCCCCTGGCCGCCATGTTTTTTGACGAATCAAGATGACTTGAACAAACTTGGTAGAGGGTCACCCAAGGAATATTTCTGTGAAATTATTTTAAAATCGAGCCAGTTGTTTCTGACAAGAAGATTTTTTATGTTTTTACTTGAGCTCATATAGTAAACTAACCCCACTTCCTGGCCGCCATGTTTTTTGATGAATCAAGATGACTTGAACAAACTTGGTAGAGGGTCACCCAAGGAATATTTCTGTGAAATTATTTTAAAATCGAGCCAGTTGTTTCTGACAAGAAGATTATTTATGTTTTTACTTGAGCTCATATAGTAAACTAACCCCACTTCCTGGCCGCCATGTTTTTTGATGAATCAAGTTGGTTTGAACAAACTTGGTAAAGAATCACCAAAGGAACATTTCTGTGAAATTATTTTAAAATCAAGCCAGTAGTTTTTGACAATAAGACTTTTTTAAGTTTTTACTACAGCTAATATAGTAAACTAACCCCAACCCTGGCCCCCATGTTTTTTGACGAATCAAGATGGCTTGAACAAACTTGGTAGAGGGTCACCCAAGGAACATTTCTCTGAAATTATTTTAAAATCGAGCCAGAAGTTTCTGACAAGAAGATTTTTTAAGTTTTTACTATTGCTTATATAGTAAACTAACCCCACCCCCTGGCCGCCATGTTTTTTGATGAATCAAGATGACTTGAACAAACTTGGTAGAGGGTCACCCAAGGAACATTTCTCTGAAATTATTTTAAAATCGAGCCAGTAGTTTCTGCGAGAATTTTTAAAGTTTTTACTATAGCTTATAAAGTAAACTAATCCCAACTCCTGGCCGCCATTTTTTTCTGATGAATCAAGATGGCTTGAACAAACTTGGTAGAGGTTCACCCAAGGAACATTTCTGTGAAATTATTTTAAAATCGAACCAGTAGTTTCTGAGAAGATTTTTTTTAGTTTTTACTATAGCTTATATAGTAAACTATTCCCACCCCCTGGCTGCCATGTTTTTGACGAATCAAGATGGCTTGAACAAACTTGGTAGAGGGTCACCAAAGGAATATTTCTGTGAAATTATTTTAAAATCGAGCCAGTAGCTTCTGACAGGAAGATTTTTTAAGTTTTTACCATAGCTTATATAGTAAACTAACCCCACCCCCTGGCTGCCATGTTTTTGATGAATCAAGATGGCTTGAACTAACTTGGTAGAGGGTCACCCAAGGAATATTTCTGTGAAATTATTTTAAAATCAAGCCAGTAGTTTCTGACAAGAAGATTTTTTAAGTTTTTACTATAGCTTATATAGTAAACTAACCACATCCCCTGGCCGTCATGTTTTTTGAAGAATCAAGATGGCTTGAACAAACTTAGTAGAGGGTCACCCAAAGAACATTTCTGTGAAATTATTTTAAAATTGGCTCAGTGGTTTCAGAGGAGAAGTTGTTAGAATAAAAGTTAATGACAGACGACGGACACCAGGCGATCACAAAAGCTCACCTGAGAACCTTCGGCTCAGGTGAGCTAAAATGTATATATGCATGTATCAATAACTCACTTTGTCAGAGGAACTTGTCTCCACACTTTTAAATCTACACCTGCTGTTACCATGGTGACAAAACTTGTATCACCATTGGAGCAACATATATTCATGATTCTCCCAGTCTCTTCATCATTCACACTTGTGATATAAGATGGTTCTGACGTTGTATCAAAGGCTGAAGTAGACAAGTTTTAATTTTATTTTCCAACAACAAAATTTAAAAAAATATAACAAAGTCCTCTCTCGAGTCCCCTTTTTTAGATAAAATTGGATGAAAATCTAGCAATTAATTTATAATGATCATTTTTTGCAATTTTAATGTCAGGCAGATTGAAAATGGCATTTAATTTGATTGTTGGAGGAAGACCTCAGAGTGGGTCTGTATAGACCAATTGTACTTCCATAAGTAGCAGTCAAATATTCTTAAATAAACATTTTGGATAGAGTTGGTATCATTTATTTAAAATTGGTTGTTTAATAGAGATATCCCTGGTAAATCTTCCAAAACTTGGCCTGCTTATTTCAGTATGATTAATGAGATGTGCAGAGTAACAGAATGCAATATAACCACAGGCAATGGTTACAATTGATTATTTTGTTAATTAACTTGTTATCGTTCCATCTCTTTTTAAAGTATTGTGTTATAAAAAAACATCGTGTTTTCCTTTATCTTTATAAAACCATATTTTCATTTTTTTTCTGTTTGGCATTTTAAGGTATTATCACCTCCCCCACCCCCACTCTCACATAAGATGTTTTAATGATCCATTTGTCACAAATTCAAGAGGCCAATTTTATGGTAAACATTTGCAGTTTGGAATCTTCCCATTTTGTTTACAAATCAACAACAACTTGTGTTATTATTAAAGTGAAAATTATATGATTCTCAATCAAATTCAAGCATGATAGAAAAATTACATTGCTTTGCGATGACTTGCATGTACTTCTTTAACAAGAAATGAAAAAGTCTCTTTTTTTTTAAAAAAAAAACAGAAATTAATTTCAATTTTCAATTATTCTCTAATGTTTAGAGAACTTACTACAAGGAAATAAGAACATTTGAAGTAATTTAAAATATCTTTATTGTACGTTTCAAAGATCAGACAGAGACTACTATTGATTAAATACCTACCATTTATATAGCCTTGACCTGTATCAAGGTCATATGCAGTAGTTAACATAAGGTTACCATGGCAACATATAGCATCTGTCATACCAAAGTCCTCTTTATGATTTGGCAATTTCTTTACAACACCTGAAAAAAATACTGTTTTTATTTTACTATTTTTCAAACATATACAGCCAAACCTGTGTAAGCAGTCACCTCTATTAAGCAGGCACTTGTCTCAAGTATCCAACTTTGCTATTTCCCATTTCTATGCTTTCAGAGCAAATTAACTTATAGATATACAATTAATAAACTCATTTAGTTGAATTGACATAGCTAATTTTATATTTAAAATGTTACTAAAGCCAGGCCCTGTTAGCTTAGTCAGTACCGCGAGGCGTTTGACTACCAATCCAGGAGTCATGAATTTGAATCCCTGCCCAGCTACATTCTCCATGATGATTGATATGTGACATTGCTTCTGATTGTTATTCAGCTCTCACCTCTGATTCAACTGGGAAAGTTAAATCAGTTACCTGAGGAGATGCCATGCTCCAAAACTGGTTACACTTCCAGGATCTCAGAAACGAGTGGTTAGGTTAACTGTTTGTTAGTTTAAACATATTTTATTTCCAGTATTTACATAAAGACATATAAAATATTCACAATATAATAGTATGTCAGCCTTCAGTAGCATAAATATGTTTCATTCTATCAAATATATCCACAAACCCTCACAGGAATATCAATCACAAGATATTAATTGGGTCTTCATGTTACAAGTTCTTCACAAAGTCGGCAACAGTCTCTGTGATGATTGATATATGACACTGTGTCTCATCATTCGTCTCTCACCACTGATTCAAGTGGGAAAGTCATCAGTTACTTGCTGAGACGGGATGTGCTCGAGTACTGGTTAATCCCAGGGAACAGTGGTTAGGTTAACTGATCGTCTGTTAGCCCTCGATGGCATAAAAACGACACTAAATATTCAATCAATCAATCAATCTTCATAAATTATAAAAAAAAGACAGAGGGAAAATATGTTGTTCATTTATTATGAAAGTGATTGCAGGATAAGCACAATTGAGATTTTGTACACAAGTTTGTAACACAACTCATTGAACCTTTATGGCCATCTTGAACAAAGTTTTAATAATTTCAGTTTAATTTTTATCTTTATTTTAAATTAACTTCAGTCAGCAACAAAACTACATGTACATATCTGAAACGGCAACATCATACAATAATTATGACAAAATTTTGCCCAATATATAATGTTTAACTGTCTTCAAGAAATGGATGACATTGACAGATGGACATACAAAATCAGTAGCTTGGTACACTAACAATAAACTGTATATGAATCCTTGCAGTAATAAAGTAGTATTGTACATTATAGCTTTGATATTCACGTATATTCTACTGGTGATTCCGGGCCGGTTAGCTAAGTAAGTAGCATGTCTGACTATCAATCAAGGGTTGACAAGTTTGAATCCCTGCCCGGCCACATTCTCCATGCAGATTGATGTTCAACATTGTGTCGCATTATTTATCCTCTCTTATCACTGATTCAAGTCTTATTCAAGAGGGAATGTTACATGTACCAGTTACTTGTGGTAATGGGTGTGCCGGAGTACTTGTTAACCTTCCAGGATCCCAGGAAAGAGTGGTTAGGTCAACTTAATCGTCTCTTAGCCTTCAATGGCATAAAAATGATGATTAATATTCAAACAAACAAACAAATCTGCTGGTGTCCAAATATCTTGGTTTGCTGAATTCTTTTGAACATGTAAAAGTAGGAGACAAAATATTTCATTGTTACATATTTACCTGTACTTCAGCAAAGAATTTTAATGTTCACTCCATTGTCTTTGTGGCATAAATTAATCCCCTTGATAAAACATTTCATAGTTAAGTATTTATATACTTAAATTATCTCCCTTGACAAAATATGAACTTTTTCATTGTAAAATATTTACATTTTTAAATTATATCCCATGACAAAATATTTCATTGTTAAGTATTTACCCTTCTTCCAGCAAAGAATTTTAATGTTCACTCCATCATCTCCGTAGTATAGATTATCTCCCTTGACATTTAACGACCGGACATGCCGCATCTCCAATGTTGTACCCGTTGTACTACGAATCTTCTCTGATACATACATACAATGAAGAAATCTGTCACGTACTTCAAACACTTTGATTTCTCCCTCCTCACCACAGGACGTGAAAATGTTTTTGTTGTAAATCTGCAGAAAAACAGTAATGCACATTCAAAACCCTTTATTTAAAGCGAAAACATTTTTTTATAGATTAAATAAGATATAAGATTGTTTTAGTTACTTTTTTATATTCCGTCATAAGGCAAATTGCATGTGATAGATAAAAGCACATTTCAAAGTATCTTTAAAGTACCATCTGAAAAGTGGGACTGCCTTGAGTTATTTCTTAATATAATAAGTCATGAAGTCGTGAATTAAATTTCATAGCAATCTTTTAGGTCTTCTAATATTAACATTATATTTTCAAACATTTTTAGAAAAAAATATTACGTTATTTTGCTATTTTGATATATAACAAGAATTATACGCATTAACCCACAAAGCCAATGTCATAATGTAACGATGACATGCAGGCATTTGCATGGCAACTTACGGCTAACGTCATGTGAACCTAACAGCAATGCAACATCTCGCAAGCAAAACAAAATTGTGCAACCAATTGGTTCTTTTTTGCTGTGCCCTGCTGTAAATGTTTTTCATTGGGAAATGAAATGCAGTTAATCTATATAGTTCGTTTAGGCCAGTTGTAGTAAAAATGTAAATATTATTTGGAGTTTGAGGATTATTATCATCACCAACTAGAAAATCATGAATGATTCATGTTACTCAGATATCATTTCATTTTATATAAATCAATAAAAGCAGTAAAGTTGTCATACACATAGTCCTGTAATGGAATCACTGTGAGCTTTCTCTGAACAAACGTTTTCTTTTGTTAATATATCCCACAGTTCCAACTTCCCGCCACCTGAAAGAAAATATTGTGGGAAAATGTCACCTGCCATTGTCATAAGCATTTTAAGATATCTCACAGTGGGTGATAATTTTCAATACGCCTCATTGTTTCACTATTAAATATTGTTTACAGTGATTTGTACAATATGGGAATATTATTGTACGGTAAGTACATGTATTGTGGTAATATATGGTTTTCACCACAATACAATGTATGTACGAGTACAATATATTCCCATATTGTACAGAACACTGTAAAATGATCTTTTTTTTCTATACTGCAATCTGAAAGAAATTTATCAAAGAGTAAAGAAAAATCAAAATTCTTTTAAATAAACTGTAAGTTCAAAGCGGCAGACAAAATAAGTTACAGTGACAGCAATGTCATCGTCATGCGGAACATTTATTTCCTTTTTATTTTTTAGTCGCCATCTTTAAGTTTAACAGTTCTATATATTATTAAAAATTATTAGATCCAATACTCTTATTCATGTTGAACAGTCACGTGGTAACATCTGGGGTAGCTGATTGGCTATACACGTACAGGTATAAAATAAATATATATATAAAGTTCTTCCATAAGTAATAAAACCAATCATCAACTCTATCAATAAATTTATCCTGGGAATTTAAGGTAGTTCACCTTGTTCCAATCAGAGTTCTTGACATCTAGCATATTAAGTATTAAGATCTTTTTATTTGTATATGAAGTCTCAGTTTTCTTTTAAGCTTTGTTTGTTTTTTTTTAAACAGAACCACAGTTTCTTGTTAACAGTGCCCTCTAGCAGTACATATTTTTCGTATGATTTTTGCCAATTTTTCCTTAATAAAATAGGCAATACTAATAAAAAACTGTTTATGATAACATTTTTAAATTACTTATTTTATTTCCTGTGACAAAACTATATCATTTATACAAATAAAACACAAATTGTGTTGCATTTGCATCTAACAGCCACGACAGGATGGATTTAAATGCGGATAAGAACACTGTGAACTACCTTAAATATATACCGACAATTGATATCTTTATGCACTCCTTTGCTGATACTCTACAACAGACTGTATGCTATTGCACCAATTTAATATCATCAAGATAAGGTGTTATCACAATATACTGACTTAGAACCTAACCATGTAGGCCTAGGTTCAGGCTGGGTCATAACACGTAACATGATATATTTGTTTAGACCTTTATAATAAATCAGAATAAGACTTCCATCTTTTCACAAGAAACTGGCAAACTTCCTCTGAGCTGGGATACAAGCATTGAAGTCTGACAGACATTAACCGAGCATGGCTAGCTGAGTAGGTAAGGTGTCTGACTATCAATTCAGGGATCCAGAGTTTGAATTCCCGCCCGGCTACAGTCAGATGGGTGTCAGCTTGTGTACTGGTTAACCTTCCAGGATTCCAAGAGAGAGGGGTTAGATTTACTGACCATCTATTAACCTTCGATGGCATAAAAATGGCATGTAAATTTAAACAAACAAATTGACAGATCAGAATCAAGTTTTAAGTTTCAGGAGGAAAAAAAAGTCCTGATAAAACACACCACAGGAGACATTTTAAAAACCTTACCTGAAGTTGTAACAACTAACAAGAGATCTTTGTGGAAGGCAATCTTTGTGATGGGATTGTAGGTATATATAGAATTTAACAACTCTCCTGAAATAGTAAAACAAAACAAAGCTTTCATAATGTTTTATTAATTGTTTTTATCAATACATTTTGTTCATTTATAACTTTAATAACATCATGATTATTGTTATAATGAAATACTATGTAATAATAAAGCATAACTATTTTATCACAACTACTTTAGGTTTTCAAGAAAATAAACTGCTATTATTGATGTTTAATGTTCAGTTGCTTTGTTCAAATTTCTTGGCTTAAATTGACAGACACGGGTTGTCAATCAAACATGTTGATAATCAGATCCAATCAGTGATTGATAATCGATGTTAAGTCACCATTTTCCTTAGAAAAGCTAATTTGATAAACAATGCCACATGGCCAGTGGGCGGAGCAATAGTCGTTCTCACGTCAGGTCAATTGATTTTTGAGTGAAATATTCCAAAAATATTCTTAATTAAATTTGTGAAAGTTGCATACCTGTGTTGGCGCTCCAGAGTTTCAGAGAGCAGTCGACTGACCCGCTGAGTACCAGAAAATCTCCTTCCTTTATTCCCAGTTTCTCAGCTATAAGCAAAAAATAGATTTACATTAGATGTGTATCTGTGTACCAGATTTGCTGTTGTACTTCTGTCATGAATTAAACTACAATATGTTCACATGACAGTTAAATAATTATTATTATGCCCCCTTAATACAGTAAAATCAGAAGGCAGCACATGCAATTCTAATATCTTTGAGCAAGAACAACCCCCAAGCAGAGGACTGTTTACTCTTATCTTCTTGCTGTTATGCATGTCTTCATTTATTGCATTTCTTCGCTTTTGTCTTCGTATCAAATTAATATAAACAAACTTCATTTTTTTCTTTAAATTTCTACTAATAACTGTCTCAAGAAAAGCAAAATATTTTAACATCTCCACAACTTTCCAGAGTATAATAAGCCAGGCACTGCAGCTCAGTTGGTAGTGGTCTGACTATCAATCCAGGCATCGTGAGCTTGAATCCCCACACTGCCAGTCTCCAAAAATATTGATATATGACGACATTGCGTCTCATTGCCATTCATCTCTCACTGCTGATTCAAGTGGGAAAGTTATCAGTTACTTGTGGAGATGGCAGTGCTCAAGTTAACGTTAACACTCCAGTATCTAAGAAAAGAGTAGTTAGGTTTACTGATCATCATTACGTCCTAAATTGCATAAAAAAATATGCTTCAAAAATTCCATCGAGTATATAATATTATATAAAAAAATAAAAACTGCCAGGGATAATATTAACATTAGTTTGATTGCAAGACCACCATCTTCTAATTCACAAACGATATATGAACAAATGAACATATTTTCTTGATGTCAAGCTTTGCCTTCTTAGAGTTGCAGTAATCTGTAATTTCTATTATCATAAAAGTAGGATAAATAAACCTTTTCCATGTTAAATTTTTCCAAAATGAGAGACGAATATATTTAACAATTTGATATAGATATTGAAATATCTGAATTTTCGGCTGGTAAAAATATTAAAATACACCAGTAATTTAACCTGAATTTACCGCCCCAAGCATTATACAATGATAATTCACTTTCTTCCATGTTAGCCATTGTCAATCAACATGAAAGTCATTACAACTGTTGGCGAATTAAGTTGACTTTAATAAGATACAGTGCAACTTGGTTTGCTCTCATTATAAAATGAAGAGTTCCTACTATTAAATTTTCCCATTTCTATACAAAGTTAACAAAATGATAATGTGTGTATTACCCAGAGACCCAAGTTGAAAGCTGCTCAACACCACAACATCTGTCACTGACCCTGTGTGACTGCCCAAGCTTCGCAGTTCTTTAAGTGTTTTGAAATCCCAAATTTTCACGGTTGTGTCCCGGCTGAAAACAATAAAAAAAATTACAATAATTGAGCCAAGTGTTCTGTATCAAGCATCCTGTTTCTTTTTAAAAGGCTTAAAAAGTAAAATTGTAGAATTCAAGTTAATTTGTTGCTTTACAAGTATTATTTATGTGCATGATATCCTCCTTTAATAATTCTTAAATCCTATTAGGAATCTTAACCATATTTACAATTACTGATATATGCTTTGTCACAACATCTTTAGAAAATGGTATAAAATATACAGAAGTACATTGGTATTAAAAAAAGAAAAGAAAGAGAAAGTATAAAGAAACCACGTTTTCATTATCTCGTAAGTGATCAAAGACAGGTTATATAATAAGCATAAATAATGATTAATTAATGATTTTAATAAGGTTTAACTGTTATTGGATCAGAAAAATATTATGATCTAAATTAAGTAACCCCAACAAAGATTCATACCCACAACTCTCCTGTGCTAAGCAAACTCTACACACATTGTCACATCTATGAGAGGCAGCAGTAATGAATATATACAACTGGATCTAATTACAGAAGTCTCCAACTGAGGCCAACTATATTAATGCTATTTTTAACACGTTACAGGTTATATATGACAACCAGTTTTATTGGTGAAGAAGCTGACCGCAGACTCCTGAACATGAATCAGAGTAGAATCTCCATTCTTACAGTAGCAGGTAAACTTTCTCACATGTGTTATGGAATGAACTGGACTTGATTCCACAACCTTGTTGATGAGAGAAAAGACTTCAGTGATCTCGAGAAAATGCCTTTGACCACTGTTTTATAGAGGACCCCACTCATAGATAATTAACAGGAGTTTTTGAATATATTTAAATGACTGCACCACATCCCACCCTTCTACAATGAAATTAAGCCAACTTTTTAGTGACAAACATAATGGCATACATGTATTTCCATTATTTCTATTGCCATAGCAACCATATTTTTATGTCAGCTAAATAAAAGAGCCAAATATGTACTCTGTCCCTTGTCTGTACTGCTACAGATTTAAGTTCATTAACAAACTGAGAAAATAAGAAGACAACTTCACACCTAGCTGTGACAAATATTGGTCCACTACAGTCAACTGCCGTCACCAAGTCGTTATGAGATTCCAATGTGGAGATGACAAACCCTGAATTTCTCCAAGTCTTGCACAACCTATTTAGTTCTGGGACATTATCTGCAAAGAAATATCACATTAATAAAATCAAATTTGCACAGTTTGCTTAAGGATTATCACAATGACTCAAGGCTGCAGTAGAACACAGACAAATCTGACTACAATGACCAATTACTGCGGTAATATAAAATCATTTAAATCATGACAAATCTATTTGTTAATGCCACCTTAGGACATAGTAACAGCAATAAACTGAAGTATTGTATTACCTTTGTTAGAATTGTTACTTTTCTTTGAAGGTGATGGATTAGACAATGGCACAGCTGGCTTTTTGAACTCAGGTTCTTTCCTTTCTGGTGAAGGATTTCTAAAATCAGAACATACATGTATTGTATCACTGTTATTTTTCACATATTTTTATGTGATGCATGAACTTCAAGCATGTGTCACACATTTTATAATAGATGCTAAACTATGCATTTTAAAGTGTGTTAATGTTAGGAATGGGTATTGATGTACAATTTGCAATGCAGCATCTAACACAAGAAATTATGGAATTCTTATGAAATAAAATAGTATCAAATCCATTTGTTCAGCCATGATGAAATTTTATGACAAAGTATTACCATTATCATCCTGAGACTGAATCATTGTTCTAAATCAATCAATACTATACTGCACTTGTAACAGCAGATTTTTAAGATAACAGTAGCACATTGATAGTTTACCTTTTATTTTTACTGCTTACAATTACAAATTCATCATCTTTCTCTTCTGCTTCATCATTGTTCCTTGAAGAATCATCTACAAACTGGCTACCGGTAATATCAACATCATCAACTGATATCACATCTTCATCAGCGCCTTGTCTTACACCATCAATATCATCAATACCATGACTTGGTTCACTTTCCTTGTATACAGTTTGAGAAGTAGAGGGAGTATATTTTGTGCTGAAGTCAGTCTCTGGTACAGACTGTGATGTTGAAAAATCTGTGCTTATGTTGGATGTAGAAGAGTCGAAATCTCTCTCAAATCTGGGGTTGGAGTTGTTGACATTATACTCGGCCAGTAGTTCAAGTAATTCGTCTCGAATGACATCTTTCTTTATACACTATAAGAAAAAGTTAAAAAAATTAAAGAATTGATGTAAAGTATTTCGGTACAAATTTGTCAAACTAAGCGAAAAACTGAAATTACGATTTATATATATCAGGATTTTTCACAATTGTTTAATAATATATTGAAAAGGGGTTTCCTAACTTGGACTACAGGCCTAGGTAAGACTAAAATAGATTTTTCCCGCTTAAAATTGCAATATAAATTGTAACGTATTAAATGAGTCACATAATGATCTTATCAGTGTTACACTTTATTTTCCAGTTTGCTAAAATCTTTAAAAAATCACAATTTTGTGACATATTAAATGTTTTCATTTAGATTTCAAATTGAACCATCTTCATTGTTTACACGTTATCAAATTTGTTTCATCTTAGAAAAAACACAATGACGATGTGAAGGTACTTTCATTGCATTCAATGTCCATGTTGATACTGTTTGTAAATATTGACATTCTGTGCAGGAAGTTGAAATCTTTGAAGTGATCAACTTCAGTTTGTGATCGATAACAGGTTAGGCCACTAAACATTAATTGCTATATTGTTATCTAATTTTTATTTTATGAAAATCAAAAGGGTCGGGGCAGCATGGCGGGTCACGGGATGGGGATAATAATCTAGCAATCAATTTGTTATGGCCTTAATCATGTAATGCACCATACTCACTAAACAAGTAAAAATGAAAACAAAATGTTTTTGTTTGCTAATTTCTATCAAATAAGTTCAATGGCTTTATATTTCCCTTTAAAAACGATATTCATAACATTTTTAAGCTGTCAGCATGACGATACTTTAAAGTTTTAACTTTTAGAATTTTGCAAACTCTCTCTAGACTCTAAAGTTGAACAGTTATTTTAGATAAATGTTTACATTAGAACAGAACATATTTAAATGACAGTTATTGTTTTACTTTAGTAAGTTCTTCATCTGTCAAGTCGCGTTCGATTCCCTCTAAATGCTCAATTTGTCGAAGTTTCTTTCGTAATTTTCTTATTTGCAACGTAACAGTATCCCTCTTTTCCATTTTGAAAGGGAAATCCCTACAGATGGCGCGCGGATAACCGGAACTGTCGATTTTATTTGACTGGTTAACAAATAGGAAACTTTCCTATCTTAAGACGCCTGATTTCTCATAAATTGATAGCGTACAAGGCGATGTCAATCGTCTGTGCAATGCATTTACAAATAACCAGTCGTAATGAGAAAAGCCCTTCCAAATCAAAACATAAACACCCTTAGTAATGTTGCGTTTTAGTATGTGTATCCTTTAAGTCGCACAGAGACAATGTTTCGCAGAAAAGGTAACCATTTTTCTTGTTTCAATACAGACATGATACTGTAACAATTTCAACCACATTTTTGATTGATCAACAAATTCACACTCGATATCACGAGACCAAATATACACTCAGGTTATTAATGAAAGACAGTGAAGTCTTCAAGTGGCCTGATTAAATATGGTGTGAATGGCTTTTTTTATTATTTTGATATCTGGTCTGCTGTCCATAACATGAACACTGATACTGAATCTTATAATATGGAAGCTTTTAAGTATAGTTTAGAAGTTAGTATATATGGAATTTTTCTATGACAGTAGTAGAACATACTATGTAAAATGGAATGTTCTGTTTTGAAAAATGGAAACAATTTTATTGACGAAGAAAGTAGGATAACATCTAATATATATCAATTTCAAAGTTCTGGTAACAACTCAGTTTTTGCATAATTTACAAATAATTGTTGTCATCTATTTGCTGTAAATAAATTTGCTGTAGAATTGAAATTTCTAACACTATCTCGAAATTTCAGAATTTACTTTCTGTTTCGTTTTAGATGTGAGATGAGCTTGATGAGCCTGTGAATCATGACTCTATATATCTAACCAGTGTTTTTTTTCACCATTTTGGGAAGATGACCCATACCCTTGAAGTTGGGAATTTTAGCGGCATTTTCATTAACATTGGGAAATTTTTTTGCATTAAATATATTTATATATTTATAAAAAGTGTACACTTGCTTATCAGGCCATTTAATTAAATAATCAATGTCTTATTAAATTCAGAATGGGGAAAACTTTCTTTATTTTATCAAGGAAGTATGACAAGTTTCAATATACTTTTTTGAAGCTTTCAATTGGGAATTTTTACCATTCAATTGGGAAAAAAAGATGCTATTTGCCATTGGGAATATGACCCAAATGGCAATAACGGCTATAAAAATGGCCGAAAAAAAAACACTGCTAACTGTGATTTCAGGTTAGTTTTTGTCATTTTATTCACAGGTCCGTCTGAGTTGGAGATTGCCAAGGAGAATGAGATTAAATATGGCATCACCCAGGAACTCTCAAAGGCATTAAAGACCATTCAGAAGGAAAATATTGGCACTGATGACCAGGTTGTCTACAGGTAATTACATGTGCATTAGAGATAAACCTTCCACAATGAAGCCATAGGAGGATTTAGAAGAATTTCCAGAATATTCAAAAATGTACTTTGATGAAAATGGTGAAATATATATTACCAGTACAATTTACTTAGACGGCGGGACCCCTCTTCTAGAATTTTAGGACCAGTTTTAATATTTCCAAACTTTTCGTTAGAGCATAAGAATTTCTTCAAAATTTGCCTTAATTGCTATACATGGTGATAGTTTCTAATATTTTATAACACATGTATTCACATAAACTTATTAAAAAAAAATAGAGTTGCGGTCGATAGATAAAACTTTATGGCCAAGTGATAATCCTCGAAAGTTCATTATGATATTCCTGACAAACTTGAATGCTGAGAGTCTCTTGCCCCCTACAGAGGACCTCTTATTGTTATATAAGTACTGTGTAAGTTTGGTAAAGATCTGTTGAAAAATGCGAGTGCTATCGCATATATATACAAGAGTGAAGACTAAATAAAGAGAAAGAGAATTTATGGGCATGTAACTCATACAGAGATTATATCAACAGGCCAGTTCAAGAAATCCAGTTAATGTATAAACAAGGTATGGCACTGCTGTTCCCCACTGTGTCCCAGCCTACGGGAACAAAATACAACAAAACAGGCTCGATGCCATGACCTGTACAAAACAGGCTCAACAAAACATGCCTAAACAAAATACAACAAGACAGACTTGATGTGATGATCTGTACAAAACAGGCCCTACAAAACACGCCTAAATAAAATACAACAAGACAGACTTGATGCGATGACCTGAACAAAACAGGTCCAACAAAACACACCTAAACAAAATACAACAAAACAGGCTCGACGTGATGACCTGTACAAAACAGGCTCAACAAAACACTCCTTAACAAAATACAACAAAACAGGACCAACATGTTGACCTGTCAAATACAACAAAACAGGCTTGAGTCATTCACAAGAGCTGTATGGTCACTTTGCCATCAACTTGAAATGCATTTAAAGTTATTTGTAAAATAACTCCATTTATTCTGTTTTGATTAATATTGCAGTACTGACACAGCGAATGCAGTGTGCAGTTGCTTGGAAGCAGCCTTCCTACACGGACTAAAAGCCAACACTGTCAAAAAGGTATTGAGCAAACTATAGTCAATTTATTTAATACAATAAATTTTTAAGTGAATTAGAATTTTTTCTCATAACTATTCTTGCATGTATTTCCAGGTTGCATTTGTTGACTCATATTAGTGCATTAAGTTTTAAATGTATAAATTATACCCAGTTGAACATTTTTAATTTTTGCACATATACCATTTAGTGCATTAGGTTATATCAACCAGATTTGATAACAGAAGCAGACCTTGAATACATGAATCTGATTGGAACCAAAATTTCATGGAGCACGTGGTCCATGATCCCATGGACATTGATTAGATACTTCATCATGATGGTTGTGGGTTCGATCCTCCATGGTTATTTGTGGTCTTTGGGCAAGACACTTTTTCCGCATCTATTTAGTACTGGTTTTACCCCGAAAGATTTTGAGCATGATTTGTATCAGTTTGCAATATCATGTTGCACAAGCAAAGTAAAATGAATAAGTTTTAGCTAAGATTTTCTGAATGTTAAGAAATGTAGCTATTTCAGTGAAAAAGGTGTGAAAACATACTTGGACGACACCCAGTCTGAAATTTGGAAACCCTCTTTTTAATTACTATATTTTCTCAAGATATTTCCTTTTTGGCAAGGGTGGGTGTGGAAGAGGTTAACTCTTTAATGTGCCATGGAAATTATGTAGAATGTATCACTTTATGTTTACAGATAGCCAGCTATATAGGCATTGGGCAACAGGCAATCACTGAACCAAAACTGGTAAGTCGGCCAGAATAAGCAATCATATATATCCAGCTCCCCATTGGTGCCTTTGTCACTGCATTCTCAAAGCTGTGTTAGTTATCTTTAGATCATAGGCCTAAAGGCAAGTAATAAAGGTACCAAACTAAGCTAATGGTTTTACTTAAAGCTACATACTCTGTATATAACACCCTATGACACCTTCATAGATAATTCTAAATTAAGACTCATGCTATAGGGCCTTAAATGAGAAAATAAACTCACCTTTTCATTTGGAATTATATGTCTCACTTCTGGCCAGGTTTATATACACTTCTTCTATATCACAAAAACAATTGTGTAAGTTACTTACAGAGAAGGCAGAATTATCATCACATATATTTTTAATTAGTTATTCAATAATTTGTTCAAACTCATTTGGTATAAGAATGTATTCAGGTCTACTTGATAGTTGATTCACTAATGTTTCAGAATATGAAAATCTTTCATATGAAGCTATATTTCACCCTTGGGTCTAGTTGAAATTCACATGTTCGTAAAATGCATATACTTTTATGAAAACACGTTGATCTCAGAATATAAATCAACATATTTTTGGCAAAATAAAAGCCTTATGGTTTGTAGGAGAGGTAGAGAAAATCAATCATGGGTACAGAGTTGAGATTATCAGATCATCAGCATCACAGTTGTGATAGGAACCCAGGTTGAGCTGTGGTTCAGATTCATGGTTGAGATAATCAGATCATCAGCATCACAGTTGTGATAGGAACCCAGGTTGAGCTGTGGTTCATATTCATGGTTGAGATTATCAGATCATCAGCATCACAGTTGTGATAGGAACCCAGGTTAAGCTGTGGTTCAGATTCATGGTTGAGATAATCAGATCATCAGCATCACAGTTGTGATAGGAACCCAGGTTGAGCTGTGGTTCATATTCATGGTTGAGATAATCAGATCATCAGCATCACAGTTGTGATAGGAACCTAGGTTGAGCTGTGGTTCAGATTCATGGTTGAGATAATCAGATCATCAGCATCACAGTTGTGATAGGAACCCAGGTTGAGCTGTGGTTCAGATTCATGGTTGAGATTATCAGATCATCAGCATCACAGTTGTGATAGGAACCCAGGTTGAGCTGTGGTTCAGATTCATGGTTGAGATAATCAGATCATCAGCATCACAGTTGTGATAGGAACCCAGGTTGAGCTGTGGTTCAGATTCATGGTTGAGATAATCAGATCATCAGCATCACAGTTGTGATAGGAACCCAGGTTGAGCTGTGGTTCAGATTCATGGTTGAGATTATCAGATCATTAGCATCACAGTTGTGATAGGAACCCAGGTTGAGCTGTGGTTCAGATTCATGGTTGAGATTATCAGATCATCAGCATCACAGTTGTGATAGGAACCCAGGTTGAGCTGTGGTTCAGATTCATGGTTGAAATAATCAGATCATCAGCATCACAGTTGTGATAGGAACCCAGGTTGAGCTGTGGTTCAGATTCATGGTTGAGATAATCAGATCATCAGCATCACAGTTGTGATGGGAACCCAGGTTGAGCTGTGGTTCAGATTCATAGTTGAGATAATCAGATCATCAGCATCACAGTTGTGATGGGAACCCAGGTTGAGCTGTGGTTCAGATTCATGGTTGAGATAATCAGATCATCAGCATCACAGTTGTGATGGGAACCCAGGTTGAGCTGTGGTTCAGATTCATAGTTGAGATAATCAGATCATCAGCATCGCATTTGTGATAGGAACCCAGGTTGAGCTGTGGTTCAGATTCATGGTTGAGATAATCAGATCGTCAGCATCACAGTTGTGATAGGAACCCAGGTTGAGCTGTGGTTCAGATTCATGGTTGAGATAATCAGATCATCAGCATCACATTTGTGATAGGAACCCAGGTTGAGCTGTGGTTCAGATTCATGGTTGAGATAATTAGATTGTCAGTATCACAGCTGTGATAGGAACCCAGGTTGAGTCTTGGTTCAGATAAAAAAAAATCAGCCTGGAACATCTTTATCTCCACCTAAAATCCAAGAAAGATATAATTATTATATAAATATCAGATCTGAGGAATAAATCATGTACAAGTACTTCTCTCTGGTTGGTGATACACAGCCAGATATACTCTTTAATTTTTACTTATATTTGAGCTTAGTCAAATGCATCACTGTATAAACATTTGTACTGCTTAATCGTATGGATGTGTTAAATATTTAGTTGGTAAGATGAAAACTTGTAATTTCTTCTTCTATTTTCAGAATTTCTGGAATTTTGCTTTGAAGTTTACCCACAGTGAGGTGGTTGCACAATTGAAACATTTGGGACAGATAACAACAGAGATTGGGTTGTGTAGGGTAAGTAGTATGGTAGGAATGGCACGAGTTACAGTAGAATTAACTGAAATATGGCAGATTATATGAATATAAACTGAAATGTCACAAATACAAAGAAATATCTATCACTGAAATGTCACAAATACAAAGAAATATCTATCACTGAAAACAAATACAATATGTTTTTGAAAAAATTTGGGAATTGTTTCATGACATACTTACTTAGTTTTGTATATAAAGACATTTTTGATGTATGTGCATGTTTGAAAACAAAACCTTCAAGCCAGAGAACCCCCTCCCTTATCTCCCCCCCCCCCCCCCCCCCCACTTTTTTTCAGTTATCTCCCAGATACATTTTTGTATAAAGGATAGTAATTACAATATGATATTTACTAGGTTAAACTACCAGTTTAAACAGTGCATGAAAGCAGTGTGTGAATATTGAATAAAAGTGAGAACATATACAATTTCAATCATTACTTTTTCTCTTTTATACATGTATGTGCACTTATTGTAAGCTGTATGAGGGATGTACCTCCTTCACCCCTCATACAGCATGAGATGGGGAGAATAAATGGGACTCCAGTTTGGAGGCTGAAACTGAAAAAAAAAAAGAAATGTCACAAATTATAGAAAAATATCATGAATTATAGGAATATTATCGGTAAAAGAAATATCATGAATAATAGGAATATTGTCGGTAACAGAAATATCACAGATCATAGGAATATTAACAGGAATTTCTCAAATTATAGGAATATTAACAGAAATATTGCAAATTAAAAGTATATTTACAGAAATATCAGAAATTATAGGAATATTAACAGAACTATCATAGATTAAAGGAACATTAACAGAAATATCACATATTATTGGAATATTAACAGAAATATCACATATAATAAGAACATTAATAGTTTGAATTATTATATTAACTGAAATGTCACATATTAACTGAAATGTTACAGATTATAGAAATATTGACAGAAATGCTACATATTGTTGGAATATTGACAGAAATATCGCAAATTATAGGAAGATTAATAGAAATTTCACAGATTTGAGTTAAATTTTACCACAGTGAAGACAATGTGGTAGACCATGCTTGTGGGGGTAGTGGCTGCTGTAGAGATTCCCACCTATATTATACTAAGTACTTGCAATTACTTGTATGACAATAGTTAAAATATTGTGATCATTCATTTTATGTGAATAATATAAATAATAATTATCGCTGTTTAATGAAAGTTGCACAGTTTATTAAAACAGACTTGTGTGTGATGTAAAAGGTAAGAGTTGATTAATCTAAGAAAAGTTTTAATGTTGTAAATTGTAGGCATGGGTCCGAGTGGGACTGAATGATGGGTTAATGGAGAGCTATGTTGATGCAATGGTTTCTGACAAGAAAACGCTAGAGTAAGTTTATTACTCTTTTCCTCCAACAGGGTATTTCTAACTTTAAGTTGTGCATTTGTCCTTTAAATTATCAAAAACTTGATGTGTTTTTGGAATAGAAAATCTTTACCACTTAAACTACTACCTTAATAGCCTTGAGCCTGTGATACATGTATTAAGCATTGTAGCACTGTAGCATTTGATTTACACATCAAAAGCTACCTACTCAAAAAAATGTGACTTTCTGTTGGGAGTGGGGGGAAGAATTGGCCAGCTGATTCCCCCCCCCCCCCCCCCCCCCCCCCCGAACACATATTTTTCGATTTTTCGATGGTGGTGGGAGAGGGGAGAAAAGTCAGTATGCATATGTGTTATCATTTTATATTGTATTCTTTGTACATGATTAACATGATTATAGTTTTTTGATATTAAAAAAAAAAACTAATGTTTTCTGTACCAAATTTTTAAAATTGGGATAGTGAAAAGCAAACATACATTATTTTGATGCCGGTTCTAACTAGTTAGTTTTAGTAACTACACTTGATTAGTTATAATTCATCAATTGTTTTTATGCTTATATTAGAGGAAGAAATTGAAAACAATATTTAATCATTATCTGTTTTCTAATTGCCTATTGTCCTTTGTCCGTCGTCTGTCCATGAATTTTTTTGTTGTGTGCACTCTAGCACCCACATTTTTCATTTGATCCTCACTAAACTTGCACAGTAGTTATATAACCATAATATCTCAGACAAATTTTTGAACTGGCCAAATCGAATTATTAATGTCGGAGTTATGACCCTTGAAACATTAAAAAATGTACTATTTGAAAGTGTGTGCACTCTAGTTATATTTATTTGTGGGGGTACTACTTGGCCAAGTGGCGTAAGACATTTACTTAAGATCACTTACCTCTCACTGCTAAGGTGCAAACACTTTATTTGAGAGAGTTTCTACTCGAATTCATTCTAAGGCCTTCCTCCACCAATAAAACAGAATATGCCATATATATAGCCTGAAATGTGTTAAAAATGTTGTTAACATTTAAATACATATATTTATTTGCTAGTGTGCATGTATGTTTTCAGGACTTACTATCATAGGACAGCATATCTTAGAGATTCTGAACAACCAGGCATCATGAAGACCTATCTACATGGTATGTACTACCCTAATGTCAATGAAAAGTCTTCTCTACCATTTTAAAAGGGGATAAGTGAGATAGCCCCTTTTGTACTAAGATTTTTTTTTTCTAAATCTCAGTAATTGCTATTCATGCATCAATGAAATTTCACATACATTCATTACTGTTTAAGGGATTCAAAGAAACAAAATGAATATCTCTGTTTTTATTTAAGGCATAACTATGGTCTATTTATACTTTTTAAACTATTTAAAGTTTTTTCTAGCAGGCTCCTATCTCAGTAACAACTTGCATTACGCCATTGAAACTTAACTTGCATGTTCACTACCACTAATTCAACTCGAGGGAAAGTGGGATAACTCCATTTTGGTCTCATAGTAGGTGCATTGTTACAGACAAAGCTTAAGTGACATAATATTCACTATGTATTTTATTAAAATCATATTCTTTTATTATACTAGAAAATTTTGTTAAATTTTATGTAGCATGTTTTTATTATCCGCAGACAATTTTCAAAAGTCACATGTGTTGTCCTCCTACAGCTCTTGTTCATATTATCTACATGTAATTTATTTTAACTCATGACTTTTTGTTGATACATGTAAGTCTGAATATGTGGTATAAACCAGCTGTGCGCTAAGGCCTTGTGTGGTGTCCTTGAGGGAGACACTTTATCTGCACGTGCGAAATACTCGTTCTACATAGGGAGAATCCAAGCATGATTTATGAAAGTTGTAAAAAAATGTTTCACAACAAAATAAGTTAAACTATAACTTGTAAACTCACTTTTTTCAAGAAGCAGTGTAACAAATAACATTACAGTTGCTTGTAGTTGTTAAGTTTTAGATATTGTTTATACTCCTAAAACAAGTATATTTAGTGTATAATACCTAAAGTATGTGTTATTTATCCAGGATTGATGACGTTTGAATTCAAGCTGTCCTACAATGCAAGTGTATTAAACGAGTGGTCATACGCACCTCTGACAATGGCTGGTGTTATAGAGTCATTAGATGCGCCGCCTCCAGTCATAAAACCTGCAGGTATATTCAGTTCATATGTGTCTGTCTGTATTAAGCCATAATAGATTTATTGCTAGACTATCATCCGTCTGCCCCCCTTATTTTCATGCCACCCCAACCCTTTTTTTTTCATAAAAATAAATAATTAAATAAAATAAAAAAAATAAAAAATAAACTCCCCAACCCCTTCCCCCTTTTTAAGAAATATTTGGATGATAATCTAGCAATTTATTTATAATGTCCTTATGTGCTGTATATTACATTTATTTAATCTGTAATATAATTGTGTTGTGCACCTTAAGATATTTTAATGTTAAAGTGATTAAGGTCATAAGTTCAAACCCCACTTGCTCCAAAAACTTCATGTTCATGAGAAAGTTTCCAGTAACTTGCAGGAGGACGGTGGTTCTATTCAGTCTGAGGTCTTCCTCCACCAGTATAACTGGATATGCCATATGTAACCTGAGTAACATGTAACATGTGTTGAAAATGGCATTAAACCCAATCCAAGGGATTAACTATCTTGAGGTTCAAGTAGAGGTGGACCTCACAGGACCTCGTTGGCCGAGTGGTCAAAGGCGCTGTCTAAAGATCACTTACCTCTTACCACTAAGGTCATAGACCTGTTCCAGTCCCGCTTGCTCCAAAAACTTTATGTGAGAAAGTTTCCAGTTACTTGAGGAGGGATGGTGGTTCTACTCAGTCTAAGGTCTTCCTCCACCAGTTAAACTGGATATGCCATATATTACCTGAAATGGGTTGAAAATGGTGTTAAACCCCATCAAAAGAATTAAAAAACCATCACACCTCACAGTACTTGCACATATCACAATCTTAACCAAGAATCACTGACTTGGTCACATTGTTGAAATTGGAGTTCTTGATTTCCTTCTATATCAAACAGAACGATACCTTCATTGATACAGAATAGTTTATTTTGGATTTAAGTATATTACGTAGCTTATCATCACAAATGGTAACATATCAATACATCAATACTTGTGCATGCATAGAAAAAAAACAACATGAAAATTCAAATACAGGTTTAATGCTAGTGAAATGCTTAAGCTGGATAGAGACATTAAAGAAAATAATAGAAGTCATATATGATTATTATTATTATGTTATTCTGACCTTTACATGTATATTTAAATACACTTTCAGCGACATCAAAGAAGCAAAAGCAGATCGCACATGTGTCTCCCAATTCTCCTGTAGATGTTCGACAAGTTCGAACACGCTCTCGTGGCAGTAGTGATGAAAAAGATCGAAATGGAAAGATTCAGTCGTCAGATAATCCCATGCAGCAACCTAAATTTGGGCCACCATCTGACAGCTCTTATTATGTGACTTCATCAGAGTTCACATCAAAAGATGTTGAGGAGTTTAAGAAGTTGGTATATCAATCATCCCCAGTTGACCAGTCTGAATGTTCGAGCTCAAGCCGTGTATCATGTCCTGATCCCCCTATGTTGAATCTAAGTCCAGCTACATATGTTCAAAAGACATATGGTGACACCGAATGGTCATCCAAAACTGATGCAAATCAGGACAATTTTAAAGAAATGTCTAATGCGTTTGAATCACTGGATGATTCTGAAGATATCCTGGAGAACCTAACTGATAATTCTAAGACAAATGTCAAGAAAATACATAAATTGAAACCATTAGAAGTGGATTTTCCTCCAATCAGTCCAACTTCAAAAGATCTATTGAATGAGATTTATAATACTGATTTGACAGTCAACAGTGATCAAACAGATGGTGACACAACAGGTAGGGATGCACACAAAGGACCTGGAAATAATGACCTTGAAGAAAGTTGGGAAGAGTTTTACAGAAGTCCTGTAAAGACAGTACATGAAGATGAACAGAGGTTCAAACGTGTTCAACGTTTAGAGTCTGTCAATCAAGAAATGACGGAAGAATCCATTCTGAATAGTTTCATTGATTTGGAGGAGGATTCAGTGAATGAAACTAACGGAACTGGTGTTCATGTTGATAATGTAATTGGAGGTACCAAAGAAAAGGGAGATTTTGTAGATGAAGTAAGTGGCAAAAATGATGAGGACAGAGACAGCATTATGAGCATAAGCGAAATAAAACGACTTATTGGTGATGAAAATCCAAATGGTAGTCAAGTTTCAGATTCAAGTTTAAAGGAACTAGATATTGATATAGATAAATTAATAGGAACGAGTGATAATAAACCAGAAAAAAAGAAAGAAGTTTCTAAAATACTTAGTGAAGAAAATATTAAACAATTGACTGAGGAGTTAAAAAGAGACCAAAGTTTGCTTGAAGAGAAAATAAAACATATTCATGGAGATAAAACACCAGTTCATCACAAGAAAAAAAGTCCAACTAAAAAGAAAAAAGATAAGAGAAGAAGCTCAATGCAGAAGTTGAAACCAGAACTGAGCCTGAGTCCGCCAAAAGTGACAGCTCTGGAACCAGAACTGTCAGATGCATTTGCTGATAAAATAGATAGAGTTCAGTTAGAAAACCCAGAGTATCTATCCAAACATCGACTCTCTTTACCTGCCATAAGCGGTGCTGGACAAGATACACAGACAGGAGGCAGCAAGCGCAAATCATTGCCTAATGTTTTGGAGCAGCAAGAAGAAAATGAAGAAAACAATCTGTCCAGTTCACCATACAATATGGAAGAGCATCTGAAAGCCATCTATGATGGCATGCCAATAGACAAAGTTGAGAGGGATGACAGGTTAAATGAAGACGAAGAGCGTATTAGACAAAGGTATTAAATGAGATTGTGTCTGTAATACTGATACAGAGTATAATGGCAAAGTCACCAATTTTTACAATATCATGATACATTTTTTATGCCCGGGGCAGCCATTGTAGTGATTTCTGTCTGTCTGTCTTTCCTTCCATTCAAATATTGTGGTTTTGTCAGTAATTTGATCATAATATTCCTTGGAAGAATGTCTAGTTCCAGTTTGATAACCAGTCGAAAAGCCCAAGGAGGTCATGGTCCATGGATTGTTCAAAATTTGCAAGATTTAAATAATGTCTTCAGTATCGGAAATAGTCCACCTTTGAGAAAGGAATGAAATATTTTCATAGTGTTTAAATATAAAGGTTGAAATAATTTTACCGTTTTCTACTTAATAACTTGAAATGAAATGTAATATTTATTCCTGTTAATTGCTTTTGACATACATGTACATGTACAATAATTTTGTTTATTCTATACCTGTAAGTGTATAGTCAGTCACCTACTCCAAATGTTACCACATTATCGTACCACATTATCATACAATATGTAGAAGCTTATTGGATCCAATAAAAGGAAATAATTTTTAACGATTAAAACAAACAACATAATGTTTTGATGATGAGAAAATCCGAATCCACTGCAACTTCCACTCTTCGTCTGCCACGTTGAACTCATGGTTTATTATTTTAAAGGATCTTAATTTTTCTTAACTCTTTTGATATTTTTTTTTCTGATTAAGGTATAAAATAAAAATGATAATTTTACAGTTTTTTGTACAATATGGGAATATAATGTACTCGTACATATTGTGTACGGTATCTTGTCCAATATGGTTTTCACCACAATACATATGCGTACAATATATTCCCATATTGTACAAAACACTGTAAAATAACCTTATATTATCACCTTCATACGGTTCACATGTGGCTTACTCTCTGCAGCAAAAAAACAGCAAATAGAGCACAAGAGCATTATTTCACTTTGTTTGTAGGAAGGTTATTCGTTATTAATAAACAGTTAAATGGCAAGATTGAAATTAAGTCACAAAAGTGGAAAATAACTAAGGAATAAGAATTGTACAATAATTATATAAAAACATAAATAACAATAGAGTAATATGATATCAACAAAATTTTGAAGGTTGATATCTGATGAGCACCGCCACAGTGTGGGAAACAGCCTGACGTTAACAGGACGTGGTTGGTCATCTTCCTTTGAAAGTGAGATGGAAGATACAGTTGATGCCCTCTCACCTCCCAGACCCAGCTTAGGTCTGTCCATCGGAGTGCCTATAGCTTCCAGGCCTAAATGTGAGTATTCATCCAACCTAGGCAACATCTTCAGATGAGCTTATTATACGAGGTGTGTTAAAAAATGACTTGGACTTTTGTAGTATTTTCAACATTTAATATAGCACATGAATAAAAATTATATGGTCATTAAATGTAATATTTCCGATATTCAATTTCCATAATTATACCCCCGACAAACGAAGTTTTGAGGGGGTATATTGGAGTCACCCTGAGGTCGGTCTGTCGGTAGGTCTGTCCGTTGCAATTTTCCTTGTCCGGAGCATCACTTGAAAAGTACTGGATGGAATTTCATCAAACGTCATACAATGGTAGAATATAATGAGAGGAAGTGCAGTGTACAAGAAACAAAACTCTATTATTGCTAATTACAGAGTTATTGCCCTTTGATATTTTTTCTTGTCCGGAGCATAACTTGAAAAGTACCTGATGGAATTTCATCAAGCTTCATACAATGGTAGAATATAATGAGAGGAAGTGCAGTGTACAAGAAACATAACTCTATTCTTGCTAATTACAGAGTTATTGCCCTTTGATATATTTCCCTTGTCCGGAGCATTACTTTTAAAGTACTGGATGGAATTTCATCAAATGTCATACAATTGTAGAATATAATGACAGGAAGTGCAGTGTACAAGAAACATAACTCTATTCTTGCTAATTACAGAGTTATTGCCCTTTGATATATTTCCCTTGTCCGGAGCATTACTTTTAAAGTACTGGATGGAATTTCATCAAACTTCATACAATGGTAGAATATAATGACAGGAAGTGCAGTGAACAAGAAACATAACTCTATTCTTGCTAATTACAGAGTTATTGCCCTTTGATATATTTCCCTTGTCTGGTGCAGTACTTTTATAGTACTTTTAAAGCCATCAGTGATAACAGTTTAATAAAGTTCATGAAAGAACCAAGTTGATGAATACATGGAGTTCGAGTAAAGCAGGTTCGATATTGTAATCCTAGTGCTCTTGTTTGTTTCTTATCCATAAAATTGTTGTCCCTCAACATAACTCGAAAAAGTATAACATTTATTGATTGCCATGAAAGCTTGTACACTGCACAATAATTAAAAAGACTGTTTTTAATTTTAAAAAGACTGTTTTTAATTTTAACAAAACCATAAAAAAATTAACAATACAAAAAACTCAATCCATAACATTCTCTTTTATTAAGAATTTTTTTTGTCTGGAGCATAACTTTAAAACTATTGGATATAATTTAATAAAACTCATACAATGGTTAACCATTTTCTGTCATGGCGGCGTTCGGGGGTATTCATCACCTTCAGTGATAGGTCTAGTTTTTATCTATATTGAATACGGTTATGTAGTGCTTAGCATGATATATGTCATTGACTCATTATGTAAAATATACCAGTATACTTATATCTATAGAAATCACTGCTTAGAATAGTTGATTGTCAGGGAAACTTGACTATTAAGTAGGGCTCCATGTATGGGTATTGAAATATAAGGTGCTCTGACACTTGACATAAACAGTATTTTATTATGTCGGACTTTAGTGAATTAAAATGTGTTGACTGCTCATGACAGAGGTTGCAGGTTTGTTCCCGGGCTAGACCCAATGTCATAAACAACACTCGGTAATGGTACCATCCAGGAAACGGACTAGAGTGACCAGGGCAGAGTCTTGTAGTCTGCATATAGTTAGTGAATTAAGATGCTACATACATGTAGCCTTACATGTACATGCAAGATGACCAGCAATAACTATTGACAAATAGGATACTGACAGTACCTGGTATAATCCAATTTAGTGAAAAATGTCAATATCTATTGAATTGTAATAGTTAGGTATTCACAATTTAATTTTTATATTTTCTTTCTTTTCTATCACAGAGGAAAAGCAGAGATTTAATTTTGTATTGAATATAAATATTTTTTTATTCTTTCAATTTATTTTCAGTTTATTTTGTCAATCTTCTTAAAACACCAATTTATGTGAGAGTCTCTAATGACGTGTAGTTTTTATTTTAAAAAAACAACATTTTTTATATTAAATGTTTCAGCTGAGAGTTTTGGCACTCTACTACAAAACTACACCCCGTCCAGCTCCTTGTCCGCACCATCTATAGACGATGTTCTCCAACACTTCCCACGACGGGAAACCTTCCAATCTCCGGGGACACAGTCACCACCAAATGAAGTAAGTTTTGTGTGCATAATATTGGTTGTATGATATGTTATTATATACATTCAGACATGTTTTGTAGTCATTAAAACTTACACATTATGTTTATTGTATGCATTTGTTTATATAGGAAATGTACAATGTTAGAGAAAAAAAGACAAATATTAATAAAAAAAAAAGTAATATCATTTACATGTGTATACTGTACAATTAGTAATTCAATTAAGGGTCATGTACATGTTAAATTTGTTAAGTATAAAATCATGTGAAAATCATGAAACAGTTAAACTTGAATAACAGTCTGGTAGAAGTTATTAAACTGTTGAGTTGATTATACAATTATGTAAAAATCACAAATCAGTTAAAAGATGAAAATACAAAAATGTAAAAGTCATGAAACCATTGAGTTGAATATACAATTATGTAAGAGTCACAAATTAGTTAAAAGTTTTATATACAGTTATGTAAGAGTCACAAATTAGTAAAATGTTGAATATACAAATATGTAAGAGTCACAAATTAGTTGGAAGTTGAATATACTATTATGTAAGAGTCACAAATCAGTTAAAAGTTGAATATAAAATTATTTAAGAGTAAGAAATTAGTTAAAAGATAAATATACAATTATGTAAGAGTCACAAATAAGTTAGAAGTCACAAATTAGTTAAATGTTGAATATACAAATATGTAAGAGTCACAGATTAGTTAAAAGTTTAATATACAAATATGTAAGAGTCACAGATTTGTAAGATTGATTGATTGATTGAATATTTAGCATCATTTATATGCCATCGAGGGCTAACAGACCATCAGTTAACCTAACCACTGTTTCCTAGAATTAATCAGTACCAGAGCACACTCTGTCTTCGCAAGTTAAATATACAATTATGTTAGAGTCACAGATTAGTTAAAAGTTGAATATACAATTATATAAGAGTCACAAATTAGTTAAGAGTTAAATATACAATTATGTAAGAGTCACAAATTAGTTAAAAGTTGAATATACAATTATGTAAGAGTCACAAATCAGTTAAAAGTTGAATATACAATTATGTAAGAGTCACAATTCAGTTAGATGTTGAATATACAATTATGCAAGAGTCACAAATCAGTTAAATGTTGAATATACAATTATGTAAGAGTCACAAATCAGTTAAATGTTGAATATACAATCATGTAAGAGCCACAAATTATGTAAGAGTCACAAATCAGTTAAAAGTTGAATATACAATTATGTTAGACTTAAAAATCAGTTAAATGTTGAATATACAATCATGTAAGAGTCACAAATCAGTTAAATGTTAAATATAAAATCATGTAAGAGCCAAATATTTGTAAGAAGTTGAATATACAATTATGTAAGAGTCACAAATCAGTTAAAGTTGAATATACAATTATGTAAGAGTCACAAATCAGTTAAAGTTGAATATACAATTATGTAAGAGTCACAAATCAGTTAAAAGTTGAATATACAATTATGTAAGAGTCACAAATCAGTTAAAGTTGAATATACAATTATGTAAGAGTCACAAATTTGTTAGAAGTTGAATATACAATTATGTAAGAGCCACAAATAAGTTAGAAGTTGAATATACAATTATGTAAGAGTCACAAATCTGTTAAAAGTTGAAATTACAATTATGTAAGAGTCACAAAATAGTTAAAAGTTGAATATACAATTATGTAAGAGTCACAAATCAATTAAATGTTGAATATACAATTATGTAAGAGTCACAAATCAGTTAAACGTTGAATATACAATTGTGTAAGACTCACAAATTAGTTAAAAGTTTAATATACAGTTACGTAAGAGTCACAAATTAGTTAGAAGTTGAATATACAATTATGTAAGAGTCACAAATCAATTAAATGTTGAATATACAATTATGTAAGAGTCACAAATCAGTTAAACGTTGAATATACAATTATATAAGAGTCACAAATCAGTTAAATGTTGAATATACAAATATGTAAGAGTCACGAATTAGTTAAAAGTTAAATATACAATTATGTAAATGTCATGAAACAGTTAAACTTGAATTATATACAATTATACAGAAGACACCAAGTTAAGTATCAAATCATTATAAAAGCAGTTAAAATTAAGTATTCAAGCAATGTAAAAGTATTGAAGCAGGCTGAACTCTGTATACATTAAATAATCACACACATTAATGATTTAAAATTAGAACATGTGTTGATTCATATGCAAAATGTTGTTTCATTGGTAAAGGGAATTATGCAAAATGTTGATCCATTGGTAAAGGGAATTATGCAAAATGTTGATTCATTGGTAAATGGTAATATGCAAAATGTTGATTCATTGGTACAGGGTAATATGCAAAATGTTGATTCATTGGTAAAGGGTAATGTGCAAAATGAATAATATACATTAAGTTATAGGATTTCAAAAATTAAGTTGAGGAAAATCTCAAGTTGAGATGTTTAGTGAAATTGGTACTGTGCTCCAGGTTCTAATAGGAAACTGAATAATGACCTTGATCTCTAGGATTGCACTCTTTAAGAGTGTGATTCGGATTTCTTACATGCAGAAAAACATCCAGCTGTATGATCATTCTGTTTATCTATGATTTTACATCCTTTCACTATCTCATTATATGCATGTTAACCTAAAATCATGTGATTCCTCATGATGATCTTTAAGACTAAATGTCTGTAATGCTGTAAAAATATTAATGGTTTCTGGTTTCTCTGTTTGAAGAAAGATGGACTGACTAACTTTGGCTTCCTTCTTCAATAGATACCTATTCTTACTATGTCTCAATTTAATACTTTAAATGCCATGTTTATTTTAATAACAATGTATATGTTTTGTCAATCCAATAAATTATGTATATCTTGGTAACAAAGGAGCGCATGGTTCAGTGATAGAGCATAGAACCATTGATAGGTTGGTCATGGGTTTGATCCTCTGCCAAGACTATGTGTTGTGTCCTTGAGCAAGACACTTTTTTCGCATATGCTTAGTACTGGTTCTGCCCAGGAAGACTTCAAGCGTGATTTGTATAAATTGTAATAACTTGTTTCACAATCAAAGTAAAAAAATTAGTTTAAACTAACAAAGGGAAATAAAGTGTATATAACAGCAAAACTACAAAGAACTTGTATGACAGTATAGTTAGCACTGTTGAGGATTTCTTCATTCTGATGTAATAGTAATTGGACATCCTTGCTGTTTATTTTCATTAGGGAAACTTATCACAATAAACAATATATTTTGAAAAAATGGACTTTGATATTAGTAGCTTTCAGGGCACTCGTTTGGTCGATTTTGGGGCCGAATATCGGCCCCATTCCCCTCCTAAAATAATATGTTTTTTTCCCCTTTCTAAAAAAAAAATCCCCTCGAAAACAAAAATTAAATCGGAAGGAAAATCACGAAGTTACTCGTCGGCCGGACATAAGAACGAATAGTTTTGATTATGAATCCAATAAAACATTCATGAGTTTTCTCCCTTGATTGATTGTCCAATGAATTTTCTCATAACAAGTCAGTATGGATTCATTCAAATTTTTCAGATATTGCCCTTAGCAGGTGAAAAATGTCACATAATCAAATACATTACCCGCGAAAAATAACATCGAAAACAGCAGATAATTGTAAAAAAAAAAGACATCTTATTCAAACAGAAAAGTTTGCAAGCAAAACAAAGTTTAGAAAACCCGGGGATCCATCCCACTACAAGCTCGCTAGAGCTTCAAAAATCCTCTGACATGCCATGTTCCGATTCCAAAAAAAAGTAAAGCCTCGCAGTCTGAAGCTGTGTCCAGTTCTGATTCTGATGGCGAATCGGACATTGTCCATGTTGATAAGAAACGTCATGTATTAGTTCCTGATAATATGTTGTTTGACACAACTAGATATGAACTCTCTTTCAAATGGTTGTATTATATTGCCTCTAAGGAAGGTTACTGCTGCAAATATTGTGAATTTCTGTACAGTAGTACTATAACTTTTGGAAATGATTGAAAACAGTATTAATAAGTGTGAAAAGTAGTAATATTTATATGGCGAAAAAATTCCCGTATTAGTCTTCAAATGACGAAAAATTCCCCTTTCAGAGGGTATGGGTACCTGTCTCCAAAAGTTGTCTAGTGCCCTGGCTTTTATGTGATGGAAAATATTAATTACTTTTATGCGTACCATAATGACCTATGTGTGAACATGCCGTAAACTTCATTCATTCATTTATTCATTTGTTCATTCATTCGTTGGTTGATTTGTTCATTCATCCATTCATTCATTATTCAATTATTCATTCATTCATTCAGTATATGCATATTCTTGCCATAGTGGATAGTTAGACTGTTCTCTTATTATACAGTAGATTACTGGTACATGCGTATATACATGTACTGCAGGATTGTTTTCTGTACTGCAGAATAGTTTACTGTTCTGCAGGATTGTTAACTGTAGATCACTTTATCACATGTATAAATGTGTGTTAAATCACATACGTAAATGTTCACTACAGGAAACAGACATCTTGGATGAAGGATTTGAAGTTGTCATGGATTCTGATAATCCAGACCCTGTGAGTTACCATGGCACCAGAAATGTTAAATAGTGTTATTGTTCATTAGTTGTTACCATAGATACTATAATGAGCATATATCTGTAGCAAAGGTGTGGGGCCAGTTTGCTAGTAACACACTAATACACAAGTTAATTTTTTTTTGTGTTTTGCTTTATTTTCTGCTGTGCTGTTTTCTTCTATTATTAAAAGTAAGTCTGTCATGACATATTTCATAATGAGTCTTCTTAATAAACATGAACCTTAATTTTGCATATATGCCGGGCCTGATTAGCTCGGTCTGTAACTCGTCTGACTATCAATCAAGGGGTCGTGAGTTTGAATCCCCACACGGCAACAGTCTCCATGATAATGGATATAAGACATTGTGTCTCATTATCATTTTCCTCTCACCACTGATTCTAGTGGGAAAGTTATCAGTTACTTACGGAGATGGGGTGTGGTCGAGTACTGGTTAACCTTTCAGAATCCCAGGAAAAAGTGCTTAGGTTAACTGATCATCTGTTAGCCCTCGATAGTATAAAAATTATGCTAAATATTCAATCAATCAATCATTAATTTTGCATATCACTTTTGCATTCCAGTGATTTTTTGGCAGAGTTTAGGCACTTTCAATTTTTCTTTTAAAAATATTGCCAATTTTCTTCACTGCAACCAACATCCATGTTTTGACTAAACTTGCTGCAAATGATCGCTGTGAAGCTTCATGTATATATCCACTTTGCCTTCGATCCTTTTGCAATTTTTTTGCCTCCCTATCCTCGGGCATAAAACTCGCCTGCTTTGAACATTAATGATAGTATTAAAGATAATTTTCACAATAATATGATGTCAGACAATGTTTTTTCGTGAGTTCGAATCTCCGTCTGGCCACAGTCTCCATGGCGATTTATTGAGCGATGTTACATCTCATTATCATTTATCTCTCACCACCGATTCATGTGGAAAAATTTATCGATTACTTGCAGAGATGAGTGTGCTCGAGTACTGGGTAAACCTGTCTTGATCTCAGGAAAGAGTGGTTAGGTTAACTGATCGTCTGTTAGCCCCCAATGGCATAAAAATGATGTCAGATATTCAATCAATACTTTAAAGTTGAATAGATTTTTCTTCTTATTTAACACTTATTCAGCTTCAAGATGGCAGCCACTGTTTAACCCTTTACTTCATAAATACTCATTTGGACACCTCTAATATAGACGCCTTTGGTGACCTGATATAGAAGGCTTTTGAATTATTGGGCGAATTATGTTTATATTAACTGACATAGTGGAAAACAGTGCAGGAAGTGTTCAGATTGCTGCAATCTGAACTCTTCCTGCACTGTTTTCAAAGGCCTTCTGTGATTGATGTGGGAAAACACGTATCTATGGAGTAAAGGGTTAAGAGACAGGGGTTTAGGGAAATTTCAATTAATGTAAATATTACTCTTTTTTTTGTGTGTTAAAGCAACACATCCACGTTTAAACTTTTTTAAAAAGTTTTTCAATTGAGTTGTGAGCACATTTCCCATACATAAATATATGGTCAGTGAGCTGTATATGTGCTAACAAACACTATCCAGAACGCTTTAGAATTATTAAAAAATATGTCCAAATTATAAAGCGTGACAAACGCTTTATAAATTATTTTTAAATTGCCGAGGATTCCAACTTGGCTTCAAATTGAATTATGCGAGTCGTATTAAAAAACTTCACGTTTTAGAGCGTAGTGTACTTTACCTGCCTTGAAAGTCATTTTGACAATTTTTTTTGACTCGGGTGAGTTACACGCTTGTTTTATAAAGTGTTAGTCACGCATTACAATTTGGGCATCATTTTGTTCGGGATTGTGTTTATATGCTCATATACAGCTAATTGATCATATGTTTGTATGGGAAATGTGCTAATAACTCAATTAAAAATTTTTTTTTAAAAGTTCGAACGTGGATGTGTTGCTTTAAAGGGTTTTTATATACTAACAGTATATCATAGAATAAGTCCCAGATATGATTAACCCTTTGCTCCGTAAGCATTTGCTTGGACTCTTCCGAATTATAAGCATTAATTCACCACATGTCAGCAATGGGTGAATTATTTTTATATTAACTGACAGTGGAAAACAGTGCAGGAAGTGTTCAGATTGCTCATCTTGAGTAATCTGAACTCTTCCTGCACTGTTTTCAAAGGTCTTCTGTGATTGGTGTGGGGAAACACGTATTTATGGAGTAAAGGGTTAACATCAATTGAGAGTTCTAGTTTAGTGTGTTCTGTTTGCATGACATTACTAGCCTTCTCAGTATCACTTTCTATTGCATGACTTGAATCATCTTTGTTTACAGTGAAACCTGTGATGACTGCCATCTTTTGTAGTTTTTGAAGTGTTTTTTTTTCTGATTAACACAATTTTCGTTTAATATGCTGTTCTTTTATGTGTGCATATTAATCAACTATTCTATGAATGGGGGAGATTTCTTACTCGCGCCAGTATTGGCATGCCACCTGCATTAAAGGTATGTTTTTCTTGCATAGTGTTTACTCTCGATGTTCCTATACAGTGTATATAAATAGATATCATGTCATGTTTATTTGACAAATGGGGATAATAAGCCTGTTTTCAAATACTGTTTTTTAACAAGTTGAAAATAGTCGAGTTGTCCGACAGCTGTATATTTTTTTTACGCTTTCCTTAAATAACATTTACCTCGTAAAGACAGGTTTGACTGTAACCATTATGCTTTTTTATATTATTAATGTTTTTTGTTTTAAGCTCTACTGGCCAAAGGCCAGGAGTGCTTATGAGATGGCGCGTTGTCTGTTGTCTGTCGTCCGTCGTCTGTCGTCTGTTAGCAGCACTTTCTCTGTAACCACTAGGCCAATTAAACTGAAACTTCACATGCATGTTTCTGTTGCATAGGAGACTATACAGAAGACTTTTTTTTTCAATCTGACATACAAGATGGCCGCCATTACTAAAAATAGTCCAAAACTTAAAAAATCTTATTCTCATGAACGGCCCAAAAGATTTTACAAATGTTTATGTAGTAATGATGACCAACTATAGTTTTGTTAGATTTGTTCAAATGGTGTCCCTAGGGTTAAATATGACCCCGCCCCGAGGGTTCAATTAGGGGACACATGTCATTATATTATTTTTTTAAAAATGGAAATGATTTTGCCTATATCTTCACAGAAGCATTGTTTGGAGAAGGAGGTTCAGATTTGTAAAATGAATGGGTTCCACTGTCTTAAGGGGTCAGGAGGGGCCCCAAAAGGGTAGAAATTGGGAATTACTAAAAATCGTTTTCTTGAGAACCGGTATGTCAGATTTGTTTATATTTGGCATAAATTTATCCCTATGTGTAGGGGTTTGATTGCAGATAAGAATTAAGAAGCTAAAATTTATAGGGGCCCTGTAAGGGGACTTAGAATTTTACATAGGGATACTATGGGAAAACAGAAAATTCTCTTTTTCTTTCATCTTTTCTGAAACCACTAGGCCAACTAAACTGGAACTTCACATGAATGTTTCTGTTGCATAGGAGACTATACAGAAGATTTTTTTTTTTATCTGAAATTCAAGATGGCTGCTGTTACTAAAAATAGTCCAAAATTTAAAAAATCTTATTCTCATGAACGGCCCAACAAATTTTCAAAATGTTTATGTAGTAATGATGACCAACTATAGTTTTGTTAGATTTGTTCAAATGGTGTCCCTAGGGTTAAATATGACCCCGCCCCGAGGGTTCAATTAGGGGACACATGTCATTATAATATTTTTTTTATTTCTTTTTTAAACTAGAAATGATCTTAAGGGGTCAGGAGGGGCCCCAAAAGGGTAAAAATTGGGAATTACTAAAATCGTTTTCTTGAGAACCGGTATGTCAGATTTTTTCATATTTGGCATAAAATATCCCTATGTGTAGGGGTTTGATTGCAGATAAGAATTAAGGGGCTAAAATGTATAGGGGCCCTGTAAGGGGACTTAGAATTTTACATAGGGATACTATGGGAAAACAGAAAATTCTCTTTTTTTTTCATCTATTCTGAAACTACTAGGCCAATTAAACGGAAACTTCACATGCATGTTTCTGTTGCATAGGAGACTATACAGAAGACTTTTTTTTTTCGATCTGAAATTCAATATGGCTGCCGTTACTAAAATAGTCCAAAACTTAAAAAATCGTCTCATGAACGGCCCAACAGATTTTCAAAATGTTTATGTAGTAATGATGACCAACTATAGTTTTGTTAGATTTGTTCAAATGGTGTCCCTAGGGTTAAAAATGACCCTGCCTCGAGGGTCATTGAGTCAGTAGAGCATCCTCAGACCCTCTTGGACCTCTTGTTTTTATATTAAACTACTAACACAGCAATTCTTAATCCACTCACCTGAACAAATGGGTTGTCACTGCTAACATTGCTTTATTTTGTTCAGCTGAACAAGCCTGTGCTATGTCCTTGCCACCAAAGATGGTAGAGGAGTCATAAAGCAATAATATAAAGTTATTTTATTCTCTTGGTTTTAAATGAAATATAAAAATATGTTGTTTTTTCTTTCAACTATTAAGTTTCATAATTTTTATATCAACCATTAGTCAATAGTTAATAGTTTCTGGTCATAGGCTTATATTATTAAAGCTACATACTCTGTATATATTTGTGCTAAAAAATGTTAAATATTAACATCTAGGTGTCTGTTTCACCAACATGGTTAAGTATATACTTAACTGCTTAAATCTCAGAAAGCAGCTTGCTGAGGTGGCTTGATTTTAGACTGGTTATTAAAAAAACTTATGGTTTCATCGATGTTGGATATACATTAATATTAGATTACAAGTCAAAATTGAGTTCAGTTTTTTAGTATAAAAGTAAAGCTTGAAGAAATGTTGTAGAAACAGAAGCCTGGTGGTATATCATAAACGACAAAATGTGTTACTGACTTCGAGTTTGATGGTCAGAGTTGCATATACCGGTAGAGTGAATTTGCTTTTGTTCATTTGAGCACATGCTTTTATGCAGCTTTATTCACAGTAAAACTTACTCAGAATTTGGTGAAATTGTAGAATAATAATGAATATTCATTGTTTACATATACATGTGTGCTGTTCAAGATTAAATGTAACAGAGGGAATAAATGTTTCTGAACACAATTTATTCTTGTTTATTTTAGAATACTGACATTGTTATAAAGTGTTTGTAAAGTAAAGAGGCAACATTTTTCTTTGTGTAAGTTTAAGACTTGTTAGATAGATGTACCACAGTCATGGCAAGGTGAACTGAATATATTAACAAACAGTTTTTAAAAAATATATTAACTAATTTTCAAATACAGCCTATCAACTTTAACATAATTACATAAGAAAATATCAAAAATATTAAACAAATTGTATATATTTCTGTTTTATGTTTTAGAATTCATTAGAAAGACTTACACAGTTGGCAGATATAGCCAATGAGAAAGGACTGGCAGCGCAAAATTTTCAATGTAAAGGATGTGCACGTGCTGTTGGACTAAGTAAGTTGTCTCATAATACGAATTTATAAAGGGTATTAATGTTCGGTGGCATGCCTGAAGAAGGTCAGATGTAGGACTATCTGGACCACAACATGTAAAAAATGATTAGTTGAAGACTCAGCATGCTTCTGTTTTTAACATGATAAGTGATTTAAATGTAATTAATTTTTGTGTCAAATTAAATTTAGGTAACTGTGCTAGCAAACTTTTGTACAAATATATATGTTGATTGTATATTGATATCTGAAAAATAGCTGTTAGTTTATGATAAAAAACATAGTTTACAAGGATTATTGGATCAGATTTTTCAAATTGCCCTCAGATTTATTAAGTGGAAATCCTTCTTTTGTTTTGGCGAAAAACTAGTTTTGTTAATTCATCTTCATGGGCGAAGGGAAAAGTTTGGCATAAGTAGGAACTATTAAAACAGGCCAGTTAGTCTTATTACTATGTCTGACACCAATTTCGCATGCATATATCAGAATATTTTCTTCTAAATGAAATTAAACTTGCACTCATAGTCTCGTTTTATGAAAGGAGGATGCGGTTCTACTGACCATTTAAAGAGGGTGCCATTTCAATATTCTATGTAAATATTTACTTATAAATATTGATTTACTTTCAGTTTTTGGGAAACCACGTGTTTGTAAATATGACGGGGGATACTACTGCTACGAATGCCATGAGAACGATGAGTACTACATACCAGCCATTATCGTGCATAACTGGGACTTCAGGAAACATAAGGGTAAACTTATTATAAGTACTTCTGGTTTATATGACTTAGCTTATTAATTGTTCACATTATACTGACACTGGCGGTCTACAAGACCTAGAAACTATCCTCTAAATGCTGAGCACCAAGCGAGGAAGCTTCTAATACCATTTTTCAAATCTTTGGTATGACACAGCCTGGATCAAATCCAAGACTTTCCACATGCAAGGTAGATGCTCTACCACTAGACCACCACTGTGGTCTCTTCCTTTCATACATTTATATATTAATTTTGAACTTTTGTACTGCAGATGCTGAGTATAACCTACGTTGCATGGTCCACTGACTTTGTTTGATGCTGAGATTTGCATTTACCTCCAACTTAAAGTTTTCATTTTTACACTATTTCTCAACAAGTACAAGTGCTAGGACACTCATACTTGGATCATAGTTACAACTAACACCCTGCATCACATTTTATACTGCAGATGCTTAGTATAACCTACATTGCATGGTCCACTGACTTTGTTTGATGCTGAATTTTGCACTTACCTTCAATGTCAAGTTTTTGTTTTTACACTATTTCTCAACAAGTACAAGTTCTAGGACACTCATACTTGGATCATAGTTACAACTAACACCCTGCATCACATTTTATACTGCAGATGCTTAGTATAACCTACATTGCATGGTCCATTGACTTTGTTTGATGCTGAATTTTGCACTTACCTTCAATGTCAAGTTTTTGTTTTTACACTATTTCTCAACAAGTACAAGTTCTAGGACACTAATACTTGGATCATAGTTACAGCTAACACCCTGCATTACATAATACAATGCAGATGCTGAGTACTTTTTTTTTTTTAATTTATCTAAATTTTAAATATGTTTTACTAAGAAATACTGGTTTAAGTTGTTTTTTTTAAAATATGTTTTACTTAGAAATACTGGTTAAAGTTTTGTGTGCAACTACCATCAAGTTCATATCTCAAAAATCACTTAATGTATTTGATCGAAACTTCACACAATACTTCTTACAATATATCTTAGTCATTAAACCTACTACAATAACCAAGTTAGATAACTCTTGCATGAATATAATGCAAATTCTTGTGTCATATTTTTGCAAATCGTGGCTGTCACCAAATTCATCAAGTCAAATAACTATGGTAAATAACCACTCTTTAATATATAATGGAAGTTGTTATGTCATTTCTCTGTTACCACTGGATTAAAACAATAATTTTTATAGCTCTACAGATACATGCAGCCATTTTTGTCATTGTATTTTAATTTTTTTCTCTCCCATGTGTGTATTAACAGTCAAAGCGGACACGGCGAGACATATCATTCCGTGGAATTCTTGTATTCTGATTCATTTTTAAGTCGTCCTTAATCAATAAAACATGATGTATGTCATATATAACCTAACATGTGTTGAAAATGGCATTGATATATTTACCACAATGCAGCATTTTCTCTCAGAAGCCGACTATGGATTAAATGGGTTGTGCAGTAAGTATTAATACACTACTATATCAGAACATACATGTAGTATGGATGGCCTAATGACAGAACACCATCATAAATGACTACATCATAAAGGAATGTTTGTCTGACTTTGTGTCAGACTAACAGAATGGACATGGAAAAGGAGTGGGAAGAGGGAGGTTTGGTGCACCCCCTAACCAAGGCTTAAACTCCCCAGTGGCACTTTTGTTACTGGCTGTTAGAGTATTCCTTTTGTTACTTTCTCTATATGTATGCGTATACACATAAAAACAGTTAACCTGTTGTAAGTAGTCAGTCAAGGGAAGGAGCCAAAGTAGCCTTTTCAGACAGGTTGTTGTTTAATGCAGTTTAATTGCTCTGAAAGCATATAAATATGATATAACAAATATGGTTGCTTAAGACAAGTGGCTGCTTAATATAGGTGTCCGCTTATACAGTTTTGACTGTATTGTATTTTTTACGATCACATCTACATGTAGTAGTTGTGTTCACACTGTAGTGGTCGCTGATTTCTCTATCTCGTGTTGGACATCTTATCTTTGGGCTAATCTCAGGTGTCTACATTTCAACACAATAAAACTTTATTTTCTGGCTAGCACTATCTTTAAATGTCATTAAACACATTACATTTCAAATAATTCAATTTTCAGTATCCAAAAAGAACTTGGCATTTCTGCAGGAAATAGAAGAGCAGGCATATATAGATGTAGAAAAGTCAAACCCTAGGCTGTATGATCATGTTCCAGAAATGCAAGATATCAAGGTTTGAATATAGAATTTTATCACCAATATGATCTACATATGTACATAAAACTTATTTGACTTCATACATATGAGAATGCTTTGAGATGTACCTAATATAAGCATGCAATTTGACAAGGGATTGCTTATAAGAGGGTTACATGTACGAATAACATAAAATTGGTATTATATATACTACTGTGTGTATTCAAATGTGAACAAAGCTCATAGTTGAGCTGTTGCTATTGGCCCTGTTCCAATTTTCTGTCATTTTGTTGTTACGGAAGCAGCTCAGAAATTTAAAAAAAAATGGATTTGCAAAAATATTTTTTTATTCCATTACATTACGTATATGTAATCTCACAAGCCCCCTTGATCTTGCTCGGCTTGCGCATTATTTTAGCTATACCACTGACAGGATTCCTTGTGTGACTTTACTTTGAGGCTTTTGGTTATTGTTGCAAATCTTTCTTCTTTTTGAATCGTCTATGTTTTAAATTTATAGAAAAACATTATACATTTGTATGTTGAAAATAAACTGTCAAACTGATATTAATTTTTATGATTTAGTGCATGATTTTTAACAATTTATTTGTTGTTATTTTCAGATGCTTCGTTTGCAGCTCCTTGTCCTTAAGACATATTTATTCTCATGTAAACAGTCCACTGCAGAGGATTTTCGGCGTCTGTTGTGGCCACGGGATTATCTATATGAAAACATTGATATTTATTCATTGGCAGTAAGTATTGTAGAATGTGCATGAACAAAAAATAGAAATGATCCAAGTGGTGGGCATGATGTAAAGCATCTATCCCTCATGTTGGAGGTTGTGTAACATCTTTAGAAGTTCACTAGAAGTGGTTTCTGTGCTCAACATGGTTAACTGAAGTAATGTAACTGGATAAAGTAGCAGATCATGATTATGTAATGACATATAAATGAGGCTATGCTGTGACACTAAACATAAAAACATACTTTTTCAGTTACATTTCTTTATGATATGAAGGAATGAAAACAAAACTAGGTTATACTAATCACGCTCAATCTTCCTGAGTAGAACCAGTCCAAAGCATATGTGGAAAAGGTGTCTTGATCAAGGACACCACATATAGTTTTGGTGAAGGATCAAACCCATGACCCTTCGATCATGTGGTCTATGCTCTACCACTGGACTATGCACTCCACATTAAAACAAAATCAAACAATACAACAGTATCTGAAGTTGAGAAAACATAATTTTAAATTCCGTAGTTCCCTTACAGGACACTTCGAAAATTAAAAAAAAAAAAGAAACTAACTGTTTTATGTTTGTATTTGCAGGATTTGCTCCAGGTGCCCACTGGTGGACTAGCCAGCAGTTTGAGAAAGGTGATACGGTTTGCCACTAAGCATGTGTATGGGTGTCGACTCTGTAGCCAGAAGGGCTTCATCTGTGAATTGTGCAATAATCCCAAGGTTATTTATTCTTTTGAAATGGATGCAACATACAAGGTAAGGATCCTTACACTTTGAAACCTATAGAGCATTGTTGAATATAAAAAGTAAAATTGAGAATAAAATTCAATTTGATAATTCCAAAATTCTGATGCCGGTAAACTTAAAGCTGCAATTTATTTTAAACAGTATAACATCATTTATTTGTTATAACTACATAAACAATAATGTCCAGTATAACCTGTTCTTATTTTGAGCTTATCTTTTGCTTTGAGCGATACATCAGGCCTAGAACCTTGCATGAGTGGCTTCCCCTACCACGGCCATGTGCTGTTTTTTTATCTGAATTATTATACTTGCTACATGTTTTCGTACAAGGAATCGGAGTGTTATTTGTATAATTTTTTAAAGAATGTATGCATATGCTGTAAAATGTATTTGATCGAAACTTCGCACAAAACTTTCTAAAATATTTCTTAGTCATAAACTACTACATTAACCAAGTTAGATATAACTCTTGCATGAAAATAATATTTTAATTTTTTTTCTCTCCCTTATGTGTATTAATGGTCAAAGCAGACACGGCGAGACATCTCATTCAGCGGAATTCTTGTTATGATAATTGTGGCACCATGCTTGACGTATAAGTATTTTGAAAAAAAGATGTGTTATTGGTGAAGAGGGGTGGATTGCATATTCACAAGGTTGATATGCCAGATAATAAATAGGAAATATTGCATCAAATCTGTTTTGTGTAGTTTAAACTGTAATTTAAAACCCATGCTGTTTCGGACAGGGGCATTCTTAACATAGAGAAAAATCAATCTAAAATATGTTTTAAAACATGTTTACCATTGGAATATCTTTTTCTGAAAATTGTTAAGCCCGCGTGGTTCCGGCTAAGAATGGAATCACTGCCGATTTCTGCAGAGGGGTAGGAATCCTCTGAATGGGTGTCATGTTCATTTTATAATATTTTGTCATGTTCACTATTGTGGTTAAATTATCAACCCTTGTGTGGTTTCAGGGAGCCATATGAGTGATGGCAAGAATAGGACCACTGTGGCTCATGCATGTCGTAAGAAGTGACAATTTTGAGTAATACGATAGAATTTGCTGGAACTCTGCAGTTCTGCAGGTATCAAGGTTCTAGGTTCATTCTGCATATTCATTTGTTGGTATATTTTTTTTAAATCTGTATGTTAATTTGTCGTTTTTGTACATGTAGAGTGAACCTGGAATCTATCTACCTGTTGGCGTCAAATAACCTATAATGTGTTGGTACGCCGTAAAACCCTATTCATTCATTCTGAAATGTGTTATGTATTTTTTCAATTAGGTTAGAGTTGCTTTGTTCCTAATCCAACATTGTCAGTAAGAATTATTTTATGCATATTGTCAAGGGTTAACACATTTTGTTGAACATTGATATGAAGTTTTGTACAGGTGCATCATTTTTGTTGCAATGTAAAATGCAGTTGTGTACGTGTACGTGTATATTATCTTGTTCTTTACTGTTTCAGTGTCCACAGTGCAGAACCGTGTTTCACAAGGAGTGTAAGACTGACAATAGACCCTGCCCAAAATGTCAACGAAGATTTCAACGTGAGAGCACACACGGAATACCCGATTCTTTACATACACCAGAATATGATCTCATTAATTAATAAAACAGTTCTGGATACATTACAGATGTGGGTGATTGGTGCTAGTTAAATAGGATTTTCAGATCCTGTCTTGATTTTATTTCCCTGTTTTAGAAATAAGAAATGTATATTTATGTCGATATGTGAGATATTTCATTTAGCAGGTAAGGTTGAATAAATAAGTTATAGTGTATAATTCAGCCTGTACCAGGACACCAACGATGGTAAAATTAGAAATTATCTATTGAGTGAGGTGGGAGACGAATGGTTTTTTAGACTAGCATAGCAGAAATATTTGATTGCTAACGACAGGCTTCAAGGGTCACCTAGCAATGTTGAAAATCTCTTTTAGTCATTTTCAAGCACCAAATCAGTTTTTACACTGGAATTGTAATGATTAAGAAGAGCTAAGCCCTTTTCTGCATGTAAATTCAAAATGAAATTAGGAGTACTTTTTATCAAAACTACCTTGTGTCCCTGTAATAAATGTGATATTGAATAGAGATTGACCATATGTTTTTGTGATTTTAAACATGTGTTTGTGTAATCTCCTTGTGCTAGTCATGTATATTGTCAATGATAACTCTACAGTCACAGTACTCATTCTGTTATATTGAACAGTTAATAACCATGTGGTTTCTGGTAGACATAGCTGCCGAGATCTGCGTTATTTGTCATGTGTTGTTGTACATGTAGCTAAATTGTCAAGGGTGCTACATGTATATATTACGCGATGGCAAAAACCACTCCCTAACAGATTCAACTCCTTACATTCATAAATTGGCTCCAGACTACTTTCAGCTTCACGTGACTTTCCAGTCACATGATTACTGCCATTTAAAAATGGTTTCCACACCATTGAAAACAACTACCAGTACTACAGGTTGTTTTATTTTCTTAAAAAAGTTTTTGGAGCAGATGAAAATAATGCCATTCATGTATACAAAAGGCAGACTGACAACTAAATCTCCCTTTCTGCTCACCAAATATAACAAGGCATCATGCTCTTTATCCTTTTAAACAATATTTTCATCATAACAATGAATGATTGTGTTGATTTCTTCATTGTTTACAATTACGTATTAATCGGGAATCGCTCTGAGTTAAAAAAACACAAGAAAATAGTTCCTCATTTGTTCGTCTAAAAGCTGCTTTGTTGTTTTTTGTTCTATTGTAAAAAAGTGATGATTTGATTCTAGTTTTGTTGTCTGTTTTAAGAATATGCATAAAACTTTATGCACTGTACTTACTAGATTTTGTCCAAAACTCGGACATGTAGCCTGTTGCAGAAAATAGTTTATTATTTATTCCTGTTAAAGCTGCTTTGTTGTTTTTGTTCTAATGAAATTATATAAAATAGTGATGATTTGTTTCTAGTTTTGATGTCTGCTTACAACTGCACTAACTGTAATTACTAAGATTTGTCAAAATTCCTGACATTAAGCCTATTAAAGAGGTGAATGAGTGTAACGAAAGGTAACTGGGCAAAAATGTGTTCTCTTGTGGATATATAGAGTGAACCTTAAATGTTTGTTTTTTACTGACGTCATCTTGTTTGTGCTGGTACTGGAGTTATCTCAAATCCCAGTTTAATCATCCATTAACTGCAGAACCCTCGTTACATAAGAAGTAGGATTTTAGATGCATATGAAAATGTCTTATTATTAAGCATCCATGACAAAAATTCTAACTAATTTACAAGTAATGCATGAATATAATTATATATTAAAAGTTAAAAAGGTGGAGCATGTGATCCTGTGGTCATCTGCGGAAAGTCATACAGTAGATATCCCTGCCACGGCTATGGGTGGTCTCTTTAACCAAGACACTTTATCCACATACATGTATGCGTGGTACTGATTCTACTGAGGAAGACTTCGAGCATGATTTGTCGAAGTTGTATGAACTTGTTTCATAATGAATGTTAAATGAATAAGTCGAAAACATTGAAAGATCAAGTGTAATGCTATTCGTTAACAAACCTGTATTGGAGAGAATTTGAAAATGAACATTTAAAAAGAGAAACAATTTAAAACCAGCTTCAGTGTAGATATGTGTACTAATTATTTGATTAAATGAAGAAGTTGTGATGGGCGCACTTAAGAATTACCTCCCTTACTTGATGGTAGCAAGATTCTTGCACCCAAGAAATTAAAGCTGTGTAAAGCAGTTGGGGAATTTTTTGTTAAAAATGCATAAAATGTCTTATTTCTTTGTGCATATGGGAACATTGGAACATTTTCATGATTTCTGCCAAGTTTGGATGAAATTGGGAACTGTGTGATGAAGTTATAACAGTTTAAAGATGCGTAGTGATACACTGCAACAAATGGGCAGAATTGTCAAAAATGAAGGGGTGCCATCAAACCATCAAAATTGTGACAAAGTAACCTGGTCAACCCCATGTCTTTTCTGCATAATTGGACTAACAGAGGACTATCTATGGAAACAAGGCACTTTTAGAACCATTGGTAATGTATCCAGTGTTCCAGAAGTGCATGTCTCTATATGTAAAATAGTACAAAATTAATTCTTGTGTAAGACGTATAGAATGATTACATAATTTGTCATTTTGAAGCATCTGCGATAATGAACTTTATTGCAAAGCAACTGTGATACTCTTTTCTTTGTATGAGTTACGATTCTGAAGGGACTTTGATATGTTTCCTTATCTATATTCAGTGAACTGTCAAGAATTAATTCATTACCAATGCTTATAAATAAAATAGATACTGCTATTTGATGTGCGTTATTTATGGAATGCAAATTAATATATTAAATTTAAACAAAGGACTTGGTGTATATATACACAAGGATAGGAGACTTGCATCTCCTATTTTTAACTTAATGTTGATAAAATAGCATGGGAAGGATTAATTACTTGACAATTTAATCATTCAGAATTCACAGACAACTGTGACTATGTAATGAAAGTTGTATGTATCCTTAGATGTAAAACGATATTGAATAAAATCATTGAAGTAAAATTTTAAGTTGCTGGGAAAGTCCTTGATTTGTAGAAAATGGGATTATTATGCAAAGTAATTTTTTATTCAAGCGTCAACAAAATCTCAATTAGTTGCTTTTCCTTCCTTATATAATTCCTTGATTCTATTATACTCCATTCAGATTAAATCTATATATTTTTTAAACATATCTATTTATTTGTATTTCCTTTCGCGCAATATAAACCAGTACATAAATCAAGTTTAAAAAAATATATTAAAACCAAGGTGAAAGTATAAATGCTTATTTGGTATTTAAATAACAAAATAATGCAAAAATGCCATGTCAAGAGTTTGTCAATTGTGCGAGTAGATTTAATATTGCAAGAATCTTACACAAGTTGAAACCTAATAGAAAGTTAATGCAGTGCAATCAGAAAGTGATTATTGGAAAGTGCATAAAATTAATTTTGTGTGTTTTATCTATTAACGGGTAGTTGAAATTTAATGATTACATCCAATAATTCTCCAGTAGATGTAGACTTTCGTGATGATATTGTGGCAGAAATGAAAGTCCATTATGTTAATTCAGAATCAATATGTATATTGGCATAACGTCATGAACATAATTATAGTGAAAACACGTGATTTGCTTCAATATAGATATGTCAGTATTTCATAGGAAGTAATGATACTTGTAATCTTTTCAATTTTTTGTATTTTTGAAATTAAACGGCACACAGCGGTAAAATTTTGTAAACATTAACTTGAGTACTTTTATGGTGACTATTCTGAAATAAAAAGTTACTAATTTACCTACTTAAATGTGTTTGGGGTTACTCTAAGTTGTGGAAATAGTTGGTAAATTGGTATATGATTACAATCACAACAAGGGTGCTTTGCACTGCATACCATTTATCTCTGTCAACACATCTGGTTTTGTAAGGTTGCATCAGTATTAAAACTTCTCGAACATTTGACAAATTTATGACATGACTTTTTTTTTTAAGTTATATGTATTGCATTTTATTTATGCGTAGAACGTTGAATAAGAGTTAATAAACCATGTTTATGTAGTGGAAGCCCATGTGATTCCGGCTAAGAATAGAATCACTGCCGATCTCTACAGAGGGGTATGAATCCTCCGAATGGGTGTCATGTTCATTTTATCATTTTTTGTCATGTTCATTATCGCGGTTAAATTATCAACACTTGTGTGGTTTCAGGGAGCCATATGAGTGTTGGCAAGAATAGGACCACTGTGGCTCATACATGTCGTAAGAAGAGACAATTTGAGCAATACGATAGAATTTGCTGAAACTCTGCAGTTCTGCAGGTATCAAGGTTCTAGGTTCATTCTGCATATTCATTTGTTGGTGTATTTTTTTTTAAATCTGTATGTTAATTTATTGTTTTTGTACATGTAGAGTGAACCTGGTATCTTCCTTCCTGTTGGTGTTGAATAACCTATAATGTGTTGGTACGCCGTAAAACCCTATCCATTCATTCATTATATAGTGGATTATTTGTGCGGAAGTACATGATTTATATATCAGCATGTGTAAAATTATTATTTTGGTTTCAGGGTTTTTTCATGTTGTGAACACAATATCTGGAGGGAAAGAATTAATATTAGTTGAACATGTTTTTCAGGGGCAAATAAATATATTTCAATTAAAATACATTTTTGAAATATCACAAAAAGGTGAATTTGGTGGACAAATCCGGGCCTGATTAGCTCATTCTGTAACGCGTCTGACTATCAATCCAGGGGTCGTGAGTTCGAATCCCCGCTCGGCAACAGTCTCCGTGATGATTGATATACGACATTGTGTCACTTTATCATTCGTCTCTCACCGCTGATTCAGTTTCTTGCAGAGATATGGTGTGCTAGAGTATTGGTTAACCTTTCAGGATTCCAGGAAACAGTGGTTAGGTTAACTGATCGTTGGTAAGCCTTCGATGGAATATGACTAATAAGTCAATCAATCAATGCAAAATTTTGACGAATGAATATTTTGACATAAAAGATATATTGATAAACAGTAAACAGATCTTTGTTAAATAAACAAACACTATTACAGATGTACATGTATGATGTTTTTTTTACATTTTTGCCACAATACATCAAAATGTATACACAGACTGTTTCTTAAAACTTTATTTTAAAGTGATTTCAATAACAACAATAGTAAATGACCATAAAGAATTTAATAACTACAGTTAAATTTTTAAACGTGTTTCACCACAATAACCAAAAAGGTTAAGTATTTGTAAATGGAATCCATCATGAACGATAAGTTGTATAATCAACCATCAGAGGGAAGTAGTTCATATACATTAATCATGTGTTTAAATAAAAAATTACTTTAATAAAATTGTTGTTAATATATTTTTATCAAAGTTAATGTATAATTTAATAAAAATGAAATATACAAACTTGATTTAGACTTTGTTTAAAACAACCAGTAAGTCGGGCTTATTGATAGTAAGTATGGGTTATACATTGTAAAGCGATAAATGAGGCAGTCCGACAAGTGATCAACACTATCAAGCAATCTGTCCCTTTTTTTAAGGACTTATGTTTTGTCTATATAATTTCTTGGCATTTTAGACATGTGTGGACTGCCAATACGACACTGTGGGTAGTAATCGACGAAAACCTCACACCATCTGCCATGTGTGTCCGTCCTTGTTGACCTTGTCTCCCCAAGCGTGTATTTCATTTCTTAGAGTTTGTGATTTGTATCTATGAGCAAATAAAGGGCCCGGTATGGTATAAGCTAATGAAGTGGGTGAAAAATTTGTTAAAACACAAATGATCTCCTCTTATTATAATAAACCTTTGTTTTAGGAGTTTAAAGTCAAGAAAATGGTAACAGTTGTTGCTGCAACAAGCTCTTAAACTAACATAATCGATGGTCTTCAAACGTCCACGTGATTTGTAACGTTGCTCATATGGTCCGTCTCCAAAACACGTGTTTCGTATTGCAATGTATTTTATAACCACATAATCCGTATTGTGGCATTTTTAAGAAACATTTTTGGTTTTTGAACGTTTGTACGCAGTCGTATCCAAATTTTAAAAAATGCACCAGTTATGTCACAAAATATTTTAAACAATATTCAGTAACGTTCCAACATCATCTAAATTATTTTAGCACCGTCGTCGGATACCCACGTGTAATCCATTCCGATACTCTCCATATGTATGTATTGAGAGTATCGGAATTGACACCCGTGAGTATCCGAAGATGGTAAATCATATACTTTCTCACATGGAGTTTTTGGAACGAGTGAGGTTCGAACACATGGCTTCAACGGCGAGAGATAGGCCGTCATTAGTCGACTGCTCCTTTGGCCAATCCGTCATGCAGATCCCTTGTTAAAAGCGATTTTAAGCATGGTAAATATCAAGTCTTTATTCAATGCTAAAGTTCAGATTAGTGAAGTTTAATCTTCATTGAGGTCCTCAGCAAATGGTACCTACATTAATCAGCGTGCTAAGCACATACGTACCTGCAACATGTTTGACAGGAGCGTACTAACAGAACGTTCCAATAGAAACATTGTGTACTTCTACATAACAGGATTGAGAGCGATATTATTATTCTGTAATACCTTTAAGTTGTCTTGCCTTTTGCTAAACTGTTATCTTGGTGGTGGCAAGGAATTATATACAAATCCTTGTTGGTGGAAATGAAAAAAATACAATGGGTGAAATACCAATGGAATTAGATATTCTGCATTGTTGCCAGTGTCGAAACAAACCTCCTTTTTACTATTTGTATTATATATATGTTAAGATGAAACACATGCGTGTGATATGCTGGATATACGGACGACAGAGAACTTAATTTTAGGGTTTGCAATTTTCAGACGGTGTATTCCGTATTGGAAGTTTGACTTAACTACAATTATTCGTCACAACACACTCTTTAATGTTTTGGCTGATGTTTTAACCTAGATATCTGTTGTGCCTATCCACTCTTTAGGGATTTTTCGCCGATTGTCCTAAGTCAGTCCGGATTAAATTGCAGTCATCTTGGAACTATGTTTGGCATTTTAAATGCATTTTTATCAATAATCATTATTTTATAATCGTATATACAATAAGCATAGCTCGTACTCGTAAAGCAATTCAGATTAAAGCTAGCTTTATATCCCATCTAATACCTAATATCTAATGTAGTGAAGAAGATACAGTTGAGGATTACTATTCAGGCGATTCTTGTTCGAATCCCAGTGAAAGTTATTTATTGATCATCTTTCTAGCAACATTCATTTTACCCTCTCATCACTTTTCTGTTCCAAAAACAGATTCTTTTTTCTGATATGTGCGCTTGTATATCTGAAAGTTGATGAAGATTTAAAATTTCGTTGATGACAAGTTTTGAATAGTCGAGTACCACAGTAATAGTCTAGTGGTAGAGCAGGAGAAATGTATGTTCAGAAAAGAATTTTTTTTTGAAAATAATACTGATTAACCCGTGCTTAAATAGGTAGATCCAATGTAAGTATAAATTCTGCCACTTAGACAGGTAGATCCGGTGTAAGTAAATATCCTGCCACTTAGACAGGTAGATCCGGTGTAAGTAAACATCCTGCCATTTATAAAGGTAGACCCAATGTTAGTATACATCCTGCCATTTAGACAGGTAGACCCAATGTTAGTATACATTCTGTCTTTCAGACAGGTAGACCCAATGTTAGTATACATCTTGCCATTTAGACAGGTAGACCCAATGTTAGTATACATCTTGCCATTTAGACAGGTAGACCTAATGTTAGTATACATGCTGCCATTTAGACAGGTAGACCCAGTGTTAGTATACATTCTGTCTTTCAGACAGGTAGACCCAATGTTAGTATACATCCTGCCATTTAGACAGGTAGACCCAATGTTAGTATACATGCTGCCATTTATACAGGTAGACCCAATGTTAGTATACATCTTGCCATTTAGACAGGTAGACCCAATGTTAGTATACATCCTGTCATTTAGACAGGTAGACCCAGTGTTAGTATACATTCTGTCTTTCAGACAGGTAGACCCAGTGTTAGGTTACATTCTACAATTTAGACAGGTAGGTCCAGTGTTAGTATACATTCTGTCTTTCAGACAGGTAGACCCAATGTTAGTATACATGCTGCCATTGATACAGGTAGACCCAATGTAAGTATACATCCTGCCATTTAGACAGGTAGACCCAGTGTTAGTATACATGCTGCCATTTAGACAGGTAGACCCAATGTTAGTATACATCCTGCCATTTAGACAGGTAGACCCAATGTTAGTATACATCCTGCCATTTATACAGGTAGACCCAATGTAAGTATACATCCTGCCATTTAGACAGGTAGACCCAATGTTAGTATACATCCTGCCATTTAGACAGGTAGACCCAATGTTAGTATACATCTTGCCATTTAGACAGGTAGACCCAATGTTAGAATACATCCTGTCATTTAGACAGGTAGACCCAATGTTAGTATACATCTTGCCATTTAGACAGGTAGACCCAATGTTAGTATACATCCTGCCATTTAGACAGGTAGACCCAATGTTAGTATACATCTTGCCATTTAGACAGGTAGACCCAATGTTAGTATACATCTTGCCATTTAGACAGGTAGACCCAATGTTAGTATACATCCTGTCATTTAGACAGGTAGACCCAATGTTAGTATACATCCTGTCATTTAGACAGGTAGACCCAGTGTTAGTATTCATTCTGTCTTTCAGACAGGTAGACCCAGTGTTAGGTTACATTCTACAATTTAGACAGGTAGGTCCAGTGTTAGTATTCATTCTGTCTTTCAGACAGGTAGACCCAATGTTAGTATACATGCTGCCATTTATACAGATAGACCCAATGTAAGAATACATCCTGCCATTTAGACAGGTAGACCCAGTGTTAGTATAAATTATGTCATTTAGACAGGTAGGTCCAGTGTCAGTATAAATTCTGTCATTCAGAGGCAATTCTATTAAGTTTGGTTATACTTCTATAACAGGAAGGTCCTGTACTAGTATACAGTGACTCTGTCGTTATTAGGTCATGTGTTCGATGTTATTCTGTGTCATGTTAAGAATTTATATAATTTTATATAATCAAAGATTGTTGAAAGAAATACTATGCACCATACAGCATATAGCAGTACAAATCTCGTCTGTTTTGATTTTTCAAGCTACATTCAAATGTGTGTTGCCGTTAACCTCCTGTTTTCATTAATCAAAATTACAACAATGACCATATTTTGCATACGAGTGGTTATCCAGAAGTTCGTGGACAAATTTGATAAACTCCATATTTATGCAAGTGTATAGCTGTATTTTTCACAACTTAAGTATTGGTGTATTTGTCATCGATGTATGGTGTTTTAGTATATTTCTTATGTCAGTAATAATGTTATGGTATCCATAGAAACATAAATACATGATAAGTGCCGCAGCTCAAAATGTTGAACAATTCGACAGATATATATGTGAAAAATAACTAATGAAGTTAGGTAACTTTTGCATGAATATAATGCAAAGTATTGCTCTTGTTTGACTTAGAAATTCGGGTTGAAGCTTTGCGTGCTAGTAACATCATGTCCCTATCTCAGTAAACATTTCATGTATTGGATTGAAACTTCTCACAAGACGTTCCAGTCATCAAACCTACTAAAATAACTAAGTTAGATAACTAACTTGTGTATGAATATAATGAAAACTATTGTCCTTCTTTGACTTAGAAATTTTGGTTAAAGTTTTGCATGCTAGTACCAACAAGTCCATATCTCACCAACCACTCAATGTTTTTTTATTAAAACTTCTTACATCACCTTACAGTTATTAAACCTACTAAAATAACTTAGTGAGATAACTCTTACATAAATTTAATGAAAATTATGGCCTTTTTTTTTACTTATAAAGTTTGGTTAAAGTTTTGCATGTACGTTCCATTAACAACCACTAAATATATTTGATTGTAACTTTACGTATGGCTTTGTTGTCATGGACCCAACTAAGTTAATAAAGTTGGATAACACTTGCCATATTTTTTGGCAAATTATGGTCTTTGTTTGAATTAGAAGTTATATAACTCAGCAGCCACTGCATGTATTGGATTGAAACTTCATACAAGGTATTGCAGTATGGCCTACTCAATTTAGTAAGTTAGCTAACTCTTGTTTGCTTGGATTTGTCATCAATATCAATCAAATTTGTATATTTGTGGCCAAATATTCGAAAAGTCCAGCGTGCTGTCCTATCGACAGCTCTTGTTAAATAAGCAGTTGTTTTGAATGTCATAAAAATGAAACATTAATAATACTCAGTCTGATTAAGTATGCCGGGACCGGTTAGCGCAGTTGGTAGCGTGTCTAAATATTAATCCAGGGGCGGTAAGTTCGAATCCCCGCCCGATCACTGTCTGTATGACTATTGATATACGACATTATGTCTTAATGTATTCATCTCTCCGCACTGTTGACTCTCAAGCAGGAATTATCAGTTACTTGCGGAGAAAGGTGTGTTCGAGTACTGGTTAACCTTACAGGATCCTAGGAATGAGTGGTCAAGTTAACCGAGTGTCTGTTAGCCGTCGGTGGTTTAAAAATCTAAAACTTGTTCATACATCGTACTCTATCTCAATTCATCGAGACATAAACTATTGGCTAAGTATGTTCTAATTTTCTAACCTTGGTCGTTTTCCGAAAATAGCAATATCTAGAACATATGTATTTTTGAAAAATAAATGACTTCCTTGTTAAGACATATCGTTTTGTCACAACGCTGCACACTAATCTACGTTGTTCCATTAGGACCATCGTGCTATCGCTTTGTCAACAAGCATACGCGATGCCACGATAGCACGATGACACGATGCCATGATGGTGATGGCACGATAGTGCGATAACACGATGGTGATGGTACAATAGCACGATGGTGATGACACGATAGCACGATGACGATGACACGATGGTGATGGAGCGATGCCACGGCAGCACGATGACGATAACGCGATATTACATCACGTCATCGTCATCGTGTCATCACCATCGTGTTATCGTACCATCACCATAGTGTCATCGCGTTATCGTGCCATCACCATCGTGTCATCGTACCATCACCATCGTGCCATCGTACTATCGTGCTATCACCATCGTGTCATCGTGCTACCGTGGCATCGCCTTCCTGTAAAACATGCAAAAAAAATAATAATGGAAGACATCATGGATTCAAGTATTCCGAGTTATTTTGTATCAGGTTATACATACCCAGAGACACAAATGCTGCTGAAAAGGGAAATTCATATAAGATACCGTCACAGTCATATGTTTTCTTTTTATATTATAATCAATAAAAGTGAGTTATTTATGCGTGCAAATATGTTATTACGTGAATGGTAAATTATTGAGAAGGTACATATTATGATTATAGTCATTTCGACAGATTCACAAAAAAGTTGATGTCGATCCGGTAAACAACAGACAAAATCTTGAATGATAAAATAGTTGGTGTACAATATCGATGCGTAGCTGTCTGTCTGTCTGTCTGTCTGTCTGTCTGTCTGTCTGTCTGTCTGTCTGTCTGTCTGTCTGTATGCATGCCTGCCTGCCTGCCTGCCTGCCTGCCTGCCTGCCTGCCTGCCTGCCTGCTTGCTGCCTGCTGCCTGCCTGCCTGCCTGCCTGCCTGCCTGCCTGCCTGCCCTGTCTGTCTGTCTGTCTGTCTGCCTGCCTGCCTGCCTGTCTGTTTTTGTTTGTTAATGTGTTCGATCATTCGTTGGTTCCTTCGTCCGTTCGTTCGTTCGTTCGTTTGTTTGAATATTTTAGCAGCATGTTTACGTCATCGAGGGCTAACAGGCGACCGGTATACTTAAACACTTTTTCCTGGGATCCTGAGAGGTAAACCAGTACTCGAGCGCACCTATCTCTGCAAGTAACTGATGACTTTTTCAGTTGAATCAGCGATGTGACCCAAATGACAATAAGGCGCAGTGTCGTATATTAGTCAATCATCACAGAAACTATGGCTGGGCGATATGTCACCTTTGGTAGAGTTCTGAGTGTCGAAAAAGAAAGTCGAGTGTCGAGTAAGAATGTCGAGTGTCGAGTAAGAAAGTCGAGTGTCGAATAGGAATGTCGAGTGAGAAAGTTCAGTGTCGAGTGAGAAAGACGAGTGTCTAGTAAGAACACTGAGTATTGAGCAAGAAAGTCAAGTATCGAGTTAGAAAATATTTTTTGGTAGTTAAAGACCAAATTTGGAATTAGTGAGCACTGTTCAAAGTGGATTGGTCATACATGGTAAAGACGGGCCCTGTTCGATCAGTTGGTAGCGTGTCTGACTGTCAATCCAGAGGTCATGAGTCTGAATACCCGCCAGTAATCTACAACACATTCTCCGTGATGACTGATAAACGACTAACAGTCTCATTGTTATTCGTCTCTAGCCACTGTTTCAAAAGAGCTATGGACAAGTCGTCCCAAAGACAACTCGTCCCACATTTTAAGACAACTCGTCTCAAGTTTCGAGACAACTTGTCCCCTATTTAAAGACAACTCGTCCCATCAAAAGACAAATTGTCCCAATTAATTATTTCCTGTACCATTTCATACGGGATAGATATCAGTTAGTTGCGCAAATGAGATAAACTGATCGTCTGTTAACACTGTCACACAAGTTATAATTAAAAATCACGTTCGGTGTATTCTTGAGTAGAAACAGTACTAAGCATATACGAATATAGTGTTCGTCTCACACATAACCGTGGCGGAGGATCAAACCCACGACCCTCTGATCGTCTGTTACCTCTCGATGGCATAACAATTACGCTAAACACTCACCTCAACAATCACATGGTAAGAGAAGAGTGAACAAGTTCATTGTTCAAGTGACATATGACTGAATGTACATTGTATTGTATTGTTGGATGTTTATTGTCGTTTTCAACAACTGTTCAGTGCTGGCATACATGAGTATCATGCCGAACCCAATACCTTCTAGACAACTAGACTAGTAATTCATTGCGAAAACTTTGGAATTCATTTAAATACATTAATTATTTTATTATATATTCATTGTCGTGTTAAAATAAAGTACACGAGTAAGCGTTCCTCTTGATTTTCCATTTCTAGTTATAGAAGAAGAAGTAGAATAAGATGAAAAGGAGGGAGGAGAAGAAGACTATACACAGTTTCTCATCAAAGTACAATGTTGCAGTAATATGCAAATTTAAACATATAAACACAAAACGAGTTGAATGACTAACATGTACATACTTTAATATAAAAACATAACTATACCTTCCGATACTAGTACAAGAATCCCACTTAAATACAGAAAGGGGATGCTACTATGACACGATGGTGATGGCACGATAGTACGATAGCACGATGGTGATGGTACGATGACACGATTGTGAAGGCACGATGGCACGATGACGATGACACGATGGTGATGGCACGATAGTACGATAGCACGGTGGTGATAGTACGATGACACGATGGTGATGGCACAATGGCACGGTGATAATGATGTGATGTAATATCGCGTTATCGTCATAGTGCTTTCGTGGCATCGCTCCATCACCATCGTGTCATCGCGTCATCGTGCTATCGTGTCATCACCATTGTTTCATCGTACCATCACCATCGTGCTATCGTACTACCGTGCCACCACCATCGTGTCATCGTGCTATCGTGGCATCACATATGCTTGTTGACAAAGCGATAGCACGATGGCCCTAATGGAACTGTATGTAAAATGTCTGATGTATTTGTATCGTTATTGTTGAACAATGTGTGTCAAGTGTATGGATGATGTAATGTCGCTATGAGAATTCTTTTTATATTACTTACACATTTTAATGATTCAATCTATTGAATCACCTGGTATTTCATCATGATATTGAAAGGTCTTTAGGCATGCGGATAACGGTTAACTAGAATATACGGACTTGTGTTCCTTTTTTTACTAAAACATGTCTATTTCATATTTATACAAATACGCATTCTTAAACGACAGTCACGGTTATCTTAAGAACCTACCTTTCCGCAGTCCAGCGAAATTTCCCTTAGTAGAAAATATGTTCTATTGTACATGTACATGCGTCTGTCGGATTTTGCAGCTATTGATAACGGTGGAGCTGAAAAATTATTAATTCAAGTACAGGACATGCCCTTTTTCTATCTCAGTTGACTACTTTAGTAAAACTGTTGTTTAAACTTATTTATTTTACTTCGACTGGGAAACAAGTTTTTACAACTTAGGCAAATCGCGCTCTAAGTCTCTCTGTGAAGAACCAGCACTAAGCATATGCGGAAAACTCGTCTTACTCAAGGACACATGGTCGTGGCGGAGGATCGAACCTACAGCACTCCGATATTTTTTCTGATGGTCTACCAGTGACAAGACCATGCTCTTTAACTACAATAGATACATGCCTTATTTATTATTATTATAATCATTATTTTTATTATCATTATTAGTATTATCATTATCATTATTATTATCATTACTATTATCATCACTATTATTATCATTATTATTATTATCATTATTATCATTATAATTATTATTATCAATGTCATTATTATTATTATTATCATTATTATTATCATTATTATTATCAATGTCATTATTATTATCATTATTATTATTATAATTATTATTATTATTATCATTCTTCTTCTTCTTCTTCTTCTTCTTCTTCTTATTATTATTATTATTATTATTAGTATCATTATTTTTATTATTATAAATTTAATTTAACAATTAATCGAGACTTGATGAAGATTGATTGTAATTTTGGCGAACTGGTGATAACTTAGATTTCACATGAGAGAACAACAGTGAAGGTCAAGGTCATTCTTTAGAGAAGTTGTGATTGTGTTTAACTTGGGAGGGTGAATCACCTACATATATAATGTAAATACGTGTCAGTTTCATGTAATTGCCAAGGGTGGGCATGTGAAATCTAAGTTATCACCAGTTCGACAAAATTACAATCAATCTTCATCAAGTCTCGATTAATTGTTAAATTTTATCGAACTGGTGTAACTTGAGATTTCCCATGAGATTTTAGAGCTACACACAATCACAACCTTAATTGTTTTCTGAGATAATATATTCAATAAAAGAAAACTCTATACGTCCAAATTCTATATACAAAACTCTTTTAATGTTTTTTAAAACTGCCATAATTAGATACCATACATTTCCACAACCATACAAGCATATGTAATGCCATAAATCATTGATTATGATAAATACAGTTATCAGTGTCCAACTTGTTCTGATGGTGGACCCAGCACTGCCTTAGCAAAGGAAGAATTATCTATGAGTTTGTGATAAAACTTCTTGAAAGTGTTTTCGGAACTCCAACCAGCCGCCTTCATTATAGTATCCAATTTTAACCCTTTTCCTACAGCGGATGACGTTGATGCAGCTCGACAGCTATGTGAACCGAACACCTGAATGTCTATGCCGGCTTTGCCCATGAGTGTTTTTATCCAACGTGCAATTGTGCTTTTTGTAACAGCTTTAAATGGTTTAACACTAGAAATGAATAACTTCTGCTCATCATTCCTAACCAGTGCTGTTCTAGTAATATAATCTTTCATTGTTTGCACCACGCATAACTTTTCATTTTCTATATAACTTTCTATTTTTAATGGTTCGATATGTTTTCCTGGTTTTGATTGTTTCACACAATCGGATATGTAACAGATGACTTCATCTTGAAAAATATGTATATTAATCAACTGTAATAAATGAATCGTTTGACATCGCTGTCCTGACAGTAACATTAATAATATTGCTAATTTTTCTGATAGCTGTAACACACTAAGTTTATCATTAGTTGGTATCATTCGCAAATATGAAAAAACTTCATTCACATCCCAAATTTTACCATATTTTGGTAAAGCAGGTCGATTTGAAAATATACCTTTCATAAATCTTTTAACTAAAGTTTCATTACCTAAATCTCTACCACTTATCAATGCACATATCGATGAGATGGACGATTTTGCTGTATTTATAACACTATACCCAACATTTTGTTCATATAATTGAAATAAAAAATTTAATACTTGTTGAGAAGGTGGATCAAATGCATCAATTTGTCTTTTATCTGAAAAACACATCCATTTTTGGAGATATGTCCCATACTGTTTGCATGTTGACTGACGCCACGATTGCAAGATAATGGTGACAATGTCTTCTGATAGTCCTCGACTTTTGAGTTTCTCCCTGATAATATGAAAACACCCAGACGAAGATTTCGAACAGGATGTTTTCTGTTGGTGTTCTGGGGAAGAAAAATGCTCTGTGCTGGTAATATGTACGACTGTTCGCATATCTGGTGTAGTAATGCTGCAAACCAAACCTGTGTTGTCCAGATCGGTGCGATTAAAATCACTCTGTCCAACTGTTCCACCACCACTTTCTGTATGACCCTGCCAATTATGCTAAAAGGAGGAAATAAATAACAGTTCTTATTTTTCCATGATAATGTAAAAGCATCAATAGCTACTGCATTCTTATCAGGATGGTAGGAGACATATTGCAATTTTTGATGATTCAAGCTTGATGCAAATAAATCAATATCTATCGGACCCGCCACTCTTTCAAGTTGATGAAATAACTCGGAATCAAGCATCCATTCTGCATCATCATTCATATTTCGACTTAATCTATCAGCTTCAAAATTATCAATACCTGGAACATGTGCCGCACTGATCCAAATGTTTTTATCAATACACCAAATCCAAATGTCTCTAGCCAGTTTATGTAATTTATAAATTCCCCCCCCCCCCCCCCCCCCCAACTAACTGGCTAACTGTTGTACAGTAAACATTGCTGCTTTTAACTCAAGAAAATTAATGTGTTCATTGATTTCCTTATCTGACCAAAACCCTCCTATTTTGCTTCCCTCAGAATTATTCACACCACCCCAACCACTATTACTTGCATCACTATGCAAAATTACAGTGGGGTCTTCCCGAATTATAGGCTTAAATCCCATTTCTACATTATCTATCCACCATTGAATTATCTCCCGTATATCATCACTGATGGCCATTTTCGCATCAAAATTTCCAGAATGTTTTTTAAGTTCAAAATCTTTTATGTGTTCCAAATCCTTATAATATAATGCAGCATACTGCATACCAGGCTCACTAGCCACCATTTTCCCAATTAATGTTGCAAATTGTCTAATTGTAACCTCCTTGTTTTGTAATGTTGTAGAACATAATAAAATCAGATTTTGTACCCGTTCTGGTGTTAACCTCACTGTCATATTGATTGGATTAAGGACAAATCCCAGAAATACTATAGTCTGAACTGGTTCAAAAACTGATTTTTCAGGATGGATGGTAAATCCCAATTTGTCAACTAATATGATAGTATCCTCAATGTTGTTTTTACAATCAGCTACTGTTTTCCGTTTCAATAAACTGTCATCAATATAAGGGATATTGGAGTGTCCTTGTTTTCGAAGGAGAGCATAAATGGGCTTTAAAATTTTTGTAAATACCCTTGGACTACAAGATAACCCTTGTGGTAGTGTACAAAACTGAAACTTCCTTCCATTCCAACTAAACCGCAGATATTTCCTATCTGTTTCTTTCACAGGTATACTAAAATAAGCGTCTTTTAAATCAATGGACCCAAAATAATCCCCTTGTTGAATATTTGCTATAATTGCTGATTTGATAGTTTCCATTTTGAAATGCTGTTTTACAACATTATCATTAAACTTTTTTAAATTTAGTATAACCCGAACACTACCATCCTTTTTAGGCCGCACAAATACATTTGAAAAATATCCATGATTATCATCCTCTGAAATTTCTTCAACTATATGCTTTGTCAAGAATGACTGAATTTCCTTAGAAATCAGCTCATTTTCACGATGCCCAAAATCTATTTGTGTTGGTGCAAAGATTTGGTGGGGTTGTTGAACAATTTCAATTTCATAACCAGATATTGTATTTAAAATCCAAGGGTCAGACGTAATTTTTTCCCATTCAAATTTGAAATATTTTAATTGTCCCCCTTCAAAGTTGGTAGGTGTGTTACTCACCTCCACCAGCCCTTTCACTTGTGGGCTTTCTGGTATGGCAAAGATTTTCCCCGGTAGTTCTTGACTAGGGTTGAGCGACCTCCTCGCTGATATCCCATCTTTGGGTACTGCTGTGTTGAGCGATTTCTCCCCCCTTGTTGGAACGACCCCTGGTGCGGTGTTCTTCTGGGGGTTGAGTACAAAAAAGGCTTGGTGGGAGAAGCAAATTTTTGAGCCCTTTTTTCCTCCTTTTCAATAGCATCAACTTTTGATTCCAAGTCGTCGCCAAACAAGTACTCTGTCACTGGAGTGTCCAGGTCACATGCCTGCCTATATTTCGCTTGGACCACTGGACGAATAATCATTTTTCTTTTTCTATTGGCCGTGGATATGCCAAGTGCCAGGATCTTAAACGTATCCTTGGCCAACATTTTTGTGTCCAATATGTCTCCTTTGTTTTTCACTATTTCCAACATTTTCATGATTGGGACCATAGCCATTGATAAATACTTTTGGACACTCTGAATGCCCAAATCAGCCTCCCGTTTTTGCTTAAAGGCTGTCCAAAGTTCTTTATTAATTTTGGGAACAGTTAGCTTTTTGCAATTTTCAGGTAATAAATGCTTCTCTTCAATTGCTTTTGCCTGATCGTCCCTTACAGGCTTCTCAATTGCCATCTCCGTCAATCTTGCGATGTCACTATCGATCGGAGCCCCGTAGCAATTCTCTGCTGCATAAATGGACTCTAAATCCATAAAAAAATCATCTTTCTCCGACTCATTTTCCCTACTTTCGGTTTCATTGTCGGCCATCATACAATCTAATTGGTCAGACACATCCATTTCTGACACTGCATTGTTGCCGTCATCGGTGTTAGATGTTTCCGTCATCACCTTTTGCTTCTTTAAAAGCGATTCTTGTATGTGCAATATACTAGAGGCGATATTCGCCATGATTTTTCCTTGTTGTTTGGAGTTTGTCTTGTTTTCCGACTCCATCTTATTAATTTTTTCCCACAAACAAGCGACGTCATTTCCGCCCACGAGTGTGTCTCGTTCTGGGCTTACCACGCGTTCCTGGTCACCTGACCGATGACGTTTTCTCGGTGATGATGTTGGGATTTCCCCAGTAATCTGAATCGGGATTTCCCCGTATTCAAGAGCATTTCGCTCATCAATATTATTTTTTGCTGGCGCTGGCGTTTCGCTAGCTTTCCCAGCCTTCAATTTATGTAGTTCTTTTACACGCTGCTTCACCATTTCGGTGATCTGCTGGCCGTTTGATGACCCGGACGCCATTTCCTTTGTCTGCGAGTCCAATTCTATCGCCGAATTTTTAGTCCAATAAAGTCAGGCAATTTTTTCGACATCAAGTTTTTATCCGCAAATATCCGAATTCCTTATTCACTTATATTTTTAAATATCGTTCTTTCCTAACTATCAACATTCTATAACAACTAAATTTTTCCTATCTTTAATGGCACTATATTTTTCTCTCAGAATAACCTCGAATTCACGAAACCGTAATGACCTTGACCTTCACTGCTCTTCTCTCATGGGAAATCTCAAGTTACACCAGTTCGATAAAATCCGTAGTTTGTGTCACTTTAATATATTTGTTTAATGATCAAACTTGAGAAAACCCCTTGACAAAATAATAATGGTTACGACCACATCACGTGATCTAATGTAGCTCTGCCGTGTCTAATGTTTATCCAGGATTGCACAACTTATCAATCTGTTATGGAATAGATAGAGACAGTACGGAGTTTCTGTCAGAAGGTAATTTTTTAAATTATTATTGTGGAGCAAATATTTTTTATTATATTTATTATTTTAGTTTATTTAGTATGTTTAAGTCAAAGTTTCGTTTAACTCGGTGATTTTCCGTTGTATGCCGAATAAGATAAGATATTGTTTAATATTGTGACATGTGCATACATTCATTAAGTTATACATATATACAATTGACAAAATTATTTGGCTACCGGCCCATTGGGCCTATATGTCACCAGGATAATCAAGAAAGTAATTATATACAAAATTCGTAAATACTCTATTATAAACATAGGTTAAATATGACGTACAAAATCTTGACAAAATATTAGATTTGTAAACAAACACCCGTTCGCAATTATTGAAACTAACGCATCTTTTATTGATATCTCTGTTTGCATACTTTCTCAGAGGTCATCTATGAACTGGAATAGTAAAGGGGCTGAAATTATAAAAAATAATCGGTCGTTTCGAAAGTTTAATGGGCCTTTTAACGATAACTATGGCATGTGTGTTTGTGTGTCTCTCTCTGTCTTTAAATATATTTTGTATATATGTTTCTCTTTCTTCCTATCTTTCAATTCAAATGTCATTTTCAGTATTGCCTTAGTTTCTGTACACTTGTATTTGAATATTATCTACTTTTAACCTTGTTTTAGTTTACTAGCACTTAATGTAATTTCGATATACGATGAAGTATATTGCGTATATCTGAGCTATTCCAAAGACGTATCCCGGTATTGTTCCCTTCCCTTTAGCGGCCAGTCATACTTATTTTAGTGAGAAGGCCGAATGCACTGTTGTCTTATGACCACTTGACTCTTAACTCTTAAAACAACTGTTGTCGTCCATTCGAGCCACGAGCCATCTAGTTCTGTTTAAAAGCATTATGTGAAAAAGATTTCCAGTTATTTGTGGGAGGACTTTTTGCTCAATCTGACTGACTCATTGAGGTCTTTCTCCACCAATAAACCAATAAACCTGGACACATTTCACGTGTAATGATGATGTTGAACAACAAAATGTTGTAAGGTTACTACAAAATTGTCAGTTCTAAAATAACCAAAACATATCCTCAAATACTCGTTGGATTTCACCGTTTCGCAGTCTTGTTTAGATAAATTCCCGGAGCCTTACTTACATAACGCCTACCCTCAATATGAAATTCTGGATCGGTCCCTGTATTCTGAACCCATAAGAAGGTGTGTAGCTATGTTGTTCAAGCTGATTATTCAAATTACTATGCAGTAAGCATGTTGTACAATGCTCCTAAGCTATGTAACAATGCGAAATACACAGTTGACATTGTCAATTATGAAGTTGTGTGGAAAGTAAAATTTGTGAAATTTCCTTTTTTTTCACGCTGAAAGTGGGGGGTTCAAACTTCAGGGGGGCAAAAAGTGATAAAAAGTGATACTTTTGAAATGGGGACATTTTAATTTGAGTCTAGGATAGTACTTTATTTTGATGTAAGACATTTTGGTGGAGTGCGTGGTCTAGTGGTAGAGCGCCGAACTCATGATCGGAGAATCGTCGGTTCGATCCTCCGCCACAGCTATGTGTGATGTCCTTGGGCAAGATACTTTTCCGCATATGCTTAGTACTGGTTCTAATCAGGAAGACTCCGAGCGTGAGTTGCCTAAGTTGTAATAACTTGTTTCACAATCGAAGTAAAATAAAAAAAAAATTAAATTAAACTTTTTGGTCCGCAAATGGTTGAAATAGTGAAAATTAGGTCAAACGTTATAATGTAAGTCTATGGAAAACACAATGGTGGTGGCTGACCTAAAAGAAACCTCACACTTACCTTTTGTGGTCAGCTACCACCACTGAGAGGAGCTCTCTGATTTGGCTATGGAAAGTATAGGGATGTTCAGGGCATATATATTTTTTTTAAAAATATGTATTTATTTCTTCTTCGTTTTACATGTCAATCATCATTTCTCAGTTTGCATCTCAATTTTGGAAGTATTAGCTGATTTTTTTATTTAATTCAGTTTGATCCGATTTTTTACTTGTACCGAATTTGTACAAATGACATCGGTACATTCAGGTATAGCACGTTGTTAGTATGAAAGCGTAAATAGTCAAATTTTCGAAAGGCCCTGTTGTTATATGTACATGTACAAAGGAATAACATTTTATCATTAATCTTACCCTCTATGAATGTAACTAAAGATACCATTGTGATTTAAATACGGCTTAATGAGATTTCCATTGTCCTAAATTCTCAATACAAATATGTATTCACCAAGCATGTAACACAACACACAATGTCGACCTTGACAAACTGTGTCGTTTTATATAAACAGTTTACATAAATGAACGCAACACTGTTTTTGTTGAAACACATGCTAATATTTATATATGATTCTATCATAAACAGTAAAAAGTACAAGGTAAACAATACAGTAGCATTGGTGCATGATGTATTCAAACATATCGATTTGAAAGATAACATTGCCATTGACGGATATATGATCACCGACTAAAGAATACAGTAATACATATCTAAAGGGGAATTTCATATAAATACAAAAGTAAAATCAAATCGTCTTTCTGTTAATCAAATATATCTTATGGAAGCATCAAGTGAAACTGTTATATAAATTTGTTGTTTAATGGATACATTTAGCGGAACTCTCTCCCTAGGAAATACTAATACTAGTTTAGTTTAAACATATTTTATTGCATAATTCACATAGCAAACGGGTTGGGCCACAAGTTCTAGCAACATTAGTTACGGCCCTCCCCTTTCAATATACAAATAACATTAGAATCAAGATGACAATTTTAACAATCATTAGGATGTAAACCAACAATAAAATTGAAGAGATAAATAAAGAAAAATAAATAAATAAGGTGAGAAAAAGAGAGAAAATACATAATATGTTTTCAAGTGCTGTCATAATATCGTTCCAATGCATTGAAGGGCTGCATAAAATTGGGCATGATGCCGAGAGTCAATTGTTGACAAAACGTTTCGTGTCTTTAATGTATTGTTGACAGTAACAGTTGGATGTATTTTTTCAAATAAGAACAATAGTTTGTTTCGTCACTGTAGCACTGTTTTGGAAACAAAACACACGCACACACATAAACCACTGTTACAATAACAACTACAATTAACGCCTCAACAACACACACGAAAAAAGACACACAAACACAACACACACAAACACACTCACAAACACCTACACAACTGCAATAAAATGGGTTTACTTATTCATTTTTTTTCTATTTGTACATCTATCTGATGTATTAAATTTTTTTTTAATTTCAATCACTGAAAAGTGATCCATTTAATCACCCCGTAATAGGTATGGGAGGGTCGGGGTGGACCATCCCTCAACAAACCGTACAATTATATGTATCAGTCAAGTTGTAACATACATTCATATATATATATACACTGAAAGGAAAAAGAAAGCATACATTTTGGTTTTTAAAATTATTTCATTATTTACTAAGTCTATTCAGCTCTCTGATTGGCTGAAAAAAGTATAGGGATGTTCAGGGCATATATTTTTATAGTAAGCTTAATTCTGGTTGGATGAAAATGTGAAACTGGCAAATGGTCACAATAAAATATAAGTTTATTATGTTTGTGTCAATAAAAAATTAGAATTATGTTTCTGTGACTGTCTAAATTCATTTTATCAAGGAAACTGCATGGAAAGTAAAATTGGTGAAATTTACTTTTTTTCATGCTGAAAGTGGGGGTACCCAACTTCAGGGGGCAAAAAGTGGTAAAAAGTGGTACTTTTGACCCCATTTTGGGGACATTTTTATTTGAGTCTACGACAGTACTTTAATATGATATAGGACTTTTTGGTCCGCCAATGTTAGAAAATGTGAAAATTTGGTCAAACGTTATAATGTAAGTCTATGGAAAACGCAATGGTGGTAGCTGACCTAAACAACCGCGACAACATTTTCTAAATTTTCATCGCATTAGCTTCTTTTTTTCTGTAAATAGTGCAACTGGGGTGCTTGTAGGGAAATGGCAATAAAATTTTAAAAAAATCCGCAGGGTGATCAATTTTCGCCATTTTTTCTTTTTTTTTTAGAGGTTTTTATTAAAAATAAGGGCCATATGGCTTTAAATAGCCCACAGAATGTTCTACTCAGAATTTTAAGTGCATTTAAGTGGAACACAGCGGAATGATTATAGATGTGTTCAATTTTGACAAAATATACTGTTTTATTTTCTTTTAAGGTACCGTATAAGGCCATTTTAGGAAAATTTGGTTAAAATACCAGGTTCAGTTTGTCGCGATAACTTGCGCCTTGTCCGCTGAAATCGCACACTCGAGAACCATTGAAAACACTAAAAATGATCTTAATTGCATTGTGAAACAAAAATACACATGAAATAGTAGGTTTAAGAACTGATTTTGAATTCCAAGCTCAAAATATGTGTACTTAGGTACTGAATTTGGATTTTGAGCTGAAAATGGGCCCACTTTTGACATTTTTTTCATTTTTATCCACTCAGAACCAGCATGTCATGCCATATAATATAGCAATTTTTCACATTTAACCTCTTTTATTGTGCAGTTATAAGTAGAGCCAGTTGAATAGTTGCAATAATGGGTGCCTGGTTGTATCTATTACACTTCAATGTTGCTAAATCACTTCACAATCTAAACATATTACATTCAAGAAATACTTGAGTTATATAATTTTGGAAATGTTTTCCATTTTGCCCTATTTTGTCTGACATTTTTTTACTTAAATGTAACATTTGGTGGATAATTTGTAAATAGAAAATGAATTATTCTTACAGACTGTAACCACTTGTACTCAGTCGTTGCCTGGTGTAGCCCTGTGTAACCATGTAACCAAATAAATATGGGCTGAAATGAATTATTGTACTGTCTGTAACCATTTGTACCCAGTCGTTACCTGGTGTAGCCCTGTGTAACTATGTGCCTAAATAAATATGGGCTGAAATTAATTATTGTACAGCCTGTAACCACTTGTATCCAGTCGTTGCCTGGTGTAGCCCTGTGTAACCATGTACCCAAATAAATATTGGCTGAAATGAATTATTGTACAATCTGTAACCATTTGTACACAGTCGCTGCCTGGTGTAGCCCTGTGTAACCATGTACCCAAATAAATATCGGCTGAAATGAATTATTGTACAGTCTGTAACCACTTGCGCCCAGTCGTTGCCTGGTGTAGCCCCTTTGTAACCATTTAACCAAATAAATATGGGCTGAAATGAATTATTGTACAGTCTGTTATCACTTGTGCCCAGTCGTTGCCTGGTGTAGCCCTGTGTAACCATGTACCCAAATAAATATGGACAGAAATGACTTATTCTTACACACTGTAACCACTTATACCCAATTATTGCCTGGTGTAGCCCTGTGTAATCATGTACCCAAATTAATAGGGTTGGAAATTGATTATATTGCAGTTCTGTGTTGTAATGTGGTTCAAAATTGAGTGTACCCTGTACCCTAGGTTACAAAGTATATACCTTGTGAAAACAGTTGAGTTTTTAGGACATATCTAGATTTTGATTTCGACCCCTAATAATTTATCAAACTTTTACCATCTAAAATTTGGAAAAATAGAAAATGTCTTCATAATCAAGGGTCGAAATGTCGAGGGATCGAGATGCCCTGATACAATCACTGAAGGGAATTCGTGTAGATAAATTAGTACAAAAAATCAAGCGTCACAAATAAGATTAAAAGTTTTAAAACATTAGGGGATTTTCCAAGTAACGTACCTATCCGATGTTACCCTTTTAACACATTGTTCAGTTTGATAAAATTAGGTTATCTATCTATCGTGAGAATTGTGTGCAGGTTAGTAGTGCACGTCAAGTGGTTGTTAGTGTTGAGGGAAAATAAAAGTAGGAATCAAATATGAGTGAAGGGGAAAGTAAAATATGATAGTGTGACATGGTTTAAAGTTCCAGAGAAAAACAGGTGAAGTGAATTAAAAGGTAAAATACAGTGTTTTACGATTTGGGGGTTAAGGTAAGATATAATACTCACAGCAAGCTTGAAGGTATTCAAGCTGGTCTGTGTAGCAATACAAGCTGGTAAACCATTGTACTACTGCAAGAGGTAAGAATGAGTATACTAGTAGTAATCAAAACTAGAAGCTATTTCACAAAAAGCGAGTGGATGTTGATGTCAGGATATTCTCGTTGGATGTCTGACATATGGATGCATTTCAATGGCAACAAGTCCGTGGATATCTTTTTAAAGAGAACAAGCCTGGCGTCTGACCTCCAGTGAAACATTTTTAGAATTTCGATCAGCAAGCCAGGCAGGAGTAGTTATTGTTTACCCACATGGTGGCTCTTCTCTGTGCCATCTCCAGTTTGTCAATGTTCTGCAGGGTGGGGCTCCACACACACAGTACACCAGGACAAACAAGGGCTTAATACCAGAGTTTTAGTTGTAACTGGCTTCCTTTTTATGGGCGGAAGAAGAACGATCTCAGACTGAATTATGAATAGAACTGCAATCCGTTTTCAAATAACTAGTAGTCCATCGAATGTGAATTTATTTTGGAACCAACTAGGTTCAAACCCACAACCTAAGTAGTGAAAGGTAAGTGATCTTGTGACGGCGTCTTACGCCACCAGGCCACAGAAGACCCATATATACATGTATAGTCTTTATTGTCTCAAAAATGGCACTGAACACCATTCCTCCCTGCTTCTCTCTTACCCATATGAGCATGCAGTACGTGTTATTTCTAAAACTAATCATTTTAATATTACACACAGTTCCTGATTGTTGAGCCACAGCTGTCAGCTGGTAAGAAGAAGAAAAATAAGAAAACCGCTAAAGAACAAATACAACTTAGAATTCAGGTAATACACTTCAACTTTTAGATCGCAACTAACATGTATTATTCTTTTAAGTTATGTTAAGAATGATATTAATGGTACTGTTCCTTACTTATTTCGGCTGGATCCGGCTAACTCAGTCGGCAGCACGTCTAACCTCAATTCAGGGGTCATAACTTCAAAAACCCACCGAAGCACAGTCTCCATGATGACTGATAAACAATATTGCGTCTCAATGGCAGTCATCTCTCACCGCTGATTCATTTGAAAAAGTTATCAGTTATTTGCGTAGATGGATGTGATCGAATACTGGTTAATCTTCCAGGATTCCAGGAAATACAAGTTAGTTCAACTGATTATCTGTTAGCCCTCAATGGCATAAAAAGACATGTATTAGGTTTTAGATCACAACATACTATACTTTAGGAAGGACAATAATATTACGTTAATTACCTTATTATTTGGACTTATTACTTTGTACCAGTATAGCACCGTTAACCCCTATTGACGTTCTGAAATAATAGTCGTATAGTATATTATTATATTATCTGGTTCATAAATTTATTTTCATGATAATCAAAAGCTGTTTAATTTCTTCCATCAGCAATTACCTGTAACATTGTCTAACACCTATACATTATGGGATCTCACCGTAAACACATTCAGGAGATTTATTGTATCACCGATAAGAATGAAATATTGCTGTTTGGTTAGACATGTACATAGATTATATCACATATAGTATCATTTTGTTTTTTTCCAAAATTCTACATGAATAAAATTGTTGTTGTATGGTGTTTAGCGTCGCTTTCAACAATTTTTCAGTCATATCGCGACGGTGTCTACTTGAGACAGTATCCTAAGCGCTGTCACACTGAAGTGTCTAGCCGCTGACACATGGTATGATACCCCACCCAGTCACATTATACTGACACTGGGCCGACCAGTCCTAGAACTTTCCTCTAAATGCTGAGCATCAAGCGAGGAAGCTTCTAGTACCATTTTCAAAGTCTTTGGAATGGCCCGGTCGGGGATCGAAACCACGATCTTACGCATGCGAAGCGGATGCTCTGCCACTAGACCAAGCTGCGTCTGAATAAAGTTGCATACTTATGTACAATGTTTTAGTTTCCTTCAGTCATATAGTTATCATCATACACTGTACGCCTTTAACGTTTCAAAATAATGTAATTTTACCGTGACAAATCGACATCTTATAGATGTTCTGGCCGGTTCAGAAAGTAGTAGCTTTGTACGTACGAGAACCAAGCTGTACGAAAACACTTTTGATGAATCAGAATTAATAGTACACTAGGCTAATATAAAAAATAAGTAATTGGTTTGTTATACCCCTATGTCTGTAAGTTCTGTGATAAATATTACAATATTGAAAAAGGTCACTTGAAACATTTATCTTTTCGAAAAAAAGCCAGACATTGTAAATGATGATAAACCAAATTAACAGGTGTTACATAATCATAATCTGGTTCCATTTTAGGTGTAAACATAGAGTTACAAGCTCTCTAAAGAAGTAGTTTTACCTGGGGGATTAACTTCAAGTTGGTCCAGCGGCGCTTGCCCGATGTCCTCTAAGGTAACTTTGGTCTCAAATAAATGGTTGATGAATTGCATAAAATATATATAAATGCATGCGCATCTGTAGTGTACAGGTGCATAATATTATGAAGCGTATTCGTGTTTGATTGCGTCAAGGTTAATGCATTTGGAGATTACATGTACGCTGGTTAATGGTGGGTAAGGGAAGTCTGGAATTTTGTGAATGACTAAAATGTTTTGTTGTTTTTCAAGCATTTAAAAAAAAAGAAAAGACTTTGATAGTTTATCTTTTTATTAAAATTTCTATCAATGTGTCCCTTCCTCTCTGGGAGACATCTTGTCTGTGTTTTCTTTCAGTTCATCTGTCACAAAATCTTCTCCGGAGAACTCCTCGGACATCTGTGGTTGGATTTGGCCAAAACTTGCTTGGACGAATCAGTGTGCATATCCCTTTTGTATTACAAGTTTCAGTCTAGTTAAGGCCCTTTTCAGTGTTGGAATTATAGAATATTTCCCCCACTTATTTTCTTGAACCATCAACTTTAATTCACTAAAACTTGCTTTGGCTAAATAATTGCCCTTTGAATTTTCCAAATTAAAAATCTTGTCAATGCTTATTCAAACATGATTACATTTTGACAAAACTTGCTGCGAATTATCAATGTGAAACCTTGATGAGTATATGCTTTTCTGTGCTATTACAGCTTTTCTTACAGCCCAATCACATGTCCTTAAACTCACTAGTTTTGAACATTAACAACGATATTTAAGATATTTTTCGCAATTTATGAGGGAGATACATAGTTTTCTCAAAAATAGTTTTATACCCCCCATTATTTAAAGAATGGTGAAGGGGCGTACTTTGTCACATTAAGTGTTACCCGTGTTCGTCGATTCATCCGTCAGTCCATCTGTCCAACTAGTTTTTGATCAAAAACTTCTGAAATTTGTATTTGATAATTATAAAACACAGGTCAAGTTCGATATCTGTCCATGTCGATCATACATTACATATTAATTTTGTAAAATAAGCATAGGGCATTTGTGTCCTAAGGACACATTTTTTGTTTCAGTGTAAAACATCTTTTATTTATGTTTCATTTATTGGTGAAGATAAAAATTTAATATATTTTAGAGCCAGCAAGCTCAGAACGGGGCCTTCCGGGGCCAAGGTGCCAGACCGAAAAATACAGTTCAGGTTTCACCTTTGCTTGGACAAGATCAAGGCAAAGATCAACAACAACAGCAACAGTATCAACAGCAGCAACAACAGTATCAGCAGCAAACCTTTAGAGATCAAAATAGGCCTCAGCAGTATTACAAACGACATGGCAACACTCCAAAATATCAAAGAAAACCACAGCGAAATAAAAAGGTTTTTGATTTGAAACTATTTATACGGATAATTTATTATATTTCGGGTAACTGATTCAAATTGATGGCTTATTGGATATTAGCTAAGTTACCTTCTGCCTATTCTTTATTTGCTTATAGTTATTGTAGCTATTCTGGTACATATACCACAATAAGGGTATTAATAAAAAAACTTCATAAAACACCATTCAAAGAAAAATAATAATAAAAGAAATGTGTGATTATAATGTGAAATGACATTTACAGTCAAATCTGTTTGCTATTTCACATGTTTATGCTTTCAGAGCAAATTAATCTGTATTAAGCGACAACCTGTCTTAAAATGCCACTGTTTCTCTTTTCCTTAACTGACTGATTCAGAAAGGTTTTACCGTATTTTGTCATGTTAAAAACAATTGATTATTCATATCTATAGACATAATACATGTTTTTTGCTTCAGATAGTGTTTGCAGAGTATTTACCCATAGCTGATGTCTCGGATGGATTAAAGAGAGGAACATTGATACAGGTCTAATATTTAAGTTCATTATATTAGGAATTGTAAAATTAATTGCATTAGGTTTAGCTTAACTCTGAATAATACAGTATATCAATGTAAAACACTACATTATTGCTTGGCTTTTGGCACTTCAGAATTGATTTAAACTTGTTTATTTTACATTGATCGTGAAACAAGTTCTTACATCTTAGATAAATCATGCTCAACATCTTACTGGGTAGAACCAGTACTAAGTATATGTCGATTAAGTGTCTCATTTAGCCGAAGAGGATTGGACCCTCGACCTCCTGACCATGGGTCCGGTGCCCTACCACTGGACCACACGCTACCACTTCAGATTTACATTTACATTTCTATGACCTCCAAATCCATGTCTGCAATTGCTAACAATTTCCTGTAAATGCAAAAAGTAATCCAATGCCTGTCGACTTCATACGCAGGTTTCATATGTCAGTCTTTTAAATAACTTGTTACATAAGTTGTCATGAAGTAGGGTTGGGGTTTGGTGAGAGATGGACCTGAAGTTATATACAGAAATGTTAAAAATTTGGTAAGGAGATTCTTACTTTAAAGTAAATCAACTAGGAGTTATTATTTTACCTCTAGTAATAGTGCCCGGTTTTCATGCATACCGTATATATTTCTTTACTTTTAGTTTAAACTGTATTTATTTTACTTCGATTGTGAAACAAGTTCTTACAACTTAGGCAAATCATACTACTAAGCATACGCGGAATTATCTTGCTCAAGAACACCACACATAGCTGCGGCGGAGGATCGAACCCACGACCCCGATCATGGGTTCGGTGCTCTATCACTGGACCACGTGCTCCACTAAATTCTTTAAGTTTCTATAGCAAGAAATGTTTGAATATAATTTATATCTTTCAGGGTCCAATACGAATCAACCCCAGGGTTTATGAAGAAGCGTATGTTCCACACCCTGTAAGTTTTCATTGTTGATGTTAATTTAAAAAAAATAACTCAAACAGTGTGTCCCTGTAATTATTTCTGAATATTTTTCAGTTGGTGGTATATTTTTATTTAAAGAATATCGAAGTTTAGCTCAAATAAAATTACTCCAGTGTATTAGCCTTGTTTATGAGTAAATCCAACTGATATGGGTCAATATGAATCAAACTTTTGTATATTCATACTTCACTTAGTTAAAAATCTGGAAGTTTTCTTATAAAGTCATTACACTTATTTATTATCACTATTGTCATATATCTTCGTCCTTCGTCTGTCGTCCATCATCTGTCGGCCGTCGTTAACTTTTGCTTCAAACGACTTCTCCTCTAAAACCACTTGACAAACTTTCACCAAATTTTGTGTGGAGCATTCTTATACAAATATCTCTCAAGTTTGTTCAACTGATGACCCTATGATCAAATTTGGCCCAGTCCAATGGGTTTATCAGTATTTCTTTTTTTAAAGTTTCAAATGGCTTCTTCTCCTAAAGTGCAAGGTATGGAGCTTTGATATTTTGCATGCATCTAAGTTTCTATCAAGTTTGTTGAATCCATTTCTCTAGGATCAAAATTTGCCCCGCCTCGGGGACATATCAGTCAAACAGAGGGAAATTACATTTAAAATACTTTTTCTCAAGAACCGTCCAAATCCAATTCGTTCATACTTAGTATATATGATTTCTATGACTCGACTGGTGGCCAGTAAGGGAACTTTTATGTTAATATTAGAATACTATGAAAAAATATTCAGATTTTTTTATCTATTTTAGGTATTATTTCAATTATCTTCATGTCTGGAGCATTGTTTAGACATGACAGTTAAGACAGTGTCCTTTAAAAGGGATTTGATATAAAATAGGTACCAGCAGGGGCCTAAACAAAGATAAACTCTTCTTTCGGAAAAAAAGATTTAAAAAATCTTCTTATCCGAATGTGCAAGGCCTGGAGCTTTGATATTTTGAATGTAGTATCATCAGTTTAACATAGTACATTTATATTTAAAAGTCTTCTTCTCAAGAACCGTCCAAATGTGTTCAATAAAGGGGCAAGGATCGAATACTGTCGGAAAACGTAAAATTCTGCTTTTCTGATCTATTTTAGGTATTATTTCAATGATCTTAAGGTCTGGAACATCGCTTAGTCGTTACAGTTTAGCCTGTGTCCTTTAAAGGGGATTTTATATCCATAAGTGGTCACCAGGGGCCCAAAAAGAGGTTTAATAGTGAATTTTCAAAAACTTTTCTTTTCAAGAACTGTCTTGTCAAATTCCTTTATATTTGATATAAATAATCCGTATGAGTAGGGATTTCATGTTTGATAAAAAAAATACATGACTATTGATAATGAAAAAAATAAGCGTTGGAGAATTATTTTTCTATTTTATGTGTAACAGACAAGCAATACTTTTAGCTTATTTTTTCCACCCCTGAGTTTTAACTGTCTTCCATTTTGTACTTATTTCCTGAAATAGTTGTTATATTAGAACTGCATCGAAATAGCCGAGCGCGCTGTCCCTGCGACAGCTCTTTGTTTTAAATACTGGTATATAAGGAATCTGCTTGAAAGTAGGGGCTAAGGTCCATTGGAGCCCAGTAGGGTGAATTTCATTTTACATGGAAATGCAATAAGAAAACAGATAATTCTCATTTTTCTCATCTATAACTATAATAAGTTTTTGAAATGAAGTGACATGTGAAACAATATGAGCGCCATAGGTCCATCTTAGGCCTCTTGTTATTAACGTCTGAGTATTTTTTTCAACAACAAAAAAGTCATATCACAATAAGCACACTTTTATCAAAACCAGAATTTTTCTTAACCAGTCGATATTTTCTTCTGGAACTATGTCAATGTGTATATAAATTTGTGCAATAACATATTGTATCCATGGTTGGGAACCAGGAATGTAGGATCCTCTACAGTTAGCCACACACACACACACACACACACACACACACACACACACACACACACACACACACTGACTGGTAGGTGAGGAGATTGACCAGGGGCCCTATCACTAATCTTTGTAAGTCTTTAGTTTTCATTTGAACAAATTGTGACACCTAGGAAAGTATTGTTTTTGAACATGCGTTGCAAATTTTAAAGAGAATACTATTTATCAGGCTAAAAGGGAATATAATATTATCAGGATTTTTTAAAAATTTTACAATTGGCAATAAACATTTTTTTCCCAATATATCATGCCTATGTATACTCGCTGACCCAACATTGCCAAAAGGATATCTATTTAAACATGTCAAAATAATATATTGAAATGCGATTTCTTTACTTAGCCTGTGCAATTAGGTTAGACTAAAACAGATTTCCGCTTAAAATTGCAACATATTTTGTAACGTATAACATTATATACGCGATTTCATTTTGATTTCGATTTGATCCGTTATACAGGTTTACACTTCATCTATGAATGAGTCAGAATGCGAATGTTGTCAAGCGGTATTTAAGCGATGTCAATTTTCAGAATTGTATTTTCATTTCAAGTTTACCACTCAAATTTAATCATCGATTAAGTCACGTTTTAGTGAATTTGCCATACTAAACCATTCGGATTTTATTTATTATTGATAATGAGAGGCTTTTTGTCTATTTTAAAAATAAATTTATTTTTAAGGCGTATACCTCGTTTAGCGGGTTTTCCTGATATACTCCCTTTAAGAAAGTACATAAATATTTTGTTTGTAATTTAAAATTTTTCATTAAGAAGTTCGAACGTTAGCGAAACAGGCCTCATGTCCATGGAATTAGATATTGACATATATTAATAGAAGTATTTTATTAATATGACTTGTAACTTCCTGTGGTTTTGCTGAAATACAAAATTCCCCAATTGATAATAGCACTTGACTCTGTCAGACATGAACAGTTAAATATAATCAATGTTTGATACTATGTATTGGTGATTCTTGACAAATGTGCATGTGGTTTTGACAAAATAACATTTTTTGGGGTGAATATCATGTTTAATGAGCAAACATGTGACTGACATCTGACCAATTATAACAGCAGAAATTTACAAGTCGAATGATGAACGGGTCTAATGTCACTATACTGATATGTACCATAATTTACTCTGAGACGATCAATAAAACAATTATTCAAGGGGCATTCAATATATTCTGTCACTGGTTATCGGATATTTACGATTTCACAGGAACGGAATTTTTGTCAGGCCAACCATTCAAAGTATCTCCCCTCTCTTCGCACAAATACACACTTTTGAAGTATTGCTGTCTACGACTCAAATGTCGCAAAATAGTATCCCCTTGGTATACTGTTCAGACATTAAACAATTGCAGACCCACGGGCACTTTTAGTATCATAGTGTTCACTGCAAGCATTTGTTTTAGCATGGGAAATAGGAAAAAGTCACAGGAGCTTAAGTCAGAGGAATAAGGGGGGTGTTCAACCTGAATAACCTTTTCTTGTTCTAAGAAAGATTGAACTTTTATTTGTGTGTGGGCAGAAGCATTGTCATGAATAAGCTGTATGCCTTCTAAACCTTTACTTGGGCATTTATTTTGATAAATCTTTTTGACAGATTTAAGTACTAGTACTTTATCTTTGTAAAACTGTCCTGCAATTGTTTTAACCTCTTTGCATGGAATTTGTACAACAGGCTACTAGAATTGAAAATGGCATATAAAACCTTCTTGGCGCTTCTTTGCCCTGAGTGGCCTAGCCCGATTTTTACCCAGCCAGTTTTTGTTATTGATGCGCTGTTGGACTCAAAATAATAAACCCAAGTTTCATCCCCAGTGAGAAAGTCAGAAATTTTCCTAGGATTACAATTTTTTATTTTTTAAAAGTTTTTTAGCATAATCTGAACGCTTGGCCTTCTGGTCATGTGTCAGCATGTGGCGGATCCATCCAGCACAAAGCTTCTTTAATTCTGAATATGATGTACGGTGCCTTTTGAAATGCCTAGACTATAAGTTATCTTGGAAACAGTATACGGTCCATATTCTACTACCATAGCTCTAACAGCTCCAATGTTTTCCTTTGTTGCTGCAACAACAAGCCTCCCTCGGCAGTTATCGTAGTGCAGGCTATGCTTAAATTTCTTAACCCAACAAAAAACTGTTCTTAATGTTACTATGATGTAAACGACACAATGAAGAATAAATCTCTTTTGTCCTTATTTCTCTATTTTTTCTTCAGGTTTCAATATGACATTGACATATGGCCACTGTACTTGAGTTTGTAAAATTTAACAATGGATATCTTGGTTAATGATGAATTATAATTGGATTAAATTGAGAATTCGTAGGTGTATTGAATAAACATCCACAAACAATTGCAGAAGTATTTCATGTTCTTACGCAACATTTTTTCGATGGAAAGCCTTTAGTGACATAATTTATTGAATGCCCCTTGTATATTTATCTTTATCGCTGATTGATAACTGAGGTGTAACACCTGTGAAACGTAATGTAGATTAAACTCAACATCACCTAAAAAAATACTTATACGCCTTCCTAATCAGCAGCGTTTATTTTATGCAATATTTCAAAACATTACACATTATACAATGTCCACAATATATTATTACTGTTTGATATATAAAATACATGTACAAACATTATATTCAATGAATAAAATGTAGTCCCTAGCTAGCTGAACGTTTTGGTGTGATCAAGACAACAATTTCTTGAGTTATTTTAATTTACATGTAATTTGATTCATTATCACCTGACTTCCGTCTAAGTGATACAAGTGTTTGAAATATTTTCACATTTTTTTGCTGAAGGAGCTTTTCTGTTTTTGCTAAAATATAATGTGTGTTTATTTACCAGCTATATGATTGACAGTTTGTTAGACATGCTGTAGTTGTTAATAAAATAGTGGTTAAGAATCACCCAAGATTTGCCTTCAAAATTAATGATTATAAATAATTTGCTTGAATATGTAAAGTCACTTTATGCCATCGTGGGTGAACAGACGATCATTTAGTCCTAACCACTCATTCCTGGGATCCTTGAAGGTTAACAAGTATCACGCCTATCTCTGCAAAGAACTGGTAACTTTCCTATTTAAAACAGCGTTGAGAGACGAATGACACTGAGACGGAATGTCATATTGCAATGATCAAAAGACTGTTGCTTGCAGGGGACTCAAACCCACCACTCCTGTATTGATAGCCAAACATGCTGCTGACTGAGTTAATCAGGCACTTCAATTCTAAAAATACATTTCTAATTAATACATTTTATAAGACCAACAGCTCAATGAATTGATATATCGTGATTACAATCATGGTATATTGATACTGATACTGACTTGGCCATCTACGGCAGCACTCACTGTAATGCACTATGTTTTATAATTAATTCTACAGGATGGGTGCACGGATATAATGATATGTGGATTAACTGACAGAAATAGGGCATTAAATGGCGATATTGTTGCTGTACATGTTGATGAAGAAGGCGACTGGAAGGTAAGCTAATCTGTTGTACGCTTTATAAGTTTGTTCTATATAGAAGACAATTTTAGTACCGTATAAATTATAGTGTATTATATCCTATTGGTAATTGAAATGTAAATATTTCATTCTCGTGAATCGTTTATTCTTATGAATTATTTCTCAAAAGTCAAAACAAAAGAGTCTGTTGAGGTCAGAAAAAGTGAAACTAACACTTTAAAGTTTCTTCTCTTAAGTTTTGAATAACTATGTATGGTGTACATAATCGGCTCGGTGTGTGTGGGTGAGGAAGTGGAGGAAAATAAATTTGGTGATTGCTTCACTGGGGAAGACATTGGCTGATTCTTTCCCAAGGGGAACATTTCCAGGTGGATGAAGTAACTATATGTACTTCACTTATATTCATTAATTCATAATTTTGGACCATGTTTCTTTCATTTGCTGATTATTATTCTTTGCAATTTATGATTTTGACAATTTTATCGATATGGACCGTTTTCAAATCATTCGTTGGTTTGAACAGGAAGGGTGGTAATAACATCGTGTAAGCATGTATTACCTTCCCATATGTTTTTGTTTCAGTTGAAGAAAGAAGAACTACAACTTCTCGAGGAGAATATGACTAAACCTCAGAATCCAGACGTTGTTAATGAGGGTGAGGAAATAGTAGAACTCAACATTGGGCAGAAATCAAGTAAAAAAGATGTCGAGGGAAATCTTGCCAAGGGTTTGAGTGATCTAAAAGTTGGACAATTTAATGTCTCAAGTCAATCGCCTTCAAAGACGAGTGGTCCAAAGGGTTTTAGTGATTCCCATATGAAAAGATTTACGAGTTTGAAAGAAGTTTTATCAACGGGAAGTCCGGTCTTAAAGAATATGTTCAGCGATGAAGGTAAACCAGAAATCAAAAACATTTTGCAGCGAACAGGCAAGGTAAAATATTTTAACTGTAGGTTAACTCGCCCTGTGTCCTTCAATCGCCCATCCATTTGTAAACTTTTCTTTTTTTTCACTCTAGCACCTGCATGATATGTTTCATTGGACATCAAACCATAATATATTGAGACGATGTCACGAACTGGCCAGATTGAATAATTGATGTACGAGTTATAGCCCTTGAATCATACAAAATTGCCCTATTGGATGTTATGTCCACTTTAACACCCCGTTATGCCGAATTTATAAAACCTATATATCTAGGACAGGTTCTTGAGCTAGTCAATATGGATAATCTAATGTCTGAGATTCGGCCATTAAATTGTCAAAATTGTTTTCTGTTTGAATACTTAGCATCATTTTTATGCTAACAAAGGCTAACAGATGATCTGCTAACCCAACCACTCTTTCCTGTGATCCTGGTAGGATAACCAGTTTTTGAGCACACCAATCTCCACAAACAACTGATAACCACTGATCTCCACTTGAATTAGCAATGAGAGACGAATGACAATGAGACGCAATAGCGTATATGTTAATCACTGAGATTGTGGCCGGGAAAGGATTCAAACACACAACCCCAAATTTGATAGTCATATGTGCTACCGACTGAGCTAACCTGTCCCGGCTGCTCTATCTTGTTATTGAGTGCACTCTAGTTGTAGTATATGGTCCTTCAACCTCCATGAGTAACATTAATATCCCTTCTCCACCCTCTGTACCTACTGCTCATCAGCAAATGTAATGGAAGACATCATGACAGTGTGTCACACGTGTAAACTAATAATTCTTATCAATACATTTTCATCATCAAGTTTATCACCATAAAAGAATTGTATTAATGTATGGTGTAACAAATAATCCAGCTGTTCTGTCTTTTCCAACAATGTTTGTTTTCAGCACCTCTCATAACTATTAAGCTAGATTCTATTTGGTCTACTTTATTTAAATACATGTACGTTTTCCTTTTGTGAAACCAAATATGTTTTTGGTGTAGTTTATTGGAACACATGTCTGCTTTGATAAAGGTGTTTAAATTAATGGTAAGAGCTCAGAATACTATGATTAGTGCTGATTTTAGTATGATAAGAGCTGAGTTTACTATAATAAGAGCTGAGTTTATTTCAATAAGACTTTAGTGTACTACAGTAAGAGATGAGTTTACTATGACAAGAGCTGAGTTTACTATAATAAAAGCTGAGTTTACTATGATTAGAGCTGAGATAACTTCAATAAGACCTTAGTATACTACTGTAACAGATGAGATTACTATGATAAAAACTGAGTTTACTATGATTAGAACTGAGTTTACTTCAATAAGACCTTAGTGTATTACAGTAACTGATGAGTTTACTTTGATAAGAGCTGAGTTTACTTTAATAAGACCTTAGTGTTCTACAGTAACAGATGAGTTTACTATGATAAGAGCTGAATTTACTTCAATAAGACATTAGTGTACTACATTAACAGATGAGTTTACTATGACAAGAACTGACTTTACTTCAATAAGACCTTAGTATACTACAGTAACAGATGAGTTTACTATGACAAGAACTGAGTTTACTTCAATAAGACCTTAGTATACTACAGTAAGAGTTGAGTTTACTATGAAAGAACTGAGTTTACTTCAATAAGACCTTAGTGTACTACAGTAAGAGCTGAGTTTACTATGAAAGAATTGAGTTTACTTCAATAAGACCTTAGTGTACTACAGTAAGAGCTGAGTTTACTATGATAAGAATTCAGATTACTATGATAAGGGCTGAGTTTACTATAAGTTGATTACGATTTTCTATTGTTTACTATATAAAGAAAGTTTAGGAAGGTATCTTCTTCAGAAATTAATTTAGGTTGATTGCGAAGTAAACTCGATAGAACCAGTATTGAGTGGTGTTTTGAAAGGACATCATGCCAAGCCCGGGATCAAACCCACAACATGTCCAGTATCCCACTGGCCCTCTTTCGCTTATTATGATATATGTGGTCAATTATTTTCATTATCAATGGACTCCTTTGTTAAAGTAGATTATATATATACATATAAAAAACATATTTTTTTTGTTATTTGCAGGTTGTAGCTATCAAAGAAAAAATACACTCCCGTGCCTGTATGGGTCACATCGAGCCATTTCATACCAAGACTGCGTACAAAGCCTTGCTCTTTCCGACAGACCGCAGGATACCGCGAATAATGTTGCCAATCTCTGTTTGTCCACCAAGTATGATTTATTTACTATAAACTGTTTAAGATCAGATTTAAGTATTTAAAATACAGAGACTGCTTTCTGAAAGAGGCCTCACCTATATCGCCGATATATTTTCAATATTAGCCGTAAAACTGCTCATTTAAAGTAAACAACATATATTATGTATACTCCGTTCAATAACCTGTATTGTATTTCATCTCTATGTTATAAAATTAATTGATTGTGTTGACCAAATACGAAATCGCGGCCCACGATAAAGTCACTCATTGGCCAGTATCGGGTTATGCTAAAACATCGACGAATAAAACAGAACATGCTGACCTGTGTATTTACGAATTTCTCATAAACAGGATAAGCTACAAAGAACGGAATCAAACATCGAATGGGATCTTCCTCTTTGTGATTAAAAAATTGTCCACCATAAACTGAACAGAAAGTTAAAGGCAATGCACCTTAAAGGGACACATGGCAATTTTTGTAAATATTCGCTTACCACTATTTCTGAAAATGATACTGTTTACATATCAGATGCAAATATTAATTTTAAGTTACTACATTATGCATCCACAACTTCAATTTTATTCCTACTTTGGAAAGAGATATTAGTCTTAAAATGGTTGAAAGTCATTTAGCACAAACAATGTACATGTGGCGGCAATAAGTGTAAAAATTCAAATAATATGGCAACTACATGTATAAGACAGTAGAGCATCCTCGGATCTTCTTGGGCCCGCTGTTTAAAATACGTAAATAAAATTGAAAGATAGCTGGGAAAATATGCCACGTTGGTATAAAACATAGTTTTTATATTATATTAAGCTGTTATTGCAATTAAATGTTAACTTGTTCTTCTGGGAAACTGTTTAAGTTTAGCACCAGTGATGAATATGTTATACACACGAGTTAACACATGATCATACACATTGACATGCATATTTTATTTAATAAAACATATTGAACATTAAAGGCAGTAGCTGAGTTTAAATTAGTGCACTAAAAAGTATATATTCATCATAATATACATACTTAAAATACTAATAAGAGATGTAGTTTAAGGTAAACTCTACACAGTGTGGATGTAAAAAAAGTATACACCGGTCAATTGTAAGACCTACCCTCTCCATGCCGGGACATAGTGGGGATTCTTTTTCTCTGCAGAGTCCAGGTAAATACTCTACACTATAGTGGCATTTGCTGGTGAAAGCCCTTCTAAAACCCTTTTGGCCCGAGGGACCTATTATGATTATATATCTACTGTGTAAATTTGGTGAAATTCCATTGAAAAATGAGATAACTGTCACATCCACAGGATCGAGTAAAGCAAATTTATGGTTTTCAGGGGCAGGTAACTCAAACAGTAGTGATATGATCAGGTCAGTTAAAAAGGAAACACTATTAAACTGACTTGCGGACTTTATTTCTACTCCTGTACAGTTTCTCATATTGTTTTATATTTTTTATTTCTTCTAAATCAGATTTCCTGGAACAACCGGAGGATCATGCGAACACCCTGTATGTGGCAAGGATAACTGACTGGAGAGACGATTCATTTTACGCAGATGGGTGGGTACTTTGTTATTGTTATAAAGTCTAGTGTAAGGATGCCGTCTTCCGGTTTATTTACCTCTCACCGCTGAAGTAATTTTTTGGAGCTTAGCTCGGTTAAAAAGAAAGAAATTATGTGAAAAAATTTGCTATTAAATTGTAAAAAGATCGATGGTGGTTCTACTCGGATTATTGTTTAACAATAAATAGGATGGATTATGTAAACTTAATGTGTTTAAGAAGGCATTGAGCCTAATCTAAAATAGTTGTTGCAGAAGTATGATTGTTCTACTCAGATTTAATTTGAGGTTTTCTTTAACCAATGGTACTTTGTGCCATATAAAACATGTGTTCAGTTAAAATGGCATTACGTAACAAAATTCTTGAAAAGAAAATGGATTACAAAAGAATACAACATTTTGCAATATTGAAATACAGTCAAATCTGTCTTAGACAGCCAACTGCTAAGGGAAGAAGCAAAAGTGGCCTTTTAAAGATGGGTTGTTGCTTAATACAGGGTAATTTGCTCTGAAAGCATAGACATGGGAAATGGCAAATGTGACTACTTTTAATAGGTGGCTGACTGCTCATTAGAGGTTATTGCTTACACAGGTTTGACTGTACTGAATAATATCCTCCTTTCTGCAGATCATTGTACATTTACTTCATTTGACTTTCAGTAAACATGTTTCAGTTATGTCTTATACCTCAAAGTTTATATGACTTTCACTTATGTCTTATATCTCATTTAAAATATGATTGAAGGTGTTCTGTAAAGCGTCTTGGTGAAGCTGGAGAGATAGAACCCGAGACTGAGGGAATGCTGATAGAAAATGGTGTAGATTTTGAAGAATTCCCACAAGAGGTGAGTGAGACTGTTAGTGAAATTTACTTGAAAATGACTTGCAACATATGTTTCAGCTAACCCAACCATATGCATGTTTTAAATCTTCATGCTGTTTTATGCAAAAATACTCAATTTTGAAATAAGAATAGCTTCTGCAACACAAGGAATGGAGGTTGGAATGTTATTGTTGTTGCTGTCTTTTTGGCGGGTAGCAAGAGCAGTTTCTTATCTTAAATTCACCTGGAAGATACGTTTAAAATAATTGACCACATAATATCAGTTGATAGTTCCAGAATATTTCTTATACACATTACTTGCAAGTGAATAATAAAAATGTTTTATAAAAGAATCACAGAAAATATACATATTCATATTCTCACCAAGCAAGTGAATAATAACAAAATGTTAGATATAAGAAACCAGAAAGCGTAAAATCATGTTCCTAGTACATATTCCAAGAACAGCTGGGAAAACCTGTAATACATGTTTTATTATTTAAATTATTTCAACAAAATACTTATTAAATGAAACAATAATTTTATAATAAATTGATAAATATTATATATTTAATCTTAATATCAGAATGTACATGTAGGATCTTAGATAAAAGTAATAAATGAAATGTCGAGAAAATGTTTAATTCAATTTTATGTTACCTATATTTGATAATGATATTAAGATTGAAATGGTTGTTTATATTTGAAATGGTTGTTTATAGTTATAAACTACTGATATATATTGAATGTATCAACAACAGCCTAGTAGTTGACAGTTTTAATTCTTTATACAAAAAAGTCATGCTTTGTGCAATTGTATTTGTAGGTTTTGGACTGCCTCCCACAACAGAGTCCATGGTGCATTCCTCCAGAGGAGTTTGAATATCGTAGAGATTTCCGGTCCGACTGTGTCTTCACTATAGATCCTGCCACGGCCAGGGATCTTGACGACGCTTTGTCATGTGAAGACATAGGCAATGGTAAGAATATTTTTTCATCTCCTTATTCATAAATACATACAGGGGAGTGGGGGAATTTTGAAACATTGTGAATGATTGATAGAGATTTATGATCAGATTGTGTGTTTACGATAGATCTGTCACAGCCTGGGATCTTGATTTCTTGATGTGAATATGATTAATTGAATAGTTCGCGTCCTTTTAATGACATCAAAGGCTTACAGATGATCAGTTAACCTAACCTTCATTCTATGCATATGTAAGGTTAACCAGTACTCAAGCACACCCATCTCTGCAAGTTACTGATACATATCACGTTCCCACTTGAATCAGCTCTAAGAGACGAATGTTAATGAGACGAAATATCGTATATCAATCATTACGGAGACTGTGGCCGGCGCGGATTCAAACTCACGACCCCTGGATCGATAGTGAGACGCACTACAGATTGAGCGAACCTGGCCAAGTTTGGTTGTGTGAAAGAATTGGCAAATTTTAACCTCAATAATTCAGCATCCCCTTTGTTATTAGTAATAAATTTTCCTTTAAAAAGGAACGGCTGACCTTTTGAGTAACTTAGCGTAACTATAAATATTTTGTAGGTAAACGATACTTTAATGGGCATAAGAACTATTCAATTATTGGGTAGAGGCAACCTGTTGGTAGTGTGTGGGAAGGTTGTCTCCCTCCCGCTGGTAGCGGTAATTCTACTCTACTTCTGCTATTTGGATATGGGGAACCGCTCCGAAAAAAAAAAGTTTGATATCTTAAACACCAACTGCTGAATTCCACTCATTCCGTAGAAAATATATGATTTACTCCAATAATTTGTCACCTTAAAACACCTTTATTAAGAAACACACACATACACAAAAAAAAACTTAAACTAAACCATAAGATGTATTAATAATGAACCTTAACCGAGTTTCACTCCCAATACTAAGCGCCAAGACGTAGTGGAGAGTGTTCCTCCCTAATGCAAATGTGAGTAGCCTGTGTGTGTATGACAGGGGCCTAGCTTGATGAAAGTAAACATACAGTCCTAGAAAATTTGATGGGAGCTCTGGATTACTCCGCCATACTTTTTTTTAAAATGTAACTAATCAGTAGTGCATTCTTAGGGGGTTTGTGTGATTTGTGTAAAACATATATTAATTACTTAGGGACTTTTGTGTTTCTGGGAAAAGTGCAGGCTTTGGCCAGCAATGTCTACATGTAGCTACGCCTGTGTGTTTGTGTGTGTGTGTGTGGGGGGGGGGGGGGGGGGGTAAATTGTAAGTAATATTTCAAACACCATTTTCTACTTTCTACGTTCTAGTAAGTGTTTATGATTATACTAGCTTCTTATAGATTCAAATCGGGTACCTCTTAGGCACTGGAAATCCATGAAACTTGAATACAATTCAGATTAACATATCATTGTATAGATATACCATCAATTAAAAATATGTTACACTGTAAAAATATTCCAGGTAATGAATGGATGTGTGAATTCATGCTAAAAAAATGTTTACAATATCAAGTGTAATATAGATCACTGCAATGTAACATGCACTTGATTCGCTCCCGCCACGAATAATTAATGTGCTATGAACAGTGTTTTATGAATCTTGCAGCTACACCGTTAAATTTTTTTATCAAAATACATGTAGGGGAAGCGTATATAGTGACCCCGCTCACCTTACCCAACCAGAACATTGTCGTAGTGGGTCATTCCGCACCGGCTGCTACACTTTTACTTTCATGTGTACAGAAATTTGATTTAGGTCAACTGAGACAAACAAAGCTTTAAGAAAGGAACTCGTAGAAGATGATGAAGATGGTATCGTATTTGTAAAATACAGCGTAGAATGTATCGAATTTTGATAGTATTCTGTACAATATTGCGTTGTATTGTCTTGTTTCATTTTGAACAGAGTACCTAACAGAAAATCAAAACCTCTGTAGCGGCAAGCCAAATATTAGTAAATACATTTTGTATTGATGAGGTTTGCATAATTTAAAAACATTTTCGTAGAATGGTTTGCGGTTTGAACATTTTGAATACAAAAGCTTTGGGATTTTTATGAAATTCTATATAATACCTCTTAGTGAAATCTGTTCCAAACAGGGAAATTACAAAATGTTATTTCACTGTTTTTAGTCACAAAAGAAAAACATTATTAGTTTCAGTGAAATAGCAATGGTGAACAAACACTACATGAAATTAGCGCCACTTCAGTGCCCACTGGATGCAATAATAATGACGAAACTTATTAATATTCTCTATTTCACTGATACTATATGATCATTTTAGTACCGAACCAAATATAAAATCTGTTGTACATCTCAAACTATGTACAAGTACAAATTTTCATCATTGTATAATTATGTACACTTGATAAATAATATTTCAGGTCGTTACAAAGTTGTAGTGCACATAGCTGATGTAAGCTACTTTATAAAAGAGGATTCTGATTTGGATCGTGTAGCAGCCATGCGATCAACTAGCGTCTATTTGGTTAATAAGGTACATGTAAGCACATGTTGTAAAGATGTGTCTAGTAACAGCGTCATGTACAATGAAGTGGAAACAAGTGGAATATGGAATTATTTACTCATATTGATAAGAAATCTTGGTTTGTTTTTGTTTTTCAGAGTTACAATGTATTTGTAAATATTTTTCATGTACATTTTGTAAATAATTCTTTAAAGATACACCTGGCTTTTGTTTGATTTTTGTTTAAATATTTAGCATTATTTTTATGCCATCAATTACTAACAGACGATCCACATTTTCCTGAAATCCTTGAAGGTTAACCAGTACTCAAGCACGCCAATCCAGACAAGTAACTGATAACGTACAAGTATATAATATATACAAATTAACGAAATTTACTCAACATGAAAAAAATACCGGTCTGATAATGTTCTAAACTGTAATTGCACTAACACTTGTCCATGTTATTAAGCTTTAGTTTAACTGTTATCGCGTTGCAAACTACTACTCACTAATATGTTACCGATGTCACGGTACAAACTGCTCTGCAACGTCAACGAATGATTTATACTGTTTTAAAATAAGGTTATTCTTATTTAAACATCAAGGTTGCGTCCAGATTCGTAGGTATATCTCCAATCGTCCCTTATGACGATGGATGTATCAACAGGGTTATCTTCCCATGTTCTATGTAGTACTGGGCTACTATGGTCTTACGTGGCCTAATGCTGATTCCACTCTGACGTCAGGATTATAACTTCGTCCGTACGGCGATTATGTGGTTTGCGCGTCCTTAAGACGGTATTACCACCGGCTGACTCCTGTTACGTCGTTAACGTTACTACCTACGTCGCCATTACGTTAATAAACGGCAACAAATATATATATAAAAACTCAAATTTACTATTAACTCAGTATGTAATATTATTACTTTATCACTTTCCATCTCTCAATTTCATGGTAGTTTCAGTAATACATGTATATCATAAAAGAAGATTCATTTCTTACCATCTATTACTTTCATGGTAGTTTTACAAATATCACAACAGTACATTAATTTCTTTACCATCTATTACGTTTCATGGTAATTTTATCAATTTATCATTACAGTTCATTCATATATTACAATATATTTATCTCGTGGTAGCAAATACACATTTTTACATATTTCCGCATTATACCCTATAAACACTGACGGAAAAAAATATGTATCTATTTGCTTTATAAATATAATTCAGCTGATGTTAATATTCAGTCACAATTTAATTACACATTAGTTACACTTCAAAATGCTGATTTTCAATGCTTCATTATAAACACAATAAAAACATCTCAAAATACGTTTCAAGATTCCTCGGCAATAATCCTAATAAACAACTCTCAATACTGCGGATATGAAATTAAATTCACCATATTGTAGTCTGGATATATATCAACAATTTATACAAAAAATTACTTAGATCTGATTATGCCGAAATATAGCTAGAGGACATTTAAATTACTTAACTATAGAAACCATAATATAAAACGTACTCACTCAGATATCATACGTTGTGGTAGTTAAGTTATAATCTTGTTATCACTTTCATCACAACGTTTCCGCATGTTACAATTTGCTTACTGACAGAGATGGTGATTTTCTTACGTGTATATATACAAAAATAACCAGATACCACATGTAAATTTTAAGAAACTCACGGATTAAACTGTCGCCAAGACAACGTACGATTCAAAATGTACAAAAAAAGGCTACTTGTAAATTATGGTCAGTTTTACAACAATAAACCACTTTACTTTTAGTAAAATGCTCATTATTCAAATGATTTTTATTTCAAAATGACTTATCCTTTAATCAAAAAATGAATATGTAAAATTATCCTTAAAATATCTATCTAGCGATACGTTTAACAAACAACCTATACTTCCGGACAATATACGTAGCTATACGATGTATATACTTTGTACTAGCTCAGCTTATTTTGTTACAACATCTATGAACATTATTATTCAATATTTGGAGATAATATGGGAATATTAAGTATAACTATCTGAAACTTTATATAAAAAAAACATTGCTCATAAAAACTAGTGGTTTTAGCTAATTTTGAATATATTTAAAAAAAATACAATTTGTTACTTTCTTGGAATGTTTTTGCACACATACTGGGGTACAACTTTATTTTTGCATCGTGCAGAAAAAAATATCATTTAAAAAGTTTGAAGTGAAAATTTATCAAAATTGCTTGGCGTCCCTTTTAATAAATGAAGTTTATATTAACTCTACTATGGTGTTGTTTGTATTGGTAGGTGATACCCATGTTGCCACGGTTACTGTGTGAGCAGTTGTGCAGTTTAAACCCCGATGTGGATCGTCTCACTTTTTCTGTGGAGTGGACAATTACAGAGGATGGTGAGGTAGGCTTGAATTTTCTTCATGATCTCAACATCGAGTTTTACTGTTTTACTGATAAAGCATTAAGTATAGAAAGATCTGTATTATTTAACTGGCATGTACATGTATATATACAGGACGTTGTGTCGGCTTCTACATGAGCTCTAGTAGAAGGAATAAGTCGGTCAATGAAGCTTCATTTACTGAGGATCTTCCGTGAGAAAAAATTCAAACTATTTATGAACGAACGGTGGTTCTACTTAAAATATTTTTATGGTCTTCCTCAATCAATAAAAGCGGATGCCTTGTGTAATCTGCATTATGTTAAATAAAAATAGCATTAAATCCCATTAGTTGGCTGACTAAAGATTTTGATCACTTTGCTGTTGTTATAGCAATTCTGTGTATTATAATCATCACATTGTACATAAGTAAAATCCCCTCTGAAGAATAAATATACAAGTATAACCGAAATGTATGCAAAGTGTACATTTTACGATAGCTGTTGTTTTGTGTTTCAGATTGAGGATGAATGGTTTGGTAGATCTGTCATCAAGTCGTGTGCTAAATTGGCATACGATCATGCACAGGTAATATATTCTAAATGTATTTATTGCATGTATGGTCTCCTGTGTAAATATATTAAAACTGAGAATATCATGAATATCCCCACTTCCGTCTTAGGAAGATTCGTAAAGACTGACAATATTGATCTAAAAATATCATAACTAAATCTTCTTCTGACCTTTGTTTAAAATATGCAGTAGGTTTAAATTTATATATACATGTAGTACTGCTGTGTTCGACAATGCATTTTAAACAGAATATACTAGAATGGAATATAATAGAATCGGATAGAAAATTATGTCCTGAGTGATTTCGGTTTTGTTGGGATCGTGACTACGAAGTTATCGTAAAAACAATTATCCCAACGGACAGATTTTTATACAAAAAAGAAAGCCATAACTTTTTATCTTTCTTGTATACTTGCCATTGAATTATTTTTATTTAATTCATCTTTATATTTTTTTACCACAATCGCTTTTAAGATATCAGATTATATAATGATATAAATAAACATCATACATTTGTAGATGGTTCCAACGTTACAGCATTATCTTAGCCCTAAGGTATCTTATCCAGGTAAAATGCAAATATCCTTATCCGGGATGTTTGAATTGTGTTTCTGTGGACAAGGATGTACATGTATGTCGGACAATCTGGTAACTTTCCTATTTTATTACTACAGGGGTTTATAGAGCAGCCTGACAGAGACTGGACAGTTGATGATCTTCCGCCAATCTCGGACAAATTCACTGTTGGTGATATAAAAACAAGGGTGTTAAATCTACACAAGGTAGTCTCTTAAATCAGTGTCTTTGAAATGATTTGATTTTGTAATGATCTACATTGTATTGTTTGTATTTAGGACTTGTACTTCCAACAGCAAGGAGGTGTGTTCAGCAATATCAACTTAAAGTGTATTTATGTGCGTAATGGATACGGTGTTGGCTGCTAATACCTGAGGTTGCAGGATCAGCCACATACTTAATTCTACAGCCTCTGCAAAACAACACCCAAAATAAGTCAACCTCAGAAATGGACTTAAGAACAGTTCACAAAAGCTCGGAACTTACTTTATAATCCAGCTTAAATAAATAAGAATATACAAAACAACTGAACCAAATTGTTTGATTAAACTTACATGTAACTTCATACATGAACATTATGAACAAAGAAAGTTATGTAAAGTATTTTAATATTACATGTAAACTGAATGTAAAGCAACTTTTAGCCGTGCATATTCTGTAATCGTGCATTATATGCCATGATGATTGGGTGATTTATTTACATGGTAGAATATACAACAAACAATTGCTGAATATAACTGGGAAGCGTTTATTTAGTAGGAATCACTTTCATTTTGATTACTTGGATTTCTTTCTTAATGTAAGTGTCCCAAAATACTGTGTGTAAAACCTACACAAATACATTTTCTGTTTAAATGGATAAATAGTATACAGCGTAAGTGCCTTTCACTACAAAGTTTATTGTAAAAAAGATTTTTTTCTAGGAAAATAAAACGCTGGCTCAACAGAGCTTACCATTTTGCATTTCCTATCCTCACCTAACAAACTCTGTAGGGTACGTCACTAACTTTATATACCCTTATTATTATATCACTATGAAACTAATGCGTATCAAGTATGGTATAAAATATGACAATCGTCTCACTTTATAGATTGCCCAGAATATGCGGAAGGCACGTATGGCAAGTGGTGGATTGCAACTGGACCAAGTCAAGTTACAATACAGTTTGGACCAGGAGTCTGGGATGCCAAACAGATACTGGGTGTACCAGCAGAAGGACAGTAATAGGTTACTGCATTATAAGAATTTGACATAGGTTCGAAAATTCTGTCAAGGGCCCAGTTGGTCAAAGCTTGGTCAGCTCAACCCGGGATTAAGTGAAATTTTCAAATCACAATATTTTGGGATTCCACAGCATTTTATGTTATTATTTTATTGAAAATTATATAAACATATGCCATTTTGAGTACTAAAAATGCATTTAATTTGCTTTAACAGTGTGTAAAATATTAAAATTACAAAATTTCACTTAACAAGTGGTTAGGCTAACAGTGCTTTGAACAACTAGACCCAGGGGGGATAACTATCTTGGTTGTAACGGAGCTCTGCGAAAACAGTTATCCCAAGGACAGAACTTTCTATCTGAACCGAAAAACATATGTAAGATTATTTTTTAACATACCAAACACATTAAATAACATATTTAAATTAATTTATCATTCTATTTTACCGCGAATGCTTTTAAGACATACATGTAGATTTGTATAACTTATGTTATTGTATACATACTCTCGGTACGGCTCTGCCATGGAAACATACTCGAGAGCATATTTCCCTATATAGCTAAAACAAAATAAATTATTATAAATAATTAAATCACTTGAATGTAGTCATATTAAATACTATATTAAAAGCATTTAATGTTATAGTAAATTTGCCAATTAACGTTTGTAGATTGGTTGAGGAGTACATGTTGCTGGCCAATATGGCAGTGGCACGCAGGATCAACAGGAATTTTCCTGACAAAGCTCTCCTCCGTCGACACCCGCCACCCCAGAAGAAATCGTTGGAAAAGATGGTATGCCCTGCAACCAAACATCATTTTTCCATTTCTCATTGGCCACTGTATAAATTTGAAAGTGACGGCCTCTAGAAATCTTTTTAAACATTAACTTGCCAATATTTTACCGTTATATCCAAAAAATAATAAAATCCCATCTTTTAAAAATACACAAAAAATGAGAACCTCATCTGGATACTAGTTTACAAACTTGCCAGATCCCTAATGAAAAATGTATGAAATATCATTTCATATAAAAGTGAAGGCTCCATTTATTTAACCTCAGTCTTTACGAAAATTCATTATGAGCACATTTTTTCTGTCATTTAGTTCAATCAAATGTCACTCATTTTTAATTATACAAAATTAGACATTTTTTAAAAAAAAAAAAAGTCAATGACAAGCAATAGATATTACTTTATATTAAATATAAAACAAGTTCTTACAGCCTGTACAAATCATTGTCACCACCATTCTGAATAGAACCAGTATAAAGTATATTTGGATAAAGTGCTTTGCTCAAAGACACAACACGTGGTTGCTGTTCGGAGACGAACACATGACCCTTTGATCCTAAATCCAACTCCACCATGATAAAAATACAATAGAAGCAGTCTCCTGCTCTATGTGCTTGTTGCTAAACATTTTGTAGACTAATTTGACCTTAAAATAGCAAATACAGGGAACTGGTTTCAATAGAAACAGTAAATGCTGTTTTGGCGTCACTTGAGTGTTTCTAATCTTGCAATAAAATAAATACTTTAGTTTTAACATTTATATTTATCTTACATTGTCCATCAGAATTTTATAACTCAATGCCTTCTTTGGTTGTGTTGTGCAGCAGAAATAACTGACTTCTACACTGGTTCTATAACGAGTTTTATTTTATATACTACAGAGAGATTTGTTCAGTGCCCTCGATATCTTTATAGACATCAGTAGTGCCGGAGCTATTCAGGTAAGCCTTTATTTAGTCTAATATAATATTTAATGAGTGTTTGTTTGTAAAAAACGTCCAGTTGCAACAAATGGTTTCCTATTCTTCATAGTCGTAGACACATTGTAATTATGTCATGATTTCGTTCAGTTATATGCTCGAGACGTGTGTTTAAATAAAAAGAAATAATGAACATGCTTAGATAGGAACCTGTATGGTTCTGGGTAAAAATAAGACCACTGTCAATCTCTGCATAAGGTTAGGAATCTTCCAAATGGGTATCGCAGGGGGGTATTTATCATTTATTGGTCATGCACATTATTGTGACCAAATTATCAATGCCTGTGTGGTTCCAGGCATCGTCGAATACCCAAGGGTAATCCATTCCGATACTCTCTATTCATGGCTTGAGAGTTTCGGAATTGACACCCAGGGTATCCAACGATGGGTTCCAGGGTGTTAATTCTAGATAAGGAATTTTAATGAGGCAAAACTGTATTTCACTTAATTGGGTGTAAAGCTTAAAAATGTGACATTTTAAAACGTTTCATTCCCGTTATTGTGTGATTAAAATAGTTATTTTGGATAGGGGATATTAAGATCTTGGAAAAAAACAAATTAATATCAAATTATTAATTTGTCAAGAGATTAAACTTTATGACTGTGTTAGAATGAATCCCGGTGTAATTTATTTGTTTCGGTGTAGTTTTGTTGCAATTTTCATGTTTGTAAATGGTGTACAGAGTTATTTGAAGACTATATCTGATGTCTTTAAAATGCATAATGCATCCGAAAATAAATGTTGTCCTTCTAAAGTAATTTGTAAACTCTCATTTAAAAATCACTGACCTAGAATCAAATCCATACCCGAGATTATGAGATGAAAATGATAATGACTGATAAAGCAATGATAGTGCAATGGATAAAATGTTGGCTCGTCATGCCAGTGGTCACGAGTTCAAACCAAGACTTGACTTGATGACCTCTAAAAATAACAATCAGTACTGGTTCTACCCAGGAAATAGATTCAAGAAAGATGCATATAAGCTCTGAGATTTTTTCACAATCAAGCTAAATTTAATCATTATTAACTTATTAGCCATGATTATACATATATATGTCCTTATATGACAGTTTTTGGTTACAGACATCTATGAGCAAATACTATGGTGATGATGATACCTCCCAGGCCAGGATGCAGATACTGATGGCTCACATTTACAAACACATGCAAGTATGTTGACACCATTTTGTTGTTGTCCTATATGTTTGTCTGTAAGATATTCTAATCATTACATTTTAGATAAAGATATTCTTGTTTTTATACAATTTTTTTTGTTTCCAATATAAGCTTCAAATGGACATTTTGATACATGTATATCTATTCTGATGTTTTATATAAAACCATCAACGAATATAATTATATGTTATACATTGTATGCAGTTTTATTGTTGGAGGATAAAACCTCAAACTGAATCTGAGTAGAACCCTCGACAGTCATATTCGCAAGTTACTGCCAAACCTCTTTACAGAAAGTGATTGGACTTAGCTGAGCTCACTTCTTCAGTTTTATATGATGTATATATGATATAACTGTGTACCTAATTGATAGTATAGAAATTTATGTTAAAAAAAACGGTTTTAATGGAGCTGTTAAAAATTTATGCAAAGCTGAATATTTCAGAAAGCCAAGTATTTCTGTACGGGTTGTACAGATGATGAGAATTTGAACAACCACTATGCCCTCAATGTGCCGCTATATACACACTTTACAAGCCCTATCCGACGCTACCCTGACGTCATTGTACACAGGCTGCTTTGGGCTTCGTTGGGTAAATATAATTCAGTCGATGTTTATATTCAATCAGAATATATCTTACACTATTTCTATTTTATAACATGTAAAGTGAAACCTTTTTAAAGCGGTCAGTCATGGGAACTAGCAAAAGTGGCATTTTAAAACAGGTTGTTGCTTAATATAGGCTAAATTTCTCTGAAAGCATAGAAACTGGATTTAGCAAATGTGACTGCTTAAGACAAGTGGCTGCTAAATAGAGGTGACTGATTACACAAGTTTGATTGTACTTGGATGAAGTGTAAATTTAATATAGCCAAAAGTACTCAATGACTTGTATAATTAATGTATGAAAACATGCTCTTGTATAAAGGATTGCCAAGTGTTCTAGTGCACTTTATAGTCTAGGCCAACATGTCTGTATTGTTATCGAAGGAAATAACCAAAACAGATCACAACAGATGGATGTCTGCTGTTTTTAGAACTGTTCAAGTCAATATTAAATAAAATTGAACTGAGTTAGATGATTTATGTTGACAATGTTGTATTTGATAATATCCTTTGCATACATAAGTTCATGTTGATTTCACCTGCAGAAAATTGCGATGAGCTGTCCAAGAGTCAACAAGATATTCACAAGTTGGCTGAACATTGTAATGGCAAGAATACATCAGCCAAGAGAGTTGGTGATCTCAGCAGTGAGCTCTTCTTTGCTGTCTATGTTAAGGTAGTTAACTTTTTATTTAAGATTGAAGCACCTGATCAAAATTTTACTTGTGAAAATTAACATTTTTAAATTGGATTTCAAGTACAGAATTAAAATGTAATTATATTATTAAACTAAGTATGAAATGTTTGATATCCTTTTGCAAGATTGAAGTTCTCAATCCAACTCTTGATTTCGGGAAGATTTCTAAAGCTTTGTTGTGCAGTAGTGAAGACCAACCTTATATTTTGTATTTGCATGATCACTGTTCCCATTATGCATTCCCTTGATTAGGTTAGAGTATTTTTGGTTTTGATTTAATGAGGAGTATAAATAGACCAATTGCTTACACCAATAATGATTTAAAAATATGTCAACCTTGTCTACAGAGATCATTTCTTGAATATACAGTATATTTCAGTATGTTGATTACGTATCAATATGAAGTAACAATGTAAATAACTATCTCAAAATCAAGTGGTATGATATTAAATATGCTTACTTTTTTTTGTCCTCTGCTTTGCGAAAAGCGAGATACACTTATTTGGGTTTGTCCGTCCGCCCGTCTGTCCGTCACACTTTTGGTTTCCGTGCAATAACTTTAAAATGCCTATATAAAATCGTTTGAAAGTTTACTGCAATGTTTATAATGACAAAACACAGACTAAGTTCGATTTTAGGGGTTGTGGCATTTGTTTTTCTACAGTTATGCCCCTTTAATTTGTGAAAAATCGTATTTATTTTTGGTTTCCGTGCTATTTCTTAAGAATGCCTGAATCAAATCTTTTAAAACAGCGAAGGACATAAATTCACAGAATTTGCTTGTTATATTACAGACTGCAGGTCCACTAGAAGAGAAGGCAATGGTGAAAGAGGTGCTTGACCACTCTTTCGATATATTCGTGCTGAAGTTGGGCGTGTCCAAGAGAGTATACTGTGATGTAAGGTCATGTTTATATACATGTATATATGTCGCTTTCAGGTTTAAATTTCTATACTGTCATGGCCGGGTCCGATTAGTTCAGTCGGTTACGCCTCTGACTATCAATCCAAGGGTCGTGAGTTCGAATACCCGCCCAGTCAACAGTCTCCGTGATGAATGACATACGACATTGCATGCTCACCGCTGATTCAAGTGGGAAAGTTATCAGTTACTTGCGGAGACTTGCGTGTGTGCTCGAGTACTGGATAACCTTTCAGGATCCAAGGAAATAGTGTTTAGGTTAATTGATCGTCTGTTAGCCCTCGATGGCATAAAAAAACACTAAATAATCAACCAATTAATCAACTATACTGTCATACCTTGTAGCAATTAATATAATGAAGGCTTCTCTGTCATATAGTTACCTTACAGACAATATGGTCAAACGTGTCTCAATATCGTTTTCCTCCTGGTGTCATAAACACATGGACGCCTATTTTACTATAAACCGTCGTCAGGCTTAACTTTTTCGTACGAACAATGTAGACACCTTCTGGTGTTTCATCAATACAAAGTTCATGTCAATTTTAATGAAATATTATTTTTCTTGATTTGAAAATGTTAGCGGAACACTAATTCAATTGCGCAATATTTTGTCGCGAATTCAAAGCTTAGACCTGAGAAGTCTTACTAACAAACATTGGGTAAATCCCTGATCTCTATTGCATCTGATATATATTTCTAAAAAAATGGTGATCAAAAACATTATGTCCTGATACATGTACATTCATTATCTTTTATCAAGTCAAAACTTTTAAGTATAACTTAAAAACTGCTTGAATACGAACTGGATGCGTAATTTTGTAACTTGCCAATTCATTCAATTTTGTTTTCTTTATGGTTTGAATAAATCATATTTCCAGAAACTTCCAATAAAAAAGAAACAATACAAACGTGACAAGAAGGTTCCCAGCCTGACTCTCACATGGCAAGCAGAAGAAGGGGAACCAGAAATCAAGCAGGAGATAACAATATTTACTGTTGTTGATTGTATTTTAGAACAAGGGGAACAACCCTTACAGTGGACAGTAAGTAAAGATTCGGAGAGCTGTATATTGTATTTTATGATATGAAAATCCTTTTTGATTGTCAGATATTCTGACAAACCCAAATCACAGTTTTGTTGTTATTAGGTTTGTCATCGACATGTATATAGAGAATACCATGTAAGTGTCTGATATTTTCAACTTAATCAGGTGAGACTTAGAAAAAAAAACAGGACAAGGCTCTGCCGAGTCCTTGATTTTTTCGTGCCGAGCCTTATAAAGTTGATAATATTAGACACTTACGTCATATGCCTGATTAACTGACATTGACGTGATAAACCTATGTTTATCGGACAGGCAGTCTATCCTTAGAAATGAATATATTGACATGATAAAAGAGAATAGCACTTGTATTAAGTTTTATAAGTTTACATCATATTTGTATTTTACATCGGTCAATACACTTTGCATAACAAGTCAGAGAATCCTTACTTTACGTTCGATCAATCAATGTGGAGCGCGTGGTCCAGTGGTAGAGCACCGAACTCATGATCGGAGGGTCGTGGGTTTGATCCTCCGCTACGGCTATGTGCAGTGTCCTTGAGCAAGACACTTTTTTCCGCATATGCTTTGTACTGGTCCTACCCAGGAAGACTTCAAGCGTGATTTGTCTAAGTTGTAAAAACTTGTTTCACAATCGAAGTAAAATAAATAAGTTTAAACTATCAATCAATGTAGATATATATGAAACTTGGCTTTTTAGCTCTTCCTACACATGATTTGCCAATCTCAATTATCTGAAAATCTTTTGACATACAGTCTAACCTGTGTTATGAGGTCACCTGTATTAAGCAGTCAACTTTGCTTCTTCCCTTGACTGGCTGCTTAAGATAGATTTTACTGAACAGTGAAAGCTGTTATAAGCGGCTGTCAAGGGATGGGACAAAACTAACTTATTAGGGCAGGTTTTGCTTATACAGGTTAATTTGCTCAGAACGCATAAAAATGGGAAACAGAAAAAGTGGCTGCTTAATACAATTGACCGCTTACCCAGGTTTTAGACTATATGATATGTGTAGCGATCACTAAAAACTGCTTCGAATGTCGGATTGACAGTATTAACATTTTAGAGCTAGTTGCTTACACAATGTTTTTACTGTCAGATTTCCCGGTTTTTCTCTGGCTAATTATTAGTGAGGCGGATTTTTTTACACACATTTCAATGTTTGAAGACACCAGGACTATTGAACCAAAATGGTCAAAACAGTGCAAAAAACTGCTGTTTTTCTTTAATGTCACATTTTATGAAACATAGCAAATACTGGAAACTTAATATACAAGACATAGTATGAAATAGTTGTGATTATTGACTTCATTCGTAGAAGCAGCATTGAGTAAAAGTGGATAACATGATTTGGGACACATCACATGTTACACAATGGTGGTACAAAAATAACTGTATCTATTTGTTATCACATTATTTATTTATTTATTTTTAGCTCTATTATCGGGGCTTTTATTATCATCCTATGCCTTTCATCAATCCATTCATACACCAATTGTTGTTTTTTTTAATCTGTCCATTCAAACAGTCATTTTATTTCTTCAGTTTCCATTTCAAATATTTCAGTCTCTACTAAACTACTCTACTGTAATTTAAAACCAAAACCTTGATGAGCATGACTGTAGATAAGTTCAACAACAATTTGCGCATAGATATAATAACAGTGATTGCATAGTAAAGAAGTAGCCAGTCAAATAAAATGAGGTTTGTGGTAAAACCAGTAAGCATATTCATTTTGTGACTTACATGCTATGGAGTGATGCATATTGCATTATTTGTAAAATATTCCGTCGTTTTATTAATTCTTGCATTCATTTCCTTTCAGGCAGTAATTAAAAAGCCGCTTCCACTTTCTGGTATACCTATGGTGTGAGCGGGAATAGACGAGTAATTGCCTTATTGTTACATGTAATGGTATCTAATATAATGTTACCAGTAAACAATGTTATACCATCGGATTGAACACAGTGAAAAAGTGCTAAAACTGCCTTAGAAAGAAAATTGGCAAAGTATTTAAATTGCAAGGAAAGAACAATGAAATAGTGGTAAAACTGCACGGGAAAGATGTATTCATTTTCTGTAGTTATTTATTCTATGTATATTAAGTGTTATGTGTAGTTTGGAACAATTTTAAAGATAAAAGAAGCAAAGATGGATAAAAATTATAAGAATTGAATTTCATTTTTAAAATTCATGACTTTCCATGTATTTTTAAATCTTTCAAAAAAGCTTTTTAATCGTCACCCTGCACTTTACGCAGGGTTTGTTATAATTCCTTGTCCATTATAATCATTGACAAATTTCATACCTGTATAAATTCAATTGTTTTAAATTTTTATATTATTTTGAAAAAGAATATGGCCCTTGGAACATTAAAAAGTGCACTATTTTACCTTGTATGCACTCTAGCACCCGCATGTTTCATATGATCCTCACCAAACTTACACAGTAGTTTCATAACTATAATATCTTGGACTCGCCAAATTGGGTAATAAATGTCTGAGTAATGGCCCTAGAATCGTCAAAAATTGCATTATTTGACCTTGTGTGCATTCTAGTTCTCCCACTTTCCATATAATCTTCGACATACGTTCACAGTTATGTAACCATTATTTATTTTGAAAGAGTTTTTGAACTGGCCAATGAATAAATATTGTTATGGCCCTTGAATTGTCAATAATTGTGTGTTTGTTATGTTCTGTGCACTCCTGTACTCACAGATTATATTTGATCTTAATTAAATTTACACAATTGTTAAGTTACCATAATAAATTGGATAATTAATGTCGGGTGCTATTGTCCTTGAATCGTCAAAAATTGCATAATATGAATTTATGTACACTCTAGCTCCTGCAAAAATCGCTATCTTTGGCATTGTTTCCTCTGCCACAGGTGTGCGATTTAGGGCCATTGTGGCCCTCTTGTTTTATTGGATAATGGAATCGGAAAGCTGCATTTGAATAGAGGTAAGATATTTCTCGCGCTTTGAATTTGGAACAATTGATGACGTAACGCATAAAATATTTGACGTAAATCATATATTCAACAATTCCGTTCCTCGGGATAACTGTTTTCGCAGAGCCTCGTTCCTGCCGAAACAGTTATCCCAAAGGACGGAATTTTCTATCTAAACCTCAAACCAAATTTCTTTTTTATAATCTCCTACCAGAAAGGGATGTCCTGTTCTTATCTGTACCTGTCTTACATTGGTAAACAGATAGCATAAAACTTTATGTAATCGTCATTATCTAGATGTAATGTCTAGCTCTGTTAACTGTTTTCTGTGACATATTTAAGTTGCCATCACGTTTGTCAGGCAAGAAAATAAATCTATGATGACAACAATGAGTTGTGTAATGAGAAAGTCGAAATACGAGCAAAGAACTCGGCGGGCCCTTCTCTTCACGTATCTATAACCCTCGGTCGGGATTTCGTTATCCACACTGCAAAGCTGTTATAGATTACTCTGTCATTTTCAAAAATATTTCTGTTATACAAACCATGCTGTGTGTTACAGATGTATTGTTTGTTGGTAGTTCAGGACCATATCAACAGTTATCTGAAATTTAATATTAAAATGAAAGAAATATGAATTACAATTTTTAACAGAATAATAATAATTGATAGTATCATTTTTATAGACTTGTACTGTTAGAGATGGCACTATAACAAATACTAATACCAAATTTGATTTCAACAAAATTTAACTTTTCTTTTTCAATATTGCAGTGTACATGTAATTCTTTAATTCCTAACTTGCGTCTTATGCCAGCTATACGAATTACATACGATCTATTGAAGCGGATCTAGGATTTTAGTTTGAGTGAGTGAACTTTGGGAACGTAACACAACATTTTCAGCCGAAATAAAGTGGAGTTTTATACAATATGGGAATTAAGGGGATGGGGTATAGTTCAAGTTTTTTTTTAAGTTTTACTATTAACTACATAAAAATGTAAGTGAATTTGGACTGGTGATTTATTCATTCTTCAATCAATACCTTTGATAAGGTATGCAGTTGTGCTCGAACAATTCTAAAATCCTGATCGCTTCAATGCTTTTCTTTGGTTAAATGTTTTGAGCTGTCTTCAAGTATTTACATTTTGTTAGTGAATCAGAAGATAAAATAAATGTGTGTCTGTCTCGCAGTCTGAACAGGGTCTACATTCACGTATTTAGTCAAACTGTCAGTCATTTATTATTACAGAAAGAATAATTCTCAAAGAAAAACACAGCTGTTCACTAAGATCTAATACTATACTTGAAAATGAATAATCTATAGTATGTAGATATAAAACTAATATACTCCAGTATTCATGCAGACTCTTAATTTCATTTTGGTTTTGGAAAAACTCATTAATTCATATTATGATTTTATTAGTTCTTATCAAGGAATTCTATAGAAGGATAGCAAACTTTCATCTCTACTAAATGTTGATAAAATAGCTTGCGAAGAAATTAATATTTTGTCAAATTAATCATTTAGATTTCACATACAATATATTTCCTATATTTAAAAGGTAAGCTATTCGTAACCTTAGATGTTTATAATGTTTTGAGTACGAAATAATCCATTGAATTAAAATCATTGTAATTTGAAGTAAAATTTCAAGTACTTTTCTTTATTTTTAGTTGCAGTATAAACTTTTTTAATTTCAAGTAGTTAAACAATTTTAAACAAAATTCGCTGGGAGCGGTCACATTTTATAGAGAATGTCGAAAATGTTTTAAATTTCTGAAATAAATGGAAGTTAGAATATTTGAAAACGAGACTTAACAAGATTATGAGTGAATACGCAAGCGTTCATAACATCTCAATGAGTTGCTTTATTTCCCCAATTAAAATTCCTTGTTCTTATTAATAGAAAAAAATCCAAGAAAGTACCATTTTATATTTATAAGGAATTTTACTCCTATTTTCAAAACTGACGTGACATTACCAGAAAACTGTTAATAATGTCTTGAATAAGAAGTTTCAGATAGTAATACTTGGTACATGCAGTTAATATTCCCAGATGATATATGCGTTTGTGGGTGTAAAGATTGATTTCGATATGGGAGCATGAGTATTACAATAGCATTTTACCACTGTTATTTTTCTATCGTAACAGTAAAGCTGCACAATTGTATCAAACATGATACATTATGGATATTCTATTCAATAACTAATGTTATATTTTGTCTCTGTAGTGTCAAATTCTTTAATTTTGTTGACCAAATACTAAATCGTGGCCCGCGATAAAGCCACTCATTGGCCAGTATCTGGTTATGCTAAAACATTGAGGAATAAAATGAAAAATGCCTACCTGTGTATTAACGATTTTCTCATAAATGAGATATACTACAGGTATGGAACCAATCATTATCTTCGAAAGGGACCTTCCTTCTTGTGATTCAATAACTTTCCATCATTTACTGAATAGAAAGTTATAGGTGATGCATTTTTAATGATAATTGGAATATTCAAAACACAATATGGAAACAGCTAATCAAGAAATTCAATAGGTTGAATGTTAATAACAAGCTTTGGCTGGTAAGGTTATTTACTGAAGATTAGAATATAAGTTCCTTTCCGGCTTGTATACCTATTGTATCATTTCAAGTTGGGAAAGAAATATTTCAACCAATTGCTTTGATTTCATCGAAGACTTCGTCTCCCAGCTTTAAGATGGGGACGGTGCAGAGTGGGTGGGGAGTGGTAGTTGAGAAAAAGTGCTCCATGTACATGTATTAAACATTGACTGAATACAAAATTTACATTACAGGTATTTTATTGTAGCTCATCTTTGTCTGTGCAGACTGTAGTGAACTATCATGTATTACATGTACTATAACTATTGTATGTATTGCCTGATTGAAACTAAAAATCATAAATGTTATTTTGTGACTGTTGAAAATTCATATTCAGACCGATCCGTCACACTCCAAATCACCCTTAAAACACACTAAAAACATTATTAAATACCCATAAAAAACGCCAAAACATATACAAAACACGAACCAGATCAGATAACATAAAAAAGAGAAAATAAATTTGCTTATGGATTAAATATATAACTTTTATGCATTTGATTTGAAACGCTCGTCATTTTGCAACAAGTGGACGCACTTCGAATTCTAATATACAGACGCAGAATCGGACACTTACGTTGGAACTTGAACGGAACCAAAACAATATCTTCTTTAACGAATCACGCAATCGGATAAGAATTGAATGCATTTAATTCACTGTTGCATTTTAAACTAAATTATTGCAGATCAAGTTATATCTTGATTCAATGACCTCCTTTGGGTGTAAAATTAAGTTTCTGTTGATAAAAGCCAGGAGGCCGGAATTTCCTGGTCAAGCATAGTTTTTTGTTTATATCTTCCCTAAAATACGACATTTTGTATTGCATGCATCATTGTTAAGAGGGTCTGTTAAATTAACCATGTTCTGGAGTTTCTAATCAGTACTGTTTTGCTCTCGTGCTTTATGCTATTTCAGTGCAAGACCTTTCGACAGAATGTCATACGTCAAATCATCATCTATATGCCCAGCTTGATTTGTTTAAATGAGTTTAATACTACTATAAATATAAAGCGACATAAAAATGTCTTCCTGCTAGAGGATTGAACATCAACACCCGGAATGGGAATCAAGCACGACTAACAGCTATATCGAGTAATATCAACAACAACCAAACAGCCCTCGATTTCTAAGATCTTCATTCCATCACACACACACACACACACACACGCACACACACACACACACACACACACACATATATATTAACAGATGCATAGGGGAAACAGATGTTTAATACAGGCATTGTCCGGATGTACCACACATTTAAGTTGATCGAATCTTTGGTTTCTCTTTTGGTGAAACTCCACTAAACAGAGGCACTCAATTTTGTCTAGAGGAATTTCCGTAGTTCTAAATGTTCTAGATGTCTGTGATTCCTGATCGATCAAAAATTCCGAGTGGATGCCTTATTGTTGTTTAATGAAATTACAGTACTAGATAAGAAATAAGATAACATCTTGAATAACCGTATCTGTCACAAGTTGGTGAAATTATGGCAGCCAGGGAAATTTTGCATATTTAAAAATATATTAACAAACGTACATCAGAGAATTTGTGGTGGCATTCAAACAAACTTTAAAGGCATAGAGTATCCGTTTTTGTAGATTCTGTGAACTAAGTTGGTTCTGAAAGTTTGGGTGAAAATTAACAGATATTGTTAAGAAATTGGGTCAAACAAGACTTAAACCTTATACGTACAGTAAGTATACGTAAAAATAGAGTCCAACCTTTAATTTTGCTATCAAATTCAAGAAAATTTAGTAACGTTCTAAAACATCTATTTTAGCACGTGTAAATCAGTATTATTTTCAAAAAAGTTTCTTTACTGTACATATGTTTTTCCCTATGCAAGTGCGTTGGATGCTCTACAACTAAACCAATGCTGTGGTATTCGACTATTCAAAACTTTGCATATACGGAAATTAAAATATTCGTCAACTTTCAGAGATACAAGCGCACATACCAGAAGAAGAATCTGTTTTGGGAAGAGAAAATTTATAAGAGGGTAAAATGAATGTTGTTAGAAAGAAAAACAATAAATATATCACCGGGATTCGAGCAAGAATCGTCTGAATAGTAATCCTCAACTGTATCTTCTTTACTACAAAAGAAAGTTACGATACCATTGGTATTAGAACGGATTTAAAGCTATATTAAATCTTGATTGCTTTATGAGTCCGAGCTATGCTTATTGTATATACGATTATAAAAAGAATACCATAAAAATGCCATAAAGGGTAAAAAGTACCACAAGTAGTTCCAAGATGACTGCAATTTAATCTGGACTGACTAAGGATAATCGGCGAAGATCCCCGAATGAGTGGATAGGCATGACGAAGTTCAGGCAAACTAAGGCAAACACAAAATACATCGTCTGAAAATTGCAAATCCTAAAATTAAAGTTCTCTGTCGTTCGTATATCCAGCATATTACACGTATGTGTTTCATCTTTACATATATATAGCAGAAATGGTTAAAAGGATGTTTGTTTCGACATTGGCAACAACGCAAAATACCTAATTCCATTGGTTTCCGCCCATTGTTTTTTCATTACCACCACCAAGAAAACAGTTAATTCAAATGAAAGACAACTTAAAGGTACTACAGAACAACAACTCGCTCTCAATCCTGTAATGCTGAAGTACACAGTGTTTCTAGTAAAACGTTCTGTTAGTACGTTTCTATCAAACATGTTGTTGCAGGTACGTATATGGTTAGCACACCGTATGATGCAAGTACCATTTGCTGAGGACCTTAATGAAGATCAATCTTCACTAATCTAAATTTAAGCATTTAATAAGGATTTGATATTTACCATGCTAAATATCACTTTTAACAAGGAATCGCCGTGACGGATTGGTCAAAGGAGCAGTCGACCAGTGGCGGCTTATCTCTCGCTGTTAAAGTCGTGTGTTAAAACCACACTCGGTCCAAAAACTCTATGTGAGAAAGTATATGATTTACTTGCGGAAGGAAAATGGTTCTACTCAGATTTATCTTGAGGCCATCGTCAACTAATAATATCGGATATGGAATACATAATCTGCCATTTGTTGAAAATGGCATTAAGCATTATTGAGGACCTCAGTGTAGATTGAACTTAAATCAAACTAGAGTTTAAACGTTATATAAAAAAAAGAAACATTATCATTTTTATTAGTATGTTTACTGTCATGCACGTATATCATTAAATATATAGTGTTTCTGTGTAATCTATTATAAATAATGTATTTTAGTTTAAATTAAATGTGGATAATCATTTTCAATAAAAAAAAATCTTAAAATACAGTAAATGTATTATTTTTTTGTATTTTTGTCGCACTGGTCGCAGTTTGATCATACGACATCCGGATTGACAGTTAAAGGCGTTCACCACTGCACTACTTTGGAGCCTAATAATGATATAACAGTTACTATCTTTTAAAGTTGTTAGATCTTAAAAGGGGCGTCATTCTAGTTGACCGGAGCTGGAATTAATTCATACGTTTAATATTCGTTTTATGCTATGCAAATTGTTGTAACCGACTAAAAGAATTTGATGGTGAGTATAAAATACCTCGAAATGTGTACATAGCATCCATTTATGTTTGGCGACTTGTTGGTACAGCAGATAGCCTAGTTTTCAAATCCTCATTAATTAGGGGTCAACCCATCTAGTGGGATGTGGTTGTCTTACAATTGCTTCAATCGGCGGTCGTGGTCGATTGAACGCCTTTCACTGTCTTATCTCTCATTATCTTTCTGTATCCCAAAGTTTTTTAGTCAGTGAGAGCCAGACAATGTACACTAAGTTCCAAAAGTTTTGCATAAGAGTTTTATATATTTTTCAAAATATGTTATTTACACGCAGTTTAGATACATGGATCCATGTTACGAGTATAGTCCTTATTTCTGACCAAAGGAAAATTACCGTCGTCATGCCCGCTTGCATATACAGAGTCAAACAGGTATTCGTGCACGTGGAAATTGTTTACTTCAAATTTATCGAAAATTTTGGCCTACATGTATTGAAAACATGCTATGGAACGGGAAAACAATTTGTCAGGTCAGTTTTGCTCTGTATGTTTCGAGGCCATGATGATCACGTTAACTACAGACCAGTGAAACAGGGCAGTTAGGATGTTAGTTTCAGGGGCGTTTGTAGGTGGGGGTGGCCACCGCAATGGTATGCCACGTAGCAACTATCAGGATTCGTAATAAATTCCTGCAAACGGGAAGTATACAGGATCATCATAGAAGCGGCAGTCCGAAGGTGCCAACGCCTGCTCAAGACAGGTACTAACAATTTTCATAGTTTTTTAAACTTATTGTTTTATATATAAATGAAGTGGTAGTATATAGAGATCATAACAAAAGTAATGTAAGTGTTTTGCAGTGGCTTGTTTGGAAGAAATTGGTCTGCAATGGGCCAACCACCATCTTTGTTGGACAAGGCGTCACTGGCAAACCGTACTGTTCCCCATTTCAACATTAGCAACGCTGATGATCGAGAGCATGTTTTGCGACACCAAGGAGAACGGTATGTCCAGGGTTGCACCCGGGAGGTTGATAGTTTCGGCGGGAGAACGGTATGTCCAGGGTTGCACCCGGGAGGTAGATAGTTTCGGCGGGAGAACGGTATGTCCAGGGTTGCACCCGGGAGGTAGATAGTTTCGGCGGGAGAACGGTATGTCCAGGGTTGCACCCGGGAGGTAGATAGTTTCGGCGGGAGAACGGTATGTCCAGGGTTGCACCCGGGAGGTAGATAGTTTCGGCGGGAGAACGGTATGTCCAGGGTTGCACCTGGGAGGTAGATAGTTTCGGCGGGAGAACGGTATGTCCAGGGTTGCACCCGGGAGGTAGATAGTTTCGGCGGGAGAACGGTATGTCCAGGGTTGCACCCGGGAGGTAGATAGTTTCGGCGGGAGAACGGTATGTCCAGGGTTGCACCCGGGAGGTAGATAGTTTCGGCGGGAGAACGGTATGTCCAGAGTTGCACCCGGGAGGTAGATAGTTTCGGCGGGAGAACGGTATGTCCAGGGTTGCACCCGGGAGGTAGATAGTTTCGGCGGGAGCGGTGTTCTAGTATGGGACGTAGTGAGTGAAAATTCCAGATCTGCGCTGCATATTTTCCGTGTTACAGTAACTGCCGCAGCACCTCGAGACCAGGACATGTGTTGGAATTGGCGTTAAATGCCATTCAAAAATAAAGATGTTGGCTCTGCAGTATCAGATTTTTATATCTTAAGTTGATCGAATCTTTGATTCAGGCCACAGACATGTCCATTTTTGTACAAAATCTTTTCTTTTTTTGAGGTTAATAAAGGGGTTATTAGTATGAGTTTTGGTTTAAGAAAAATATAAAAAAAGCTGAAGGGTACACAGCCAATGTCTGGTTCTTATCTTATCTTTTAAGGTTTAATTCACGCCTAAACGAGCCGGAATTATACGAGTGCTTATTGCCAGAAAACAATGAATCTTGTGCGTCGTTTTATACTGTACCTAATATACTCTAAATAGGAAATGAAATCACACGAGAACTGAAAGAAAAGTCAATACTGTGGTAGAACGTCAACACCAGCAACAACATTCGTTTGTCTAAGGAAATTACCGGCCCTGGCACAATATCGATCGCTGATTGGATTATCGACTTGTTTGATTGCCAGCCCGCGCCAAGTTAATTATATATCATATAAGGTAGTCCACATAGTGAATGCTCTAGACTAAATATGCCGCCACACGTTTGTTTTCCTATCTTATTAGGCATACATATACATGCAAACTGACATATATTCATACTAGATAGTACAGTTAAATTACTTTATAACATAAAGATTTTGCACATACCGAAACATTTACGTGAATTTATTTAAATTTAATTTCTATATTAATCAATTGGAGATGGCTTTTAATTTTTCCGGAAAGAAGATATTGGTAACTGGTGCTGGTAGGGGGTTAGGTCGAGCACTTACTAAGGCGATCGTCGCTGTAGGAGGGGAAGTTTACGCTCTCAGCAGACAGAAGGAACATTTAAATACACTAGTCGAGGAATGTCCCGGGGTGCATACAATCCAGGTGGACATAGCCGACTGGGATGCAACCAGGAGAGAAGTTGAACTGCTTTGTCCATTGGACGGATTAGTAAATAACGCTGGCATATCTCTAGATTGGGTATCGTCGTTGGAAATACCAAAAGATGTCATTGACAAAACAATGGCGGTAAACGCAATGGGTGCCATTAACATTACGCAAATAGTTGGAAAGAAAATGGTCGCAGAAGGAAATGGTGGATCTATTGTCAATGTTTCAAGCATTAATGGTTTAAACTCAATGCCTGAATGCCTAGCATATAACATATCAAAAGCCGCCTTGGATATGGTGACGAAGCAGTTTGCGCTGGAGCTTGGTCCACACCAGATACGCGTTAACTCAGTCAACCCTACTGTATTCATGACGGATATGACTCGATATTTGAGCTGGGACGAATCAGATGGAGGGAAAAAGTTGAAATCACTTACGCCGCTTGGAAGGTTTGCAGAAACTAAGGAGGTAGTCGGACCAATACTGTATCTACTGAGTGATTATTCTTCCATGGTGACGGGAACAATGAATCCTATCGAGGGCGGATTACTGTCTAATATCTCTGTCTAACTGCTCGTGTACAGTTGGTTGGCTTGGTAACGTGTAGAAAAAGTAAGCAACCTGTATACGAAATCAGTCTATATGCATGACTTGGAATTATAGTGAATCAGTTTTGTGGAAAATGACACGTGACATAGTAAATGTGTCCAATGGATCTTAGGTTGTGATTATACAGAACAGAAACGAGCCTAACAGAATAGAACACTATATTTTGTGTTCGTCTTCGGTATAAACAGATTAGATTAGTGTACATAAATCGTACCCAAGACATGTGTGTAATAAACAACATTTAAGACGGAAACAACAACATCTAAACAAATAAAGAAAGCCATTTCAATTGTTTAAAGTAGAGTGTGAGAGTGACCATTTTGGATAAATATTAACATAAACAGGTTAACAGTGTAATACAAGTATAAAATAAAGTCCTAATCAAGTATTGAGCATAACTGTTTTTATCTTAAATCATGTTGGTAGTCTTTCCGTACGTCCGCCCGTGCACACATCCATCCATCTATCCTACTCCATCCACATTGTTCCATCCATCTAGCCGTTCGTTAATCCGTCCGTCCGTTTATCCAGCCATCCATTGTGATCCTTCTATTTTATTCTGTTCATCTGTCCAATCGACCGAACCCCACCAACTTTAATTTTATCAGTCCATCCATTGTTCCGAACAATTCGAATATTTTGCTGTTTTAGTTTGTGACGTTGACGATAACGGTAATTACTGCATATGCACTTGTTATAGATATCTTGCGGTCGTATTCCTACAATCAAAGACGGTGACAACTTTATACGTAAACTTCTTTTTGTTTTTATTCCTACCGCCGAAGGCGAAGGGCAATATGGTAATGGTCTCCGTCAGTTCGTCCGTCCGTCTGAAACACTTTTGTCCGGAGTATAACAACAAAACTACTCAAGCGATTTTGTTGAATCTTCACACAATGACAGAGGGCATTGAGAAAATGTGCAGTGAACAACAACAATAACTCTACTTTACTTACTTTCTGAACTATCTCCCTTTATTAAATTATCTTGTTCGGAGCATAACACTTCAACTATTCAAGAAATTATGTTGAATCTTTAAACAATAACTGAGAACATTGAGAGAAAGTGCAGTGTACAAGATCCATAGCTCTACCTTTCTTTGTTTTGAATTATCTCTCTTTATTAAATTTACACTTTTGTCCAGAGCATAACTCCAAAACTATTCAAGAGATTTTGTTGAAGCACACAACGACTAAAGCTTTTGAGAGGAAGTGTAATGTACACGAACCATAACTCTATCTTGCTAACTTTTTGAATTAGCTCCCTTTATTAAATTTACATGTCTCGTGCATAACTTTAAATGTGCTGAATAGAATTTATTCAAACTACATACAAAGACAGAGGACATTAAGTGGAAGTGTAGTGACTATGAACTATAACTTTACCTTGCCTTATTGTTCAATTATCCCCATTTATCATTTTTAGTATACATGTACTTGTCATAAAGATTACTCAAGAACTATTCAAGGGAGTTGGTTCATATTTCTCACAATGATAGAGGACATTGAGAGGAAGTGCATTGTCCAAGAATTATCGCTCTACCTTGCACATTGTTTAAATTTCTCCCTTTATTATATTTTATTATGCTTGTCCGGTACATAACTCAGAAAGTGTTCAAGGGGTTAAGTTGATATTTCACACAATTATAGAGGACATTAAGAGGAAGGGCAGTGTGCAAGAACCATAACTTTTTCTTCTGTCTTTACATAATTATTTCCTTTGTTATTATATTTAATTATGATAGTCCGGAATATAACTTTAAAAGTGTTATTTGATATTTCAAACAATGATAGAGGACATTGAGAGGAAGCGCAGTGTCAGGAAGCATAACTCTTTCTTCTGTCTTCGCAGAATTATGCCCCTTTGCTATTTTCCCTTGTTTGGAGCAAACCTTGAATGTTTTTGAAGTGAATACTTTGAGGCTTGTTTTATCCTCAATACTTACTAGAACGTAGACTGCAGAAATTGTTTTTTAATTATTACAATTGTACGCCCCCATCCACACACACACACACACACACACACACACACACACACCAGCGTAGCTACACGTAGACACTACAGGTCAGGGCCTCACTTTTCCTACAGAAATGACAGTAATTGATATTTGTTTTACATAGAAAAAACACACACAAAAACCCTGATAATGCACTATTGTCATTTACATTAAAACAATATGGCAGAATACCCGAGAGCCTCCATTAAAAGTTTTAGGCCTTCAGATTTACTTTGACCAAGCTAAGCCACTGCCATACACTCACCACCTACTTATATTTGCTGTTTGGAGAAACACTATCCAAGTGCTACGTCTTGGCTCGTTGTACTGGGAGTGAAACTCGATTGAGGTTCACTTTTTAATACATCTTAAGGTTTAGTCTAAGTTTCTTGTATGGGTGAGTTTCTTTGATAAAAGCGTTTTAATGTAAAAAAACTATTGGAGTAAATTACAATCATACCCCTGCTACGTGAAACTCACTACAGTGCATGATTTGATCCCCTATGTTTTGACTCCGAGTGCATGGTGTACTGGGATTGATACTCGCAGGAGATTCGCTCTTAAATACATCTAAGTGTTGTGTGTGTGTGTGTGTGTGTGTGTGTGTGTGTGTGTGTGTGTGTGTGTACTGTGTGTGTGTGTGTGTGCGTGCGTACATGTATGTGTTTATACAGCACAGTGATATAAAAAAAGTTCTGCATATTGCATTTATATCCTGACCCCTGATAGTGTATTGAGGATAACTAAAAAATGAGCGTTACATGACAAACCCCAACATAGATGAAGAGGAGAACTCTGGTTAGACTATTGTTTCCTTGTATATGTCTTGTGCTACATCCTTTCTTCTTTTCACACAGTGTACTGATGCACTACTCCCTGGAAGAATAAACAAGTATTATTGGATAAAACAAATAGAACATTCAAAATTCCCGGTATCGTAGTTGGAAATCGAGCCCAGGTCTTCTGAACTGTAGATCCATTTACATAAACATTAGACCAACATCTGCAGATCATTAGGAAGTCGAAATAAATTCAAAATTTTCAGCAAGTAAAACAAAATCATATTAATATCTGGTGAAATAACAATAAAAGGGCCTCTGTGGCTAAGCGGTTAAGATAAGCTAGCCGGAGGGATAACGCCTTGAGATGGTAAACAACAACTAGGGATTTAAGATAGTTCACGGACTATCGGATTTTTTGACATCTCGCGTAATTTATCAAAAGTCTGTACAATTGATCTATGAAGTCTCAACTTTCGTTTAAGCTTTGGTGTTTTAATATTTGTTATTAGTATTGCAGCTTCTCGTTAACAGCGCCCCCTGGTAGTACCTAATTTCAGATGATTTTCGCTGTTTTCCCCATGTAAAATCATTAATATCAATTCAAAAATGTTTTTTTAAAAACATTATTGAATTACTTTTTTTGTTTCCTTTGATAAGATTATAACTTTCATGAAAATATAATACAATTTGTGTTAGCTTTACATCTAACGCCGGGGTTGATATAAACGTTAGTTTATAATACAACATTTTTGAACATTCACGGCTGACTGCGCAAAAAAGCTCCGGTACAAGTTCTTGAATTTTACATATGTTAAACTTTGTTTATTTCACTAAAATATGACCGAATAAAAATAGGTGGTATTCACGCTAGTTTTTCATAAATTTGTGTTTAAATTAAAATAAAACACTTAAAAAACGATGTTTGCTTGTGATTTCGGACGCTGTCAAGAGAACGCCATATAATACTAACACAAAAAACGACGTCGTCCAAAATAGCAGGCAAACGTCGTGTGTATTTGTAGTGAAATAACAAAGCTTAACTTAATGTAAAATTCAAGAACTTGTACCAGACCATTTTTGCGCAGTCGAGCGTGAATTGTTTTTAAAATTTGTTGTTTTTACACCCGCGTTTTAATAAACCCCGGCGTAATGATTAGATGTAAAGGTAACATAAATTGTGTTGTATCTGTAATAAAGTTATAATCTTATAACAGGAAATAAAATAAGTAATTTAAAAATGTTATTAAAACAGTTTTCAATTATTATTGACCATTTTAAAAGGAGAAAACGGTGAAAACCATCCGAATACACGTATTGCTAGGGGGCACTGTTAACGAGATTCTGCGGGACTACATTAAACAAAACAAAGCTTAAACGAAAGCAGATATTTCCTAGTATATGTGTACATATTTTTGATAAATTACGCGAAATGTAAAAAAAAATCCAATAACGTCGCGTCAGAAGTTGAGGCTTACGCCGATTTCAGGGTAATGCGGGGAATAAAAGACTGTCCATATTGTTGAATAATCATATTGTATAAATTATTTTATACCAAATTAAAGATAATTTCATTTTCTTTGTAATTATTATATTTTTATTTGACCATCGTGTAACAAGTACGTCAGGGAAATCGTTAACGCTTTTTCGTCAACAGAAAAACACGATGAGAGATGTAACAGAAATAAGCAACTGGTACGATTTAATAAAAGATTTTAGGGTGAAAACAGAGCCAAATCGATTTGAAAACACGTATGGCGTTGAGACTAACACAGACGGAAATGGTGTCCAAGAATAAGATTGCGGCAACAAAAGAACAGATAGAAAAGTATAATTTAAAACTATATAAAACTATGAGAGTTTTGGGAAAACGAGAATGAAGAAAAACATGCCTAAGTATTAAAGTCATTTCACAAATTTATTTTTCAACAAAACAAGACTGTATGTACATTTAAAAAAACGTGTTTTCTTGTTATTTATGAGTATTTTCGTAAAATTGAAAAAGAAATTAAGTTTAAAAAGTTTTACTGGAAGTACGATTTCTAGTAAAAATGTCACAAATGGTAAAAAACGTGTATTGTTAATTACACTACAAAGTTTCTTATCATATAAAATGTTTCCTTTTAAACGTATATCAATATTATTTTAATCACATAATAGTGTTTTTATCAAGAACAACATGTGGTAATATAATTGCGAATCTCCAACGCATAAAAAAAGTTAAAACAATTTAGTGATTTCTAGTAAAAATGTCACAACGCTAATATTTAAATCGACCTGACGAAGCGTGTATTTGAGAAAATACGGTTTTAAGGAATATAAATATATAACCTTCACCCTAACACCATCAATTCTTTATATTACAGAAGAAAAAAAATAAAACATTCAATTTGAATGTAGACGACTATCTATCAATTCTGAAAGTACTCTATAGAGGATCTCGATAAATATTACTTTGTACGTTATATTAATGTAGACGTATTACAGCTTGCGCAAATGTATTTAAGTCGATCATACCATTGACATGTGAGCTAAAGTTTACAGTTATTTTTTTGCGAATGACGTCAATAGTATCGGCTCAATGTATTGTTATAAACTTATTATATAGTACAATAAAACATCAAATCAAGTGTTTACGCACTTTATTTTCAAAGTTAATCAAAATTAACGTATGGTTGAGGTTCGTATTTTACGGCGTTTTAACGTTACACTGATTAGCTTCAACTTCTGACGCGACGTCAATAGGAATGCCGCGAACTACCATAAAAGGATGCACCAAACCTCATTTTTACCTTTCTCTTAAAACTAGAAATTGCAATGTGATGTCTTTGTAAATTAGTGCACACTTTACATAGGGCTCGAGCTCTCACAGATCGAATAGTTTTTACTACCAAGAAGCTATCAGACTGGTTAACAATATATCCCGTGATTTTATTCGTGCGTCCTCTCGTACCTGCAAACAATTCGCTGACAACCAAGGCTCATCCTTCACAAATGCAGGCTGAACAATCGTCATATTTGTAACACGAGATTCTAACCAATTCTTCCTCTTGTAGGACATGTTTTATGACTACTATACAATCAATCGGATACACATCTGAATGACCTAAACAATGGCTTTTGATAGACATGGATTGCTTAAAGTGGTCATTACTTGATAAGGGGCCTTTTTTTTCACAGGAGATGTCATTTTTACGCTGATGGGGTGTCGTTATTGTTAAATTAATTTGTGGTCGGGAGTCATTTTAAAACATCAAATAATGACCGTCATATATTTTACATCGGTAAACAAAAGCTTTTTAAAGGGACACATGGCATTTTTTTGTTAATATTCATTTAAAACAATACATGAACTTTGCATATAAACACGATATTAATACGAAATTAGAATACCTAAATTTACAATTATGCGTGCAGGACCTTTTTATTTTCATTTTTCATGGTTGATAGATAGGAGATATCATATTTAGTGTATCCCAGGTCACATACGTGTATGTCAGAACGTATATATCTCATTTCCAACAGTTTCTATCCGTGTGACGGTTTAAAAAAAATAGCATTTCTTAAATTATCTCAACAATAGTTTAAAGTTTAATTTGCGCGCCTAGACTAGCCAGGGAACACTGAATCTTAAGAGTTGTTTTACAATGTACCTTATATACATACTCTACCTGGGAAATGAAATCACGCGCGAGCTAAAAGACAGAAAAAATCAATAGCTGGATAAAACGTCAACAATAATAACAACAATAAACAATGGCGGCCAAAGCACATTGAAGTGATGTGTCAACGAATAAATTGGTAGCAAAAGGGTTTTAGCAGAAAATTTACCTGCAAATTGTCCCTGTAGGATCGGACCTTTACCTGGGGTCTGCAGGAAGAAAGGTCTCAGCTTGGAAGGTTTGCAGAAACTAAGGAGGTAGTCGGACCAATACTGTATCTACTGAGTCATTATTCTTCCATGGTGACGGGAACAATGAATCCTATCGAGGGCGGATTACTGTCTAATATCTCTGTCTAACTGCTCGTGTACAGTTGGTTGGCTTGGTTACATGTAGAAAAAGTAAACAACCTGTATACGAAATCAGTTTATATGCATGACCTGGAATTATAGAAAATAAGATTTGTGGGAAATAACACGTGACATAGTAAATGTTTCCAATGGATCTTAGGTTGTGATTATACAGAACAGAAACGAGCCTAACAGAAACAGAACACTATATTTTGTGTTTGACTTCAGCATTAATAGATTAGATTAGTATACATAAATCGTACCAAAGACATGTGTGTAATAAACAACATTTAAGACGGAAACAACAACATCTAAACAAATAAAGAATGTCATTTCAATTGTTTAAAGTAGAGTGTGAGAGTGACCATTTCGGATTAATATTAACATAAACAGGTTAACAGTGTAATACAATTATAAAATAAAGTCCTAATCAAGTATATAGCGTAACTATTTTTATCTTAAATCATGTTGGTAGTCTTTCCGTACGTCCGCCCGTGCACACATCCATCTATCTATCCTACTCCATCCACATTGTTCCATCCATCTATCCGTTCGTTTATCCGTCCGTCCGTTTATCCAGCCATCCGTTGTAATCATTTCTTTTTTATTCTGCTCATCTATCCAATCGACTGAACCCCACCAACTTTAATTTTATCAGTCCATCCATTGTTCCGAACAATTCGAATATTTTGCTGTTTTAGTTTGTGACGTTAACGATAACAGTAATTACTGCATATGCACTTTTTATAGATATCTTGCTGCCGTATTCCTACAATCAAAGACGGTGACAACTTTATACGTAAACTTGTTCTTGTTTTTATCCCCACCGCTGAAGGCGAAGGGCAATATGGTAATGGTCTTCGTTCGATCGTCCGTCCGTCCGTCTGTAACACTTTTGTCCGGAGCATAACAAGAAAACTATTCAAGCGATTTTGTTGAATATTCACACAATGACAGAGGGCATTGAGAAAATGTGCAGTGTACAAGAACACTAACTCTACTTTACTTACTTTCTGAACTATCTCCCTTTATTTAAATAACTTGTTCGGAGCACAACTCCAAAACTATTCAAGAAATTGTGTTGAATCTTTAAACAATAACTGAGAACATTGAGTGTAAGTGCAGTATATATGATCTATAACTCTACCTTTTTTACATTTTGAATTATCTCCCTTTATTAAATTTACACTTTTGTTCAGAGCATAACTCCAAAACTATTCAAGAGATTTTGTTGAATCACACAACGACTGAAGATATTGATAGGAAGTTTAATGTACAAGTACCATAACTCTACTTTGCTAACTTTTTGAATCAGCTCCCTTTATTAAATTTACTTGTCTTGTGCAAATGTGCTGAATGGAATTTATTCAAACTGCATACAAAGACAGAGGACATAAAGTGGAAATGTAGTGTCTTAGAACTATAACTTTACCTTGCCTATTTTTTCAATTGTCCCCATTTATCATTTTTAGTATACATGTCATAAAGATTACTCAAGAACTATTCAAGGGAGTTGGTTCATATTTCTCACAATGATAGAGGACATTGTGAGGAAGTGTATTGTCCAAGAATTATCGCTCTATCTTGCACATTGTTTATATTTCTCCCTTTACTATATTTCATTATGCTTGTTCGGAACATAACTCAGAAAGTATTCAAGGGGTTTAGTTGATAGTTCACTCAGTTATAGAGGACATTGAGAGGAAGTGCAGTGTGCAAGAACCATAACTTTTTCTTCTGTCTTACATAATTATTCCCTTTGTTATTCTATTTTATCATGATAGTCCAGAACATAACTTTAAAAGTGTTTCAGTGATTTAGTTGATATTTCACACATTGATAGAGAACATTGAGAGGAAGTGCAGTGTCAGGAAGCATAACTCTTTCTTCTGTCCTTGCAGAATTATGCCCTTTTGTTATTTTCCCTTGCTCGGAGCATACCTTGAATGTTTTTGAAGTGAATACTTTGAAACCGCATACAATGATAGAGAGCTTAGACAGGAAATGGACAGTATAAGAATTATGACTGGCGCTTACGGAAATCGAACCACCTAACTGATATAATTTGGATCAATATTTTAACAAGAAATACTGGTATAATACCACCCTTTCATGACCTTGAATTGATCATGAAAACAACAAACAGGCTCTGTTTGCAAACTATCCTTCATGGTCAGTTTATTAATAAACTTACTAATAAACTTATTACCCGATGCAAATAAAGACAATAAAACTGATAAATTTATCCCGCGTTGCAACGTTACGACAAACTACTTTTAACGTCATTGCACATTTTCGCTAGATAAAATATTTTGTATACAAAATATTCAATTAAAGAAGAGATAACGAACTCTACGCCTAGGGATGTTTTAATATATGTGTATAACTTCTGTTTTTGTTTCCATTTGTAATTATGTAAATATGTGTTTGGATGTGCATGTACATTATTCAACCTTGTCTGTACGCTTATACTCTCCTGTATACATTTATGGAGGAATAAAAGAATCAGTCAATTACATGGGGGCAATAAAACCAATAGGAACCTTTCTCCTTTTTGTAATGTTTTATTGCCTGGTGAATAAACGAAAAATTTCTTTTTAAAAATGATGTCAACATTGTTTTTGAATGATGATATTATTTAATAATATATTTAGTTATGTATCTCATGCATCGATACTTTAAGATATTTTTTAAATTGCGCAATAGTGCTTTTTTTTCTTGTCAGATTTTTAAAATTATGTTCATCTTAACACTTTTTTAATAAATCGATCTGCAGCGTTACACATTATCTTACTATGTGAATAGTTAATTGTATTTTATATTGTGTAATAGTCTCTTGTAATTCATATATTTTAATGGCTATGTACATATATTGTATATATTATATATTTAATCTTTATTTCAGTCTCATCTATGTACATCGCAATAACAATTACATTAAAAGTAAAACATGTCCTCAGGCATAATAAATGTATAAACTGTTGCTAATTGTCATTAAGGATAATATGATTCGGTCCGCTGCCTATTAGCGCTGTAAAAACTGTTAAAATACAATTGATAAACTTGCTTTCATAATTACTTTGTTCATTTTATAACAGCGACAATAAATCAGACAACATAATGTATGGCAATTAACAGATTATTAAAGTCATTCAAATAGCGCATTAGCTTTTTATTAACACTACTTTATTTAATATAGATACAATTAATTAAAGTTTCACTATTCATGATACATTTATACATACATATATACTTACATGCAGCGCTGTAACCATGACGATGAACAAAGTGGGACAAGTGCGGATCAACAGAAGGACGTGGGTAACGCTTCCGCTACAAGCACTAGAATTAGCGAAGATTTCCCTGTAAGAGTGAGGAAAGTTCGGGCTCTTTTGATCCCATTCTTGAAAAAATATCTTGCTAATGGAGACGACACTCACCTACGCTTTGATAAACTTATAGTTAACCAGCGTGCATATACATAAGACAGTGTTTAAGTATGTCCAGTCCCGGTATCTAAATAGGACATCGGCCGAGACCCATATACTCTTATATACTCTTGATGTTTTCTTACGTAACAAAGCCAAACACTTTTGTTAATGAACCAGCCTTTATAGATCACCACAACGTTGACAATAACAATCCATTAACTTTAATAAATGATAATTCTCTTAATACTGAAATCAAAATTTGCTGCTGGAATATTGAAGGGTTAAAAAGTATAATAAAAATATGGATTTTATATCTTACTGTCTTGATTTTTATATATTTGGGTTCTTTGAAACTTGGGGTATCTGTAATAATGAATTTGAAGACTTTTTACCCGGATTTACAAACTTTAACTTTTGCAGACAAAAAAAAGGAACAGCTCTATGAGGTTCATGAGGTGAGACAGTTTTTGTTAAAGACTGGTTGATTAAAAATGGTAGTTTACAACGCATATGTAACCATATACCTGAATGCGTTGTATTATGAATAGATGCAAAATCTAATATTCATGCGATATCATACTCTCCTATTTATTCAATTGAAGATAATAATGGCATTGAAATTTTAAACACAAATATTAGTCAAATTAAAGGTTATCCCAATGCGGATTTATTTTTGGTGGGAGATCTAAACTCTCGCATTAAAAACTTAAATGATTTTGTATTAAATGATTATATATCATTCATATTTGGCGATGATGTGCCCTATCCGGAAGATGATTTTAAAATGCCTAGATCTTCTAAAGATACAGAATGTAATCGTTTTGGGCTATCATTAATCGAATTGTGCTGTATTTATGGTATACATGTTTTCAATGGCCGTCTGTCTCATGATTCCTGATAGCTACACTTGTTTAGCAAATAATGGAGCTAGTGTAGTCGACTATATGGCAGCCACTACAAATTTGTTTAAATATGTTTTATTTTTTAAAATTGATGATAATGACGAGTCTGTTCATTTTCCTGTTATTTGTCCTGAGTTAAAGACACTACCAGCAAATATTAAATAATTTAGAAAATATCATTGGTGCATAGAGCTACCATATACAAGGCACTAATAGCAATAATATTGAAGAATTTTATATATCATCATAAGTGTATAGAACTTAACATATGAAATACAATTTCTTAACCATCAAAATAAAATTTCAACACATACCTGTTAAGGAGTAAAGCACACACAAACTATTATAGTTGTTTCACTGAAGTTCGTATAATTCGAATGTGCTTTATAAAATTTATCATTGTGTTTATATACTAAAATGTTAGATAATATGTCATTCATATCGTCTGGTCATGTGTCAGAAACTAGCTTCCAGCTATGCTAATAACGGATCTTGTTGGTATATGGACAGCTACATACGGATGTGTATTTGATTATTGACGTATGGCTAATTGCCTAGACTAAACACATACGTGTCAAATGGCCAGAGACTTTTTTCTGTAGATGTTGTGATCAACATGTCTGCTAACCGGTACTCCTCAGTACATATCCCTCGTGCGGATAGACAAAGCGTCCACGCTTCAAATGATGACAACCACAGCACAGAGTCTGTGACAACTATTATTAGAAATTTACAACAAATGTATGCACTATGAATCCATGAATAATATATACTGAAAAAAAAATTCCTAACATACTCAAAGGTATTAAAGAAATATATATATATATACTATCCATAAGTTTAACAGGTACACACATGTACAAACACACCGAAAAATTAAAGTCATTGGAACAGCTCTTGTTATGATGTTGTACACTGTCTTCGTAGAGGTTGTCTTTGGCTGGTATTATCCCATGGTCGATGACACTGTAGACTGGCGATTATGATCACAGTATCAGCTGATGGATCCATGCCACTATTTCATAATATCGAATTTCCAGTACCCTTTTTATGAAATGGTTTATTGATATATCAAAATATTGCACATACATGTCCAGAAAGAATGGAACTACCAGATACATGTCATTTAGCCCAATTTTGGATATAACAGTGTGGCAGGTGCGGACGGAATTTGATTATGAGTGATGTCAATGATACAGAAAGTATTGTGCTCAATCCATAATTGAGTTACAAAGGGAAATTTTGATGACAGTATTTGGAAATTTGGTCTATATTTGGCAATGGAATATTTTATTAACTGAATGGTATTGAATATGTCTGGTTTAGATATGACTATTGGTGAAACTTTACCCTTAAGTAAAGTTATAAATCCGGCATATAACCTTTGGAAGCTAGACTGAATGAAATGATAATTGCGTGTTTGTTCAACAACTGAGAACACCCAAGCTTGTTTCTCAGAGAAAGTCTCAGCAAATGAATCGAAGGAAGATTGCATGTCTTGTATCATATTATGATTTTTCATTTACACCCAACATTGTATTTTCAAAACGGTTATTTGTAGTTCCCATAAAAGAAGTAATAGTATCAAGTTCATAATGAAATGTTTGTTGAGCTGTATGTTCTGTTTGTAAATTGCGTTTACATTTGATCCTACATTTCTTAAATCTGCAGCTGTTGATAAATCAAATAGACCTGATGCTATTTTGCCTTCAAATGGTAACAGACTTCGTTTGGATCGAGATATTTTGGAACCCTGGAAGTCAGGCACCATACTAAATATAGCGGTGATTGTATTATTAACAAGTAGTGAAGTATCGTTATGGATTGTTCCTAACTGTTACATAAGCGATATTATCTCAGGACATGTGCATGTTATGTTTTGTGAACGAAAAAATTCAGGCATTTTTAAATCTATTACGAATGTATGTCTTTAGTATTCTGTTGTAGAAAACAGGTCAGGGACTTTCTTAAAAATAACTCCATAGTTTAACCTATGTTCTATGTCTTGGCCCAAAGTTGCAATGAGCATGCACAGCATCAGTATCGCAGAACCTAAAATGAAGAGAAAAAGAAATGTCGTCGACATGCCGTGTAAAAATAAATTGATAAAAAATAATATTAAGGAGTGATCAATTCCAAAACATTATGTGGGATTTTTAAAAAACTTGTTCCCTACTATTTGAATATAAAATTTTGTAAGGTTGCAGACTGATGCTCGGGCATGTACGCATAGCACGGCCTCAATATGAATATAACATTGTTCATTGGTTATTCTAAGCAGAAAGTTCATGTGATTATGAACGGGTTTTAAAATAGTTGTACGCAGTTGTACGACGTCGGCGATATTTGTCTGTCTTTGTGTGAGTGTTGAGGTATCGTTTTTTGTGTAGTGGTGTTAGGTGTCATGCCTAACCCAATCAAAACTCCTCGTAGTGCCTTAGCCCAATTCCCTTGATCATTCAAGCAGTAGGCCCGCAGTGATTTGCCAATAATGGAGTTCATTACTTCTACACGGCCATTTGTGGCAGGATGAAATGAAGATGTGCGGTGCCGTTTTACCTTAAACATTTCACAAAGAGACTGAACAAGTTGGCTCATAAAATTGGTACCTTGGTCACTAACAATTAGACTAGATTAGTGGACTACTAAACCTACATAAGTTTTCTGAATACAATAACCTGGCAACTGTATCAGCTTATTGATTTATCATTGGAAATCCTTCACACCATCCTACGAAGGAATCAACCACTAGCAGGATGTATTTATATCCTTCGGGCGTTTCCGCTAATGGACCAGGAACATCCATATGAACACGTGCCCAAGCCTCAGAAATTTGTAGCGGTGTTTAAGGAGCCCTATGATTACATCGTCCAGTATCACATATTGTTGAGATTCCGCTACAATACGATTAGCTAATATCTGATCTGTAGGTAATTTTGTGTTCGCCAAATATTCAAGAATGGATGGGTTTGAAATCTACACTTTTCCATTGAGAAATATGAATAATATTGTGTCCTTCTTTGTCAGTCTGTGGTATTTCAGAAGGAATATTAAGATCAGTATCACTACTTACCTAAATGTCTTTGTTGATTAATGCCACGGCTGGAATATCATTGCATGCCTCGAATTATATTTCGAGTGCAGTATATTCACCAGTGTGTTCTGTGCACTCATTGATGACGGTTTCTACTATGTCCGGTTTATTTGAACTCGTGGTCATTACAGACTTACCTTTTGTTTCTGTATCTACCTCGTAAGGCCTGCGTGAGAGAGCATCAGCCACATTATTTGCTCTGTCAGGCTTATGGTGGATTTCATAATTATAATGTTGTAATTTTAGACTCCATCGCAATAACCTGGTGTTGTCTGTGGCTTTACTTTTAATGTTTTTCAGAAACTGAAACACTCTATGATCTGTATACACATCAAAAAAGTTATTTGATATGTAGGGATGATACGCAGAAATTGCTTCAATGACTGATAAACACTCCTTGTCTGTTATAGCTCATGCTAACTCGTGTTTACTGCCACCATAACATATGACACGTTCTTTTCGTGCTCACTGTCGAGTTGTGATGAAAAATAACCAATACTTTTATCACATGCGTCAGAAGTTATTCTAAAAGGTTTGGTCATATCAGGTAATGCCAAGATTGGTGGTGACAGTAATTCTTTCTTTAGCGTATCAAACGTGGCTTGACACTTTTCAGTCCACAAAAAAAATTGTGTCGTGTTTTATTAAATCAGTTAGTGGTTTAGCAATGCGGCTAAAGTTTTTAATGAATTTGCGAAAGAAAATTGCTAGTCCAAGAAAAGATCTTACCTGTTTTGTTGATTTAGGCATAGGATATGTCGTCATTGCTGCGACTGTCTTAGGGTTAACCTCAACACCTTTTTCAGAGAGAAAATGACCTAAGTACATCACACGTTGTTTTGCAAATTGACACTTAAATGGATTTAGGCGCAGATTTGATTGCCTGAGACGATTGAATATGGTGTCTAAATGCTGCAAGTGTGTTTCAATAAAAGGGGAAAAACACAATATGTCGTCGATGTAAATTAAAGCTATCTTGTAGTTTAGCCCTGCTAGAACACGTGATAGTTTAGCTTGAAATGCGAAGCTAGCATTCATTAGACCATATGGAACACGTGTGAATTCATAACTATTGTCATGTGTTACAAAGCATGTCTTGTGAGCTGTGGCGGGATCTAACGGAATTTGCCAAAAGGAACTTTTGAGATCTAGAGCACTAAAGATTTTTTATTTTGTTGCACCTATACAATCTGTTACATCAGTAATATCTGCTATTGGAAAGAATATAGCTTTCGTTACTTTATTGAAACCACGAAAGTCAATTGCGGATCTATAGGTACCACACTTTTTACGTAATAAGACAATGGGGCTACCCAAAACACTATTAGATTCCTTGATTATTCCATCCTGTAACATTTGTTTAATATGTTTTTCAGTTTCTTCCTTTGCTTTAAGGGTATGTCTGTATGGGCGCTGTCTGATAGGTGGGCTATCCCCTGTGTCTATCGTATGATAATGTGTGTAAGCACAACCTATGTCTAAATCTGTTTTAGCCAAACCATCATCATTTTGACCTATGAAAACTAGAAGTTTTTGTTTTCGCTCATTAGTCAAGTGTACATTGTCTAAATCAATGCATAATTCATTAGAAATAGCGATAAATTCTTGCTCTTTGTGTTTTGTATATGGTACTGTTGAAGCTGAATGTACCTTACTGGTGCTAGAGTCATGGTGTTTAGTTTTTGAGATAGTATCGATAGGAAATAATTTTCCTATGATTTGTGTAGCCTTAATTTTGGCATCTTGAGCAGATGGGTTAAGTAGAAAAAAACATCGCCCTTCCATTTTGAGATTGTATTACACATTTTGCACCTGCTACAGACAATTGATTGGCTAAAGTTGTGATTGGTTCTAAAATAGTAATTGTGTTGTTCGGCACCCTTGATACACGAATTAGAATTCAAGCCAGATGCTTTGATTGAATTGTGATATATGTACATGCACGCACCACACCTAGTGTAAAATTGATTGCCGCTGTATTTGAAATTGGTACTGAATTGTCATTAATCTTTAATATGTTAGTTTCAAAATCAAAATTTATTTTATGTGATTTTAAAAAGTCTAATCCTAAAATAAGATTTTGACGAAGTCTTGAAAATACATGAATTGTGTGATGGAATGATTTGTTTGCTATACTTAATTCTATCTGTGCACAACCTAACATGTTGAGAATTTCACCACCTACGCCATAGACTTTTGAGTATTTGAATTTTTGAAATTTGCAATTGTCACTCTTGACCTGTTGAAAAAAGGGACTGAGAGATGCATAATATATTTGCTCCCGAATCAAGTAACGCTTTTACATTTGATTTTTTTATAATCTTACGTTGATGAGATTGGAATCAAACTTAGTTGAAAAGTTAACGGAAGAAACACGAGTTGTGTTTTGCAAATAATCGATTTGTCTGGTTGTGCAGGGGTGTCTCTTTAGCTACCCTGCCAAGCGCGTACCTCTATTGTTGATTTTGATTTTGTTGTTTTAGTTTCTTGCCCACACTAACCAGGTGACCTATGCGTTTACAGTAATTACATACCGTGTCTTTATGCGGACATTGTGACCTGAAACGATCAGTGCTTCAACACCCTGCACACTCGGGATAGAGACCTGGTGTGTGCCGCTGATTTTGTTGTTGTTGTTGTTGTTGTTGTTGTTGTTGTTGTTGTTTGTATTTTTTTAAGGCTGGTGTGTATTATAGTGTTGATAGTTTTATTGTCGCTGTGGATTATATCTGTGTCTTTGGTGTTGTGGAAACGTACTCGACTGGTTATAAGCTTGCCTGTGTTGCGTGTTGTTAAATTGACTGTTTTGTAAAGCAGATATATTAGCCATATTTGACCTGGTTAAATTTTCAGATAAGTTGCTGAATTCTATCTTAATGGTGTCGACAAGTGAATTTATTGCGGTGTTATCTATGGAATTTATGTGTAGTTTTGAAATGTTATGTGCAGCCTCAGATGTCAAGGCAGAACTGGTAACCTCTGTTATTGAGTTTGGATTACCTCGAATGACATCATATTGTATGTGAGGTAGCAGATTACCAACAATGTAATTCATAAGTGTGTCATCAGGAATGGAGTGTATCCCTCCTTGATGCTGCATGTAGGTGAGAAAGTCTTGGACAGACTCACATGCTTTTTGTTTCTTATTTGATAGGTGTGTTATGATTGTTAACCTATCTGTAGCTGTTTGAATCTGTCCTTAAAAGCCTTTACCAAATTATCCAAAACAGCTTTGGTTTCTTGGTTTAAACCAGAATGCCACCTAGACAGAGCCCTTCCTCCATATATAAAGCAAACAAGTCTGTTTTTTCTTCCTTTTTTGGGCTTTTTAATAACATTCATGTAACGGTTCCCCCTTTCGAGCCAGACATGTGCATTCATATCAATTCTAAATCGTGGGCACAAAGAAAATTCGATATTACCTTGTGCCATGCTGGTTGACCGGGTCTGCTCCGCTACTGGATTGTTTACAGTTTCGTATACGTTGTATGTGCCTTCTTCCTGGGCAGCCGATAGAGTTTGCGATCTAAGCCGGTGTTGCAGGATCATAGAATCTCCGCCAGTTGTACTAAAGCTGTATTTGGGTTTAATACGATGCTTTAATATCTAGTTGCTTGGGTGGGGAATTTACTCCGGGAGTGAGAGGGGTACCAGATGTTAAGGAGTAAAGCACACACAAACTATTATAGTTGTTTCAATGAAGTTCGTATAATTCGAATGTCTCAATATACATATAATACAATACATAGCTATTCATAAACATGAATAAATAAAAATCATTGTACGTGCATGCCTAGTTAAATATGATTGATGAAACATTGATCTATATCTTTGATCCTTCACAATATCATAGAAATTAACACAGAATGCCTTCTTTAAACAGGCACATAATCTTTAAACTATAAATGAATATTTGTATCTGTATTATACATTTACGGTTCATACTTATCAAAATATGAAATACACATTAATAACATTACCAGCAAATATTAAATAATTTAGGTAATATCATTGGTGCAAAGAGCCACCATCATTGAACTATACAAGGCACTAAAAGCAATAATATTGAAGAATTTAGATATTATCATCAGTGCATAGAACTTAACATATGAAATACAATTTCTTAACCATCAAAAAAAATGTCAACACATACTTGTTAAGGAGTAAAGCACACACAAACTATTATAGTTGTTTCACTGAAGTTCGTATAATTCGAATGTGCTTTATAGAATTTATCATTGTGTTTATATATGTTAGATAATATGTTATTCATATCGTCTGGTAATGTGTCAGAAACTAGCTTCCAGCTTTGCTAATAACGGATCTTGTTGGTATATGGACAGCTACATACGGATGTGCATTTGATGATTGACGTATGACTAATTGCCTAGACTAAACACATACGTATCAAATGACCAGTGACTATTTTCTGTAGATATTGTGATCAACATGTCTGCTAACCGGTACTCCTTAGTACAATAGTGTTGATAATGAAGAAAATATGTCACCTTGGTTGAAATATAAATGGAAGCCAGAACTTAAAGAAATTTTTGTTAATAAACTTACATCTAAATTTCAACAATTTAATCAAACACGTCTCAGTTTCGGAAATCGAACTTTGTCCTCGTTTATACCAGAGTTTGTTAATATTTTTAAACTTTCAGCTGATAACATGAAAAGGAAACGTAGCAAGAACGTATCACTTCATCCACCATGGTGGGAACACCAGTGCAAAACCATTAAAACGGAGAAAACTCGTTTTCTTCGACAGTTCCGTGTTTCAAATGATAGACATGATTTTCTGAAATATAAAATATCGAAAAATGAATTTAAATTTTTAATGAAATATTTGAAAATGGAGATTTTCCTGAACAATGGAGTCAAAGTATTATTACTCCGATGCATAAAAAGGGTTCCAAATCGGATCCAAATAATTACCGTGGTATTTTTTTAATAGATTCATTATGTAAGATATTTGTTAATATACTATTCGTCTTACCAAATGGTGTGATAACTATAATGTTATTGATGAATCTCAGGCAGGATTTAGAAAAGGCTATTCGACAACAGATAATAGTTTCACATCAGTTTTCCACGCTCGTTTGAGAAACGGATGTAGTCATCTTAAGTTTGATACATTTTTAAATTCTTAAACACTTGATGCAAGATGCAACGGATGCGGTAATAAAAAAGAAGACGCCGAGCACTACTTTATGCAATGTTCTATATATACTGATGAACGACTTTGTCTTTTTTGTCCACACGCCGTTTTCATCCCTTAAGTACACGAGTGTTATTATTTGGTAACAGTACATATATCAATGACACAAATACACTCATATTTACACAAGTACAACACTACATTAAAGACACGAACCGTTTTTAAATTGACTCTCGGCATATGCAGCCCTTCAATGCACCGGAACGATATTATGACAGCACTTAAAAACATATTATGTATTTTCTCTCTTTTTTCTCACCTAATTTATTTGTTTTTCTTTATTTATCTCTTCAATTTTATTGTTGGCTTACATCCTTGATTGTTAAATTGCCATCTTGATTCTAATGTTATTTGTATATTGAAAGGGGAGGGCCGTAATTAATGTTGCTAGAACTTGTGGCCCAACCCGTTATGTGAATTATGCAATAAAATATGTTTAAACCATAAGAGGACGTTTATCTGATAGAAATGATCAGTTATGCGGTCTAGTCTATTTTGACACACAGGTTATCATTTTTTCTGCTAGTGTAAGCATGTTCCATGTAAATAGTAAACTTGGCACTGGGGTTTTATTTTTTTTGTTTGATTTGTATATTCCGATGGTACTTTTGTTGTTTATTTAGTAACATAATTCAATATGCCATGACTGGTGGAAATTAATCCCCTTCCTTTATGGACTCGTCTTGCCATTTTTCCCGCCAAAGTGACAATTTATCTCTTATATATTATGAACCGGGTCATACCGTTAATAAATGTTATTTTCTGTACACATTCGAGCAAAGGCGTAGCAGCCGGGGCGGGATTACTCCTATCACAATGTTCAGATTGGGTGAGGTGAACGCGGTCAGCATGTACGTTGTCACAAAACTTAAATCGATGGATTTTCAGTGCAAAAGAGGTACCAGATTTGACAAAATGCTTGTTTTGTCCCTATTACGTACTAGAACGTAGACTACAGAAATTGTTTTTTTAGTTATTACAATTGTACGCCCCAATCCCGATATACACGCACACACACCGACGAAGCTACACGTAGACACTACAGGTCAGGGCCTGCACTTTTCATACAGAAATAAAAGTAATTGATATTTGTTTTACACAGAAAAATCACACACAAAAACCCTGATAATGCACTATTGTCATTTACATTAAAACAATATGACGGAGTACCCGAGAGCCCCCATTAAAAGTTTTAGGGCTTTAGATTTACTTTGATCAAGCTAGGCCATGGCCATTCACTCACCATCTACTTATATTTGCTGTTGGAAGAAACACTATCAAAGTGCTACGTCTTGGCTCGTTGTACTTGATGTGAAACTCGATTGAGGTTCACCTTTTAATACATCTTATGGTATAGTCTAAGTTTCTTGTATGTGTGTGTTTCTCTGATAAAAGCGTTTTAAAGTAACAAACTATTAGAGTAAATGACAATCATACCCCTGCTACGTGAATCTCACTAGAATGCATGATTTGACAACCTATTTCTTGACTCCGAGTGCATGGTGTACTGGGTTTGATACTCGCTGGAGATTCGCTTTGAAATACAGCTAATTGTGTGTGTGTGTGTGTGTGTGTGTGTGTGTGTGTGTGTGTGTGTGTTTGTGTGTGTGTGTGCGTGCGTATGTGCGTACATGTATGTGTTTATACAGCACAGTGATATAAAAAAGTTCTACATATCGCATTTATGTCCTGACCCCTGATAGTGTATTGAGGATAACTAAAAATGAGCGTTACATGACAAACCCCAAGTGAACATAGATGAAGAGGAGAACTCTGGTTAGACTATGGTTTCCTTGTATTTGTCTTGTGCTACATCCTTTTTTTTCACACAGTGTACTGATGTACCACTCCCTGGAAGAATAAACAAGTATTATTGGATAAAACAAATAGAACATTAAAAATTCCCGGTATCGTAATTGGGAATCGAACCCAGGTCTTCTGAATTGTAGATCAATTTCCATACTTATTAGACCAAAATCTGCATATCATTAGGAAGTCGAAATAAATTCAAACTTTTCCGCAAGTAAAACAAAATCATATTAATATCTGATGAAATAACAATAAAAGGGCCTCTGTGGCCAAGCGGTTAAGATAAGCAAGCCGGAGGGATAACGCCTTGAGATGGTAAACAACAACTAGGGATTTAATATAGTTCACGGCCTATCGGATTTTTTGACATCTCGCGTAATTTAACAAAAGTCTGTACAATTGATCTATGAAGTCTCAGATTTCGTTGAAGCTTTGGTGTTTTAATATGTGTTATTAGTAATGCAGCTTCTCGTTAACAGCGTCCCCTAGTAGTTCCTAATGTCAGATGATTTCCGCTGTTTTTCCCATGTAAAATCAGTAATATCAATTCAAATTTGTTTTTTGATAACATTATTAATCACATATTTTATTTCCTTTGATAAGATTATAACTTCATGAAGATAAAATACAATTTGTGTTAGCTTTACATCTAACGCCGGGGTTGATATAAACGTTAGTTTAAAATACTAGGATTTGTCGAGTAAAAGACTAAATTTGGTTATTGAAGGAGGAAACTCTAAGTACCTATATTCATGTATTTGCGTCATTATTATGTTGAAGTGATTATTACGGGACTCCGTTTTGTCAACTTCCTTTTTCAAGAATTCCCGGTTTCATGAGGCGAACCGCAAAGCTAATCGCAAAAAAATATTGATAATCCATTGGGTTTTTATGTATTGCAAAAATTAACTTGACATATTTGTACTTTTAATTATATTTGATGCTATAACATATATCATAACTGTTTTTTCACCTTGATGTTCCTGGATTTTGATGGATTTTGAACGAGTACGAAAACCAATGACAAGACGCGACGTAGCGTACTCGGATTTCGTCATCGGCAGAAAAACGTTACCAACCGTTTTGGTTTTAAACGATGTTAGAAAAAAACGAAGCAGTTTATTATTTAAATTTATGATAAATGGTTTAAAGTATCATGTGGTAGCTTGTGTCCAGCTTGTAGTTGCTTGTGGGCAGGATTGGTCGACACGATGGATTTCATTGTGAATACAATCAAACCTGTTTAAACGGTCACCTCTACTAAGTGGTCACCTATCTTAGGCAACCAAATCTTATATTGTCTATGTCAATGCTTTCAGAGTAAAATAACCTGTACTGGGCAACAGTCATTAAAATAGGGCCTCTTGCTAATTCCCTTGACTGGCTACATTTATAACTTTATTGTGGCATCAACACATAATTAAAGTCATATTGGAGAATGTTTTGACTGATTATATTTTGTAAATGACGATAAGATACTTTATATATATATATTTGTATTATATAAATACTGAATTTTAGCAAATATTGTATTTATATGCGGCAGGCCTATATTCCAGAACAATGCCAAAGAGGCCATCCAAAAGTCCTTACGCCTGTGGGAGGCCTTCAAGATCCATCCCAAACCATGTGCCAGAGCCTCCAGCCCCCATACCTGCGGCGGTTGAGCAGCAGTTAGTGTCGCCAGAGGTCGTCAGGGAGGTCGTGCGGCAAGTGACGCCACAAATAATTCATTCGCTTGGTACTCAAATGTCAGCAAACGTGCCAGTGGATGTAACAGCTGCTGGAACCACTGAGGATGTACAGGGTAATACTAATAGCATATTAAGCTACAGTGACGATCTTGGCAGCCAAGTTAGTGCCACATTGCGACAACAAATCTTAAATGGGGATTTTGTGGATCTTGGGCTGCTGATAAACAATGCTGCTGCCAATGCAGACTCCAGTAATAGAGTATGTGTGGTTGAAGGTCAGTTGGTCTTGCAGTCTCGATCTTCTGCTTCTAAAATTACCGATATTAGGCAGTGGTCAGATGCTTTTTTGGTGTACATAAGTCTGTTCTCAGCTTGTCACCCAGAGGTCACTCAGGGCCTTTTGAAGTACATGAGCACCATTCGATTGGGTGCTCAACGTTATGGTGGGTCTTTGGTGGAAGCTCTATGATGAGCAGTTTAGAATTAAGAAAGCCCGTGATCCAAATACCAGTTGGGGCATTGTTGACCAGGAGCTCTGGCTTCTTTATATGTTCCATACACCATCTACTGATGGTATAAAGAGCACACTTGTAAGAAAGTGTTACGATTTTAACAATAACTGGTGTAATAAGTCGATGTGTACTTATAGACATATTTGCTTGCGCTGTTCGGGCGCTCAACCCGCATGGCGTTGCAACATAGGTGGGATAGTGCAACATAATATGGGTAATACTTCTAATTTTAGGCCTGGCAACATTTACCAGCGAGGTACACGTTTCTCGCCACGTCAAAGCCGACCCAGCTTCAGAGCAATCGCACCTGTTCAAGGTTTACCACGTGGTTTCCCCAGTTATGGCGCCCCTCGGCAATACTCCAATTCTAATTGAGTCATTGAGTCGAGCTATGGAATATTATACAGAGAATGCAGTCAAAAAGGAATTAATAGATGGGTTTAAATTTGGCTTCCCTCTGTACTACAGTGGTCCAAGGGTTCCAACATACTGTAAAAACCTAGTTTCCGTTAAAAGTAACGAAAAAGTTGCCTTTGATTTAGTGAATAAAGAAGTAGCTTTTAGTAGAATGGCAGGCCTTTTTGAGGAGAAGCCATTTCCCAATATTAGATTATCTCCCATTGGTATTGTGCCTAAAAAGGATAAAACTTTTCGTCTCATACAACATTTGTCACATCCTCCTGGTTCAAGTGTTAACGACTTTATTAGTGAAGAGCTGTGTAAAGTTCATTACACCTCATTTGATGAAGCAGTGTCTATGGTCAGTACCCTTGGACAGGGGGCCCTATTAGGAAAAATGGATATTAAATCGGCATTTAGGTTATTGCCAGTCAGTCCATCAGACTATGAGCTACTGGGTTTTAGTTTAGGAGGAAAGTAATTTTATGACATGTGTCTTCCTATGGGATGTTCTATTTCCTGCTCTCTTTTTGAAAAATTTTCAACATTTTTGGAGTGGGCAATAAAACAAAGGGTAGAGCATGGTTGTGTTCTTCACTATTTGGATGATTTTTTGTTTGGTGGCAAGAAAGAGTCCAATGAATGCAGTACGTTAATGTGTTCATTTGACAATTTATGTTTAGAGATTGGTGTTCCTGTTGCAAGTGATAAAACTTTTGGTCCTACACAGGTATTGTCATTTTTAGGTCTAAAAATTGACTCACTTGAAATGAAAGTCAGAATTCCCTCCGAAAAGCTAAACGAATTAAGACAACGCTTAAGTTATGTTTTAAATAAAAAGAAAGTAACACTTAAAGTTTTGCAGGCACTGACCGGCTTGTTAAATTTTGGTTTGCGGGCAATCCCAGCGGCTCGTGCTTTTTGCAGGCGTTTTATGATGCTATGTCCGGGATCACTAGACAGCATCATTTTATTAGGGTTACAGCTCCTTTAAAAGAGGATATCAAAATGTTACTAATATTTCTTGACTGTTTTAATGGCATTTGCTATTTCCCTGAATCAGAATGGGTCAACAGTCGAGAATTGCAGCTTTTCACTGATGCGACGGGTAATGCTAGTTTAGGTTGTGCAGCTTACTTTGAACCATATTGGATTTTTTTCCAGTGGCCTTGTGCTTGGCAGGGCACTGATATCTTGAAAGATATGACCTTTTTAGAATTAGTGCTAATTGTACTGGTTTTTCAAACATGGGGTAGCTACTTTCAAAATAAAAAGATTATACTGAATACAGATAACCTTGCTCTCGTTTCTATCTTGAACAAAAAGACTTCAAAATCACGAAGAGTTATGCGGTTGATACGTCCACTTGTGTTGCAATCAATGTCTTACAATATACAGTGTAAAAGTGTTCATATTGAAGGTAGATTTAATAACATCGCAGACGCTCTTTCACGTAGGCAATGGGTTTGTTTTCAGCATCTGGCGCCCAGGGCAGAACAATACCCATCTCCAATACCATTGTGTTTCGAAAAGATGATATCAAGTCCCGAGCTGATTTGTTGCTAGAATCATCATTGGCGTTTAATACAAGGGAGTCTTACAATACAGGCATAAATGCATTTCAGTTATTTAGAAGTAATTACAAAATGGAATTGTTGTGGCCTCCAAGTATTCTACAAGTGTCCGAATATGTAGCTCATTTGTCTCTTAATGGGTGTTCCCCAGCTACCGCTCGATCTTATCTAGCAGGTATTGGTTTCAAATGTAAACTGCATGATGTCTGTGATGTCACACAAAATTTTGTCGTTAAAAAATGCTCACAGGTATGGAGCGTCTTGATAAGAGGATTGATGTTAGATTACCTATTGATCCCGTTTTGTTAAGGAGAATATTAAAAATATTACCTATCATTTGCAGTTCTTCATATGAGTCTACCCTATTTTCCGCCGCTTTTTCTTTGGCATATGTTGGTTTATTACGGGTTGGGGAGCTTGTCACAGATTCCAAAAGTCATTCTGCTCATGTCCTATCAATGTCGGATGTTAAACTTTCGGGTCAAAATTCAGAGATTAAAATACGAATTTTACATTCAAAGACTGATCAGTTGGGCAAGGGTACAATTATTTCACTTCCAGCTGTAAAATCTGTTTTATGTCCAGTCGATCGGATGAAATCATTTTTAAACGTTCGTTCTAAACAACAGGGTCAGTTATTCATACATTTTGGGGGCTCCGCTGTAACCCGCTATCAGTTTAGTTCAGTTTTGAAGAAGTCACTTGAGCCTTAGGAGTTGATTCGGCCAGATACAAATCTCACTCTTTCCGGATTGGAGCAGCCACAACAGCTTCAAATAAGGGTATGTCTGACAGTGGCATACAAGAATTAGGTAGATGGTAGTCAAGATCATTTAAAAGATACATAAGAGTACCGACCGAAAAGCTAGGGTTTTAATGGGCTTATTACTGACTGCAAGTTAAGTATTGCAGATGTCAGTACTAGAGTATGGATTGTTGGGTCGTCTATCATCAAAAGGGCGTTTACCTTTGCGAGGCAGTAAACAGCAGCTGGTGTCAGCGTGGGATTAGACGGTACGGTGCAAGCATATGGTGGCAAGGGCGGAGCGGAATGCGTAGCTGCCAGTTACGAAGGACGTTAAGATTGTTGTTATCATTGGAGGATCTTCCGCATATACTGGTATTGCATGTCGGAGGCAACGATATTGGTCAAATACCATCTGCTGATTTGAGAAACAGCATTGTAAAGTTGTTACAATTTATAAAAGAATAAATTCCAAGGGTGTTAATAGTTTGGTCTCAGATTTGACCTCGCCTTTCCTGGAGGGGTGAAGGTAGCCATAAAGCTTTAGACAAAGTACGGGTAAGGCTTAATAGTAAGGTTGCCACTGAAGTCCTTAAATTGAATGGGGCATACATAAGATATCCAGACATTGTGGAAGCTGATACTTGTCTTTTCAGTGACGGTGTTCACTTGTCCGACAGCGGTAATAAGTTATTCTTAAATGGAATTACAAAGCGGCTTCAAGTTTTTATAACTTCTAATAAGAGAATTTCCCCTTGGCCTCTGCAGAATGGTCATGGCGATAAAGTGCAGTCATGATTCCCAATTCTCCATTATGTGCATAATGTGCTTGTTGTATGTTGGCGCGACATATCGCTTCAATTTGAAATGCGTTGGCCAATCCTCCATTTGAGGTTTTATTATGCAAAAATGTCCGATGCAAAATAAATGGTATAATTGAGATAAGATAAATATTGTGTGCATAATGTGCTTGTTGTATGTTGGCGCGACATATCGCTTCCATTTGAAGTGCGTTGGCCAATCCTCCATTTGAGGTTTTATAATACAAAAATGTCCGATGCAAAATAATATTTTAATTGAGATAAGATAAATTGTGTGCATAATGTGCTTGTTGTATGTTGGCGCGACATATCGCTTCCATTTGAAGTGCGTTGGCCAATCCTCCATTTGAGGTTTTATAATGCAAAATGTCCGATGCAAAATATTGTTATAATTGAGATAGGATAAATATTGTGTGCATAATGTGCTTGTTGTATGTTGGCGCGACATATCGCTTCCATTTGAAGTGCGTTGGCCAATCCTCCATTTGAGGTTTTATAATGCAAAATGTCCGATGCAAAATATTGTTATAATTGAGACAGGATACATATTGTGTGCATAATGTGCTTGTTTGTTGGCGCGACATATCGCTTCCATTTGAAGTGCGTTGGCCAATCCTCTATTTGAGGTTTTTATAATGCAAAAATGTCCGATACAAAATATTGTTATATTTGAGATAAGATGGATATTGTGTGCATAATGTGCTTGTTGTATGTTGGCGCAACATATCGCTTCCATTTGAAGTGCGTTGGCCAATCCTCCATTTGAGGTATTATAATGCAAAAATGTCAAATGCAAAATATTGTTATAATTGAGATAAGATAAATTTTGTGTGCATAGTGTGTTTTAACAAGTTTTACTTGGATAGACCAGTTTTTTTTCTTTCATTGTAATCGTTTATGTTGCTGTTTCGCTTCCCCCATTTTATGGCGGTGCCTCTAGCGGCATGTAATGCCACTATTGGCATATGGCAGTATTTCGCGGTCACAGCACCATTTAATGATCATTGTGGACATTTCGAAGGAAAGTTATTCAAATCTTTGTGAACATCTGTACCCAGGGTTCACAGGATCAGTTTTTTCAGTGACAATTATAAACTGGTCTGTGATACGAACATACTATTTCTTAATGACTTTCATGACTGCACATTTTGTATTCATATATTATAGAAGCCATGGCCAATTATATTCCAATACTATAAACCAGTTCATTTGTTTGAGTTTTGTCTTTATCCATCTTCAATAAAACATTTTTGAACATTCACGACTGACTGCGCGAAAAAGCTCTGGTACAAGTTCTTGAATTTTACATATGTTACACTTTGTTTATTTCACTAAAATATGACCGAATGAAAACAGGGGGTATTCACGCTAGTTTTTCATCAATTTGAATTTAAATTAAAATAAAACACTTAAAAAACGATGCTTGCTTGTGATTTCGGACGCTGTCAAGAGAACGCCATATAACACTAACACAAAAAAACGACGTCGTCCAAAATAGTAGGCAAACGTCGTGTGTGTTTTGTAGTGAAATAACAAAGCTTTACTTTATGCAAAATTCAAGAACTTGTACCAGACCATTTTTGCGCAATCGACCGAGAATTGTTATTAAAATTTGTTGTTTTTACACCCGCGTTTTAATAAACCCAGGCGTAATGATAAGATGTAAAGGTAACATAAATTGCGTTGTATCTGTAAAAAAGTTATAATCTTATAACAGGAAATAAAATAAGTAATTTAAAAATGTTATTAAAACAGTTTTCAATTATTATTGACCATTTTAATAGGAGAAAACGGTGAAAACATCCAAAAACATGTTTTGCTAGGGGGCGCTGTTAACGAGATTCTGCGGGACTACATTAAACAAAACAAAGCTAAAACGAAAGCAGATATTTCATATTTTTGATAAATTACGCGAGATGTAAAAAAAATCCAATAGGAATGCCGCGAACTACCATAAAAGGATTGACCAAAACTCATTTTTACCTTTCTCTTAAAACTAGAAATTGCAATGTGATGTCTTTATAAACTACTGCACACTTTACATAGGGCTCGAGCTCTCACAGACGGAATAGTTTTTACTACCAAGAAGCTATCAGACTGGTTTACAATATATCCCGTGATTTTATTCGGGCGTCCTCTCGTTCCTGCAAAAAATTCGCTGACAACCAACGCTCATCATTCACAAATGTAAGCTGAACAATCGTCATATTTGTAACACGAGATTCTAACCAATTCTTCCTCTTGTAGGGCATGTTTTATGACTACTATACAATCAATCGGATACACATCTGAATGACCTAAACAATGGCTTGTGATAGACATGGATTGCTAAAAGTGGTCATTACTTGATAAGGGGCCTTTTTTCACAGGAGATGTCACTTTTTTACGCATATGGGGTGTCGTTATTGTTAAAGTAATTTGTGGTCGGGAGTCATTTTAAAACATCAAATAATGACCATCATATATTTTACATCGGTAAACAAAAGCTTTTTAATGGGACACATTGCATTTTTTGTTAATATTCATTTAAAACAATACATGAACATTGCATATTAAATTAGAATACCTAAATTTACAATTATGAGTGCAGGACCTTTTTATTTTCATTTTTTATGGTTGATAGATAGGCGATATCACATTTAGTATATCCCAGGTCACATACGTATTTAGTATATCCCAGGTCACATACGTATTTAGTATATCCCAGGTCACATACGTGTATGTCAGAACGTATATGTCTCATTTCCACCAGTTTCTATACGTCTGACGGTTTAGAAAAAAACAACAGCAGTGCTTAAATGCCGGGTTCTTATCACATCAATAGTTTAAAGTTTAATTTGCGCGCCTAGACTAGCCTGGGAACACTGAATCTTGATAATTGTTTTACAATGTACCTTATATACATACTCTACCTGGGAAATGAAATCACACGAGAACTAAAAGACAGAAAAAAAATTAATAGCTGGACCAAACGTCAACAATGATAACAACAAAAAACTATGGCGGCCAAAGCACATTGAAAGTGATGTGTCAACGAATAAATTGGTAGCAAAAGGGTTTTAGCAGAACATTTATCAGCAAATTGTCCCAGCAGGATCGGACATTTACCTGGGGTCTACAGGAAGAAAGGTCCCAGTTATGTCCCGTCCTGATGGGAGTGCAGGTGTTACCATAGCTGATGTCCAATTTAAAACTTTTTGTCTCCTATTCTTGTATAAATAAGATTAATCTTCCACGGCATAGAAACGCACATGGTACACGGCAGCTTATAAATGTTAGTTGATGTGTTAATTACTTTATATAATATAGGTTATCAAGCATATACCTGCAACGTGATATACATAATTAACACGGCTGAATAAGTTTACACAATTTAACATAAAGAATTTGTTCATGCAGGACTATTCATTGGAACGTGAGCGATCTCTAAAGATCTTGCACATACCAAAACATTTACGTGAATATATCTCAATTTAATCAGTTGGATATGGCTTTCAATTTTTCCGGAAAGAAGATATTGGTAACTGGTGCTGGTAGGGGATTAGGCCGAGCACTTACTAAGGCGATCGTCTCTGCAGGAGGGGAGGTTTACGCTCTCAGCAGACAGAAGAAACATTTAGATACACTATTCGAGGAATGTCCCCGTGTGCATACAATGCAGGTGGACATAGCCGACTGGGATGCAACCAGGAGAGAAGTTGAACTGCTTTGTCCATTAGACGGATTAGTAAATAACGCTGGCATATCTCAAGAATTTGTATCGTCGTTGGGAATACCAAAAGATGTCATTGACAGAACAATGGCGGTAAACGTAATGGGTGCCATTAACATTACGCAATTAGTTGGAAAGAAAATGGTCGCAGAAGGAAATGGTGGATCTATAGTCAATGTTTCAAGCACCATTGGTATAAACCCAATGCGTGAATGGCTAGCATATAACATATCAAAAGCCGCCCTTGATATGGTGACGAAGCAGTTTGCGCTGGAGCTTGGTCCACACGAGATACGCGTTAACTCAGTCAACCCTACTGTGTTCATGACGGATATGACTCGATTTTGGGACAAATCAGATGGAGGGAAAAAGTTGAAATCACTTACGCCGCTTGGAAGGTTTGCAGAAACTGAGGAGGTAATTGGACCAATACTGTATCTACTGAGTGATTATTCTTCCATGGTGACGGGAACAATGAATCCTATCGAGGGAGGATTACTGTCTAATATCTCTGTCTAACTGCTCGTATACAGTTGGTTGGCTTGTTAACGTGAATTAAAATTTAGCAACCTGTTTACGAAATCGGTCTATGTGCATGACCTGGAGTTATAGTGAATCAGATTTGTGGGAATAATGTGTCCAAGGGATCTTAGATTGTGATTATACAGAACAGAAACGAGCCTAACAGAACAGAGCACTATACTTTATGTTTGACTTCAGCATAAATAGATTAGATTAGTATACATAAATCGTACCCAAGACATGTGTGGAACAAACAACATTTAATACGTAAACAACATCTAAACCAATAAAGAATGTCATTTCAATTGTTTAAAGTAGAGTGTGAGAGTGACCATTTCGGATTAATATTAACATAAACATGATTTAACGGTGTAATACAATTATCAAATAAAGTCCTAATCAAGTATTGAGCATAACTGTTTTTATCTTAAATCATGTTGGTAGTCTTTCCGTACGTCCACCCGTGCATCCATCCATCCATCTATCCTACTCCATCCACATTGTTCCATCCATCTATCCGTTCGTTTATCCGTCCGTCCGTTTATCCAGCCATCCATTGTGATCCTTCTATTTTATTCTGCTCATCTGTCCAATCGACCGAACCCCACCAACTTTAATTTTATCAGTCCATCCATTGTTCCGAACAATTCGAATATTTTGCTGTTTTAGTTTGTGACGTTGACGATAACGGTAATTATTGCATATGCACTTTTTAAAGATATCTTGCGGCCGTATTCCTACAATCAAAGACGGTGACAACTTTATACGTAAACTTGTACTTGTTTTTATCCCCGCCGCCGAAGGCGAAGGGCAATATGGTAATGGTATCCGTTCGTTCGTCCGTCCGTCTGTAACACTTTTGTCCGGAGCATAACAACAAAACTATTCAAGCGATTTTGTTGAATATTCACACAATGACAGAGGGCATTGAGAAAATGTGCAGTGTACAAGAACACTAACTCTACTTTACTTACTTTCTGAACTATCTCCCTTTATAAAATTAACTTGTTCGGAGCACAACTCCAAAACTATTCAAGAAATTGTATTGAATCTTTAAACAATATCTGAGAACATTGAGAGCAAGTGCAGTGTATATGATCCATAACTCTTCCTTGCTTACATTTTGAATTATCTCCCTTTATTAAATTTACACTTTTGTTCAGAGCTTAACTCCAAAATTATTCAAGAGATTTTGTTGAATCACACAACGACTGAAGATATTGATAGGAAGTGTAATGTACAAAAACCATAACTATATCTTGTTAACTTTTTGAATTAGCTCCCTTTATTAAATTTACTTGTCTTGTGCTAAATGTGCTGAATGGAATTTATTCATACTGCATACAAAGACAGAGGACATAAAGTGGAAATTAAGTGACTAAGAACTATAACTTTACCTTGCCTAATTTTTCAATTGTCCCCATTGATCATTTTTAGTATACTTGTCAAAAATATTACTCAAGAACTATTCAAGGGAGTTGGTTCATATTTTTCACAATGATAGAGGACATTGTGAGGAAGTGCATTGTCTAAAAATTATCGCTCTACCTTGCACATTGTTTATATTTCTCCATTTATTATATTTTATTATGTTTGTTGGGAAACGGTCCGCTGCCATTTAGCGCTGTAAAAGCTGTTCTAATATAATTGATAAACTTGCTTTCATAATTACTTTGTTCATTTTATAACAGCAACAATAAAGCAGAATGCATAATGTATGGCAATAAACAGATCATTAAAGTCATTCAAATAGCGCATTATCTTATTATTAACACTACTTTATTTTATATAAATACAATTTACTAAAGTTTCACTATTCATGATACATTTATATATATATGCATACTTACATGCAGCGCTGTAACCATGACGATGAACAAAGTTGGACAGGTACGGATCAACAGAGGGACGTGGGTAACGCTTCATCTACAAGCACTAGGCTTAGCGAGGATTTCCCAGTAAGAGTGAGGAAAATTCGAGCTCTTTTGACCCCATTCTTGAAAAAATATACTGCTTATGGAGACGACGCTGACATACGCTTAACTAGTTAACCAACGTGCATATACATACGGCAGCGTTAAAGGATGTCCAGTCCCGGTATCTAAACAGGACATCGGCCGAGACCCATATACTATTGATGATTTTAGTACGACAACGTCTTACGTCACCAAGCCAAACACTTTTGTTAATGAACCAGCCTTTATAGATCACCACAACGTCGACAATAACAATCCATTAACTTTAGTAAATGATAATTCTCTAAATACTGAGATTAAAATTTGCTGCTGGAATATTGAAGAGTTAAAAAGTATAATAAAAATATGGATTTTGTATCTTACTGTCTTGATTTTGATATATTTGGGTTCTGTGAAACTTGGGGTATCTGTAATAATGAATTTGAAAACTTTTTACCCGGATTTACAAACTTTAACTTTTGCAGACGACAAAAAAAGAGAACAGCTCTATGAGGTTCAGGAGGTGAGACAGTTTTTGTTAAAGACTGGTTGATTTAAAATGTTAGTTTAAAACGCATATGTAACCATATACCTGAATGCGTTAGATAATATGTCATTCATATCGTCGGGTCATGTGTCAGAAACTAACTTCCAGCTATGCTAATAACGGATCTTATTGGTGTAAGGACAGCTCCATACGGATGTGTATTTGATGATTGACGTATGACTAATTGCCTAGACTAAACACATAAGTGTCAAATGACCAGTGACTATTTTTTGTAGATGTTGTGATCAACATGTCTGCTAACCGGTACTCCTTAGTACATATCCCTCGTGCTGCAAGACGAAGCGTCCACGCTTCGAATGATGACTACCACAGCACAGAGTTTGTGACAACTATTATTAGAAATTTACAACAAATGTATGCACTATGAATCCTTGAAGAATATATACTGAAAAAATATTCCTAACATACACAAATGTCTTAAATAAATATATATACACTATCCATAAGTTTACAGATACACATATGTACACACACACACACACACACATACACACACACACACACACACAAACACACACACACCGAAAAATTAAAGTCGTTGGAACAGCTCTTGTTATGATTTTGTATACTTTCTTCGTATGGTTGTCTTTGGCTGGTATTATTCCATGGTCGATGACACTGTAGACTGGTGCTTATGATCACAGTATCAGCTGATGGATCCATGCCACTATTTCATAATATCGAATTTCCAGTACACTTTTTATGAAATGGTTTATTGATATATCAAAATATTGCACATACATGTCCATAAAGAATGGAACCACCAGATACATGTCATTTAGCCCAATTTTGGATATAACAGTGGATCCAAGACCTCCTGCTTGGCAGGTGCAGACGGAATTTGATTATGAGTGATGTCAATGGGAGTACAGAAATTATTGTGCTTAATCCATAATTGAGTTACAAAGGGAAATTTTAATGACAGTATTTTATGGAATGTATACGCTGTCAGGTAGTAAATTTTTACTTGGTATTTGGGAGTTAGGCATTCAGTTTCATGGTCTATGCTGTTTTTGAAGTTGTCCCAATTTATATTAATACTGGGGATCAGACCCAGTTGAATTGTTGCCTTAGTTTGGGAATTGATGTCGATTAAACGACGGTTTCAATAGCAGAGTGGATGTTTTTGAATGCGACAGCATGCAAATCATTCTCCATTTGATACTTCCATGATAAGATTAGGTCTTTGAAAAGGACTGAACTTTTTATACAGCACGATAATACAAGTGAGTATTATTAAAAAGAAAACCAAGTATTCATTGTATTCAGCGAAGTGGGAGTGCAAGTGTTTAAATGAAGAGAATGTGGAAGAACTTCTAGGTGGCATCTGTGTGTAGTGAAATGATGGGAAGACTGCAGCGTTAATTTGCGGAATTGTTTGGTATGCCAGCAAGGCAGCTGCAATGGTCCTATATTTTCTCAACAGTATGCATATTTCCATAAGTGAGAAAGCAGATACAATGAGTGATGTGATAGAAACAATCATCTCTGTTGATACATAATCGGTAAACAATGAAGAGTCAAGTAAGGCTTTGTTAATGAATGACTGATATATTTTTTCATCTTCCTTTGTCTTTGCAATCATCTTGCTTATATTAAGATGTGATTGATCATCAGTTGCGATGACGGATTGAAATTTGTGATTATACATATTGAATGGTTTGAGTGTGATATTAAGTGGTGAGTGAAATAAAGAACTTGGTAATGTAGTGTTGTGAATTCCTTATGATGATGACAGCCAGAGCATCGTTGGGGAAGAATAAATTTTGGAGTTTTAATTGTGAAGTCACAAGGTATCCCAATCGAAGAAAAGTTACACGGTTGTAGTGGTGAAATCTCATTGTTGCACTGTAAACTAATATTTTGACTATTTACCGCAAGAAAATGTGTTTGGTTTAGTTGACGAAATGCAGGAGTTACAATGTTAGCTGCAAATTTAAAGTTGCAATTTTGTTCAATAGCAGTTTTGTTTGCAGAGAAGAGAGAATATGAGCAGTCATTTTGATTATCTGAGTGTACAGCTAAATTTGTATGACAGTGACAATAGTGTTGGTCTTTGTTACATTCTTGAAGCGTATTTGCAGACAGAGATATGAATTTGTCATTTGCCAAAGCAATATATTCTGGCAGATTTGTTATATATGTTCCATGATTGGTGGATGTGATTAGTGGTACTGGATAACTGATAAGTTTATATAATTCAAGAGGTTGGGGGACAGATGATTTTGGAAACTTAACCGTAATTAAAAACGCCTTGTTACATTTATGAAGTACAAATTCCGCATATTTGTAATAATACTCAGCATTTGTGTGTAACAGTTGAAAATTTAGTCTATGTTTGGCAATGGAATATTTCATTAACTGAATGGTATTGAATATGTCTGGTTTAGAAACGACTAATGGTGAAACTTTACACTTAAGTAAAGTTATAAATCCTGCATATAACCTTTGGAAGCTAGACTGAATGAAATGACAATTGCGGGTTTGTTCAACAACTTTTGAGAACAACCAAGCTTGTTTCTCAGAGATAGTCTCAGCAAATGAATCAAAAGAAGATTGCATTTCTTGTATCATATTATGATTTTCATTTACAACCAACTTTGTATTTTCAAAATGGTTATTTGTAGTTCCCATAAAAGAAGTAAAAGTATCAAGTTAACGAGTGAAATGTTTTGTTGAGCTGTATGTTATGTTTGTGTATTGCGTTTACAATTGATGCTACTTTTCTTAAATCTGCAGCTGTTGATAAACCAAATAGACCTGATGCTATTTTGCCTACAGATGGTAAAAGACTTCGTTTCGATCTAGATATTTTATAACCATGAAAGTCAGGCACTATTCGGTGATTGTATTATTAACAAATAGTGAAATTTCGTTATGGAATTTTTCTAATGGTTTCATAAGCGATCTTATCTTAGGACATGTTCATGTTATGCTTTGTGAACGAAACCATCAGGCATTTTCAAATCTATGACGAATGTATGTCTTCAGTATTCTGTTGTAGAAAACAGGTCAGGGACTTTTTTAAAAATAACTCCATAGTTTAACCTATGTTCTATGTCTTGGCTCAAAGTTGCAGTGAGCATGCACAGCATCAGTATCGCAGAACCTAAAATGAAGAGAAAAAGAAATGTCGTCGGCATGCCGTGTATAGAATAAATTTATAAAAAAATAATATTAAGGAGTGATCAATTCCTTCCTACAACATTATGTGGGATTTTTATAAACTTGTTCCCTACTATTAGAATATTAAATTTTGTAAGGTTGCAGACTGATGCTCGAGCGTGTACGCATAGCACGGCCTCATTATGAATATAACATTGTTCAGTGTTTTTTCTAAGCAGAGAGTTCATGTGATTATGAATGGGTTTTAAAATATGTGTACGCAGTTGTACGACGTCGGTGATATGTGCCTGTCTTTGTGTGAGTGTCGATGTATCGTTTGATAAAAGTATGGGGAACTATTGCTTCTGGTTCCCATGACACTGTGTCACCCATGACACTGTGTCACTACCTTGCCATTTAATCTTGTACATCTCATTGTCTTGAGTGCGTTTTTGCACCTATTATTTTCTCAATTACTTTGTGTTCTGCACCAGTGTTTGAGATTGGATTATCAGATGATTTAAATGATCTTAACCTTCTTTCTGTATAAGGTTTGAGTCTATTTGCATTGATGAAAGTTTTAAGTGTGGATTTCGAGCAATATCCAACAGCTGGTATGTGTAATAAACTGTAAAATTTGATATGGACCTGTGTATTTGTAGGTCAATTTCTTTGACGTACCTTGTTTCACAATAATATTTTGTAGTAATATTAAATCTCCTACTTGAAAATTGGGTACTTTCGAAGTTTTATTATAGTATTGTGTCTGTTTAATATGTTTATCTGTAGCATTGGAACGTGCAATGTCATGTGAAATTTTCAAAGAATTTTGTATATCTAAAATGTTTTCTTTGGCTGTCTTACATACAAATTATTTTGGTATTAAAATATGATCCATTGGGTGTCGCATAACTCGAACAAAAACAAGTTCATATGGTGATGTTTGTGTAGTGGTGTTAGGTGTCATGCCATCAAAACTCCTGGTAGTGCCTTAGCCCAATTCCCTTGATCATTCAAGCAGTAGGCCCGCAGTGACTTGCCAGTAATGGAGTTCATTAATTATACACGGCCATCTGTGGCAGGATGAAATGAAGATGTGCGGTGCCGTTTTACCTTAAACATTTCACAAAGAGACTGAACAAGTTGGCTCATGAAATTGGTACCTTGGTCACTAACAGTTAGACTAAATTAGTGGACTACCAAACCTACATAATATTTCTGAATACAATAACCTGGCAACTGTATCAGCCTGTTGATTTATCATTGGAAATCCTTCACACCATCCTGTGAAGGAATCAACAGCTAGCAGGATATATTTATATCCTTCGGGCGTTTCCGCTAATGGACCAGGAACATCCATATAAACACGTGCCTAAGCCTCAAAAATTGGTAGCGGTGTTAAAGGAGCCCTATGATTGCTGTAATTGCGGGTGGCTTTTTGACATGTGTCGTACGATTTAACATAATTTTGAATGTCCACATACATGAGTGGCCAAAAATATTTTGCACGTATAGAAGCGAAACATTTATCAAAACCAAAATGAGCGTCATGATAGCATTTGAGAATGTCTTTTTTCTACATGAAAAATGTGAAAGGTATTTTTGTGACAAATGATATTGAAGATTTAGTTGCACTTATGTTTGCAGATGATGTTTCTAGTTTTTCTGATACCGTTATTAACCTACAACACCAGATTAACTATATTGAAGAATAGTGTAAGTCTGTTGATATGAATATAAATCTAGATAAAACTAAAATAGTTGTTTTCAGAAATGGTGGTGTTTTAAAACAAACTGAAAAATGTTTTTTCAATAACAAACCTATCGAAATTGTTCCATTTTATAAATATTTGGGTGTATTTTTCACAACTAAGTTTTTATGGTCTAAAACCCAAGAAATCCTTTCATTACAGAGTCTTAAAGCATCCGCTTGTATTTTCAACTTTCAAAGACAATTCGGTCATATTGATATGTTTAAAATTTTTGATTCAATGGTTAAGCCTATTTTATGCTATGTATCAGAAATCTGGGGCTACAATTATGTTGATAAATTAGAATCTGTACAAGTTAAATTCTGTAAACAATATTGTAACCTATCGCAAAACACTGCAAGTTATTTTGCTCTTGGTGACTGTGGAAGATTACCACTGTGTTCTATTTACATGACAAACTGTATTAAGTATTGGTTAAAATTGACACGTGTGGGAGATCACAGGTATCAAAAACATTTTTATTTAATGTTAAAACGTCTACATGAATCTATTCACAAAATTGGCATGATGATGTTAAAACTTCACCAAAAGCATAACATTATAAATACTTTAAGTCTCTACTAAATCTTGATCATTATTTAATTCTAGATTTACCATATAAATATAGAAAATATATTTCAAATTTTCGTTGGTCATGTCATAACCTAATGATAGACACATTGGTATAGATAGACACTTAAGATATTGCTCTCTCTGCTTAAAGACAAATACTTATGTTATTGAAGATGAATACCATTTTTTCTTTGAATGTCCATTGTATAACAATATGAGAGCTATCTATTTTAAAGATATTTGGTTACAAAACAGTTCTCATAACGTATTCTAATCCCTTATGTTGTCTACAAAAACAGATGAAGTTTTGTCAATTGTAAAATATTTGTATCATGCAATGAACTTAAGAAAACTAGAGCTTACTATTGTATAATCAGTAAAAGTGTCTCGATTATAAATTCCAATGTACCTGCATATATGCTATTTGTTACAACATGTATATTTGTCACCCCAAAACCAATTTGTACTTTTTGTATTTTGGGCCAGAGGCCTATATTACCTGAATAAAAATATATAACATACAAACATACATACATACATACATACATACATACATACATACATACATACATACATACAGTCATACAGTCATACAGTCATACAGTCATACATACATACAGTCACACACACGCACGCACGCACGCACGCACGCACGCACGCACGCACGCACGCACGCACACACACACACACACATACATACATACAACTATAACCCGTAGGTAGTCACGTGACCAATATCGTTCTGGTTTTGTTCGCAGACGGAAAAAGTGAAAAATTGAAAAATTACTAATAGTTTTGTTAAAAAAACACCATGTTTCCAACTGATTAAACAATTTAAAAATATACCGTTGGAAAGATAAGCATCTTTAAATTTTGAAATTAATTGCAAAAAATATGTCATTATATATTAAAGATACGTAAACTGCTTTTAAATACAAATTACTTCTCGTAATGTTTCAAATTTTACATTGGACATATAGGGAAAACTATGAGTTGATGCTGCCGTATTGGAACTGAAAAAAGACCATGTTCCTATAAATATAAAAAAAATATGTGAACAACCGTAATACATTAGGCTTTCAAAAAGGGTTTGCAAAAATGTTATCAGATATATAGAACTTTAGCTATTCATTCATAAGTATAAACAGCCCTATATGCTCTATATGGACCGATACACGTTACCCAATAAACCGTGAGAGGTAGTTTATGCGCTATGACTTTACGCTATATTTTTCAATACGGTATAGTCTTGATCATCTTCTACGATTTTATTTCTTAAACGTCTGTTTGTCTCATTTGATCAAATCTGACTTTTTTATAAATAGGCCATTATACTGTCCCTAAACATTACAACGATATCAGTTGGTGCTATGGATCGGTCATAAGAGGACGGGACACATTCAGTGTCAAGATCATGTATGTTTAAAAATATTCCTTTGTACTTGTATTTCTTGATGTTGTTTTTGAAGTTACTTAATCATTATGCCGTTCAAAGTCTCACGTCACGTATGCTTTTTTATTGGATAGTGTCTTAAACTTAGAATTTACAATCGTTATTATGTTGTTAGTGCTCTTGTCTTGGGATATTGCCGAAAATCCAGGTCCTTTATTAGAAAATAAGAACACACACTGTATTTTTATTCTACATATTAATATCCGAAGTTTTCGAAACAAGTTTATCTAGATAAAAAGTAATTTTATGGATTCTGATATACTTTGTTTTACTGAAACACACTTAACTGATGAAATTGCAAAATTAATATAGATATTAATTTAGATGGTTTCTCAGACTCATTCCGTAAAGACAGCTCATTCTAGTGGTATTTTAATCTATGTTTCAAATCATCTCATTTCAAAAAGAAGATTAGACTTAGAATGTCCGTTAATTGATTCTGTTTGTGTTGAAGTCTAGCACAAAAGGGACCAATTTTTTATGTGCTGTGTATACCGTTCGTCGAACACACCTGTAGCATTTTGGAATTAGATTAACACATGTATTGAAAAAGCTCTTAATTTGTCAAAAAATATAGTTTTAGTAAGCGATATTAACGAGGACTAATTAAATACTAACAATGATCATCTTAGAAATATCATACTTACTAACAATCTGACAATTGTCATTACAGAACCAACCAGGGTAACTGAAACTACATCAACTCTGATAGATTCAATACTTATATCAGATACATATAAACCTCTCAATTCTGGAACTTTAGATGTTCCGAATACAATAAGCGACCATAAAGCTACTTATATTTATATCCCATTTTCTCTGTTTACACCTCCTGCTTTAACTAGAAAAGTTTGGTTTGATATAAGAGGTGAATATGACAAACTGAATGACATGATAAATAACTTTGATTGGGAGTTTATTTCCTATATTTCCATAAACGCAGCATGAAACGTTTTCCAGAAACAATCTTAGATTTTATGCAAAAATGTATTCCCTCCAAAGATATAACCATCAGACCTACTGACAAGCCATGGTCAGACGGACAACTAGACTACGAGACAGACAAAGGACAAAATCAATGCGAACGCAAAGAACAGACGACTGGACTAAATACAAACAGTTAAGAAACAAAGTTTATAATGTGAAAACGCGTGCTAAAGAACAGTACCTTAATAATATAGAAACTTTAGTTTCAGACAGCAGAAATCCAAATCCAAAACTTTACTGGAAACTTCTTCAATAGATTGTTAAGGAAAACAAAAATACTTAAACCATACCCCCCTTAAAAAGAAACTCAGACGCTGGGGAGGAAACCGACTTTTATAACGACGAAGAAAAGGCAAATTGTTTGTACGACTGTTCCATTTCTATTTCAACAATCAGTTTTGAAACTAATATTACATTTCCAACTGAAAACTCGAAGACTTATAATTCTCTTTCTAATATTATTCTAACAAAATCTGAAATAAAAGATACGACTGACATCCTTGACCCTAACAAATCTGTTAGGAATTATAAAATAAGTCACAAAGTTTTTAAGTATACAAAATATAGTATTTCTAAACCTCTAGTACTGTTATTTAATAGATCATTAATCAAAGGGGATTTTCCAGATTTATGCAAATCAGCCCTAGTAATGCCACTTTTCAAAAAAGGTAAAACAAACCTTGTGTCTAATTACTGACCGATTTCATTCTTAAGCTGTATTGGCAAGTTAATGGAAAGAATTGTGTACAAACATATATATAATTTTCTTGTTGATAATAACCTCATTTATAAGTAACAATCCGGATTTCTAAAAGGACATTCCACAGTTTACCAACTTTTAGATATATATCATCAATTTGTCAAGGCATAGATATTTAAACAATTCACTTGTATGCTATTCTGTGATGTATCGAAAGCATTTGATCGCTTGTGGTTAAAAGGTCTTTTGTTCAAATTAAAGCAAAATGGTATAAACGGTAGTCTACTTAATTGGATCGACAGTTATTTAAACAAACGTGAACAAAGAGTATTTATAGGTAATAATTTCTCAGAAATAAAAGAAACAACTGCCAGTGTTCCCCAAGGTTCTGTACTAGGTCCTTTATTCTTTTTAATTTACATTAATGATATAGCCGAAAATTTGTTAAGTATTACACGAATATTTGCAGATGATACATCTCTTGCTTGTACATCTTCAAATTTAACAGATTAAGAAGGTATAATTAATAATGATCTGATCGTTATATCAAAGTTGGCAAAACAGTGGTTAGTGAATTTTAATCCCCAAAAGTATGAAGCTTTTTACTCAAAATAGAAATGTTTCAAATCCGAATTTATTATTTGAAAATGTTTTAGTTAATTTTGTAGAACACCATAAACATTTAGATGTTACTTTTAGTCATGATGGAAAATGGCACCAACACATAAATAATATTGTTCATCGGCTTCAAAATTTTTTAGACATGATGTGAAAAATCAAATTTACTCTAAATCGGTAATCTCTAAACCAAATATATATAGCATTTCTGCGACCAGTTTTTAAATATGCATCAGTTGTTTTTGATAATTGTTCCCAATATGAAAAAGACAAACTAGAAAAAATACAACACGAAGCAGCTAGAGTGATTACTGGTTTGACGCGTTCAGTTTCTATAAATAAGTTATACACCGAAATCGGATGGTTATCGCTATCAGAAAGAAGAAAATATCAAAAATATATTATTGCATATAAACTTAAAACAGAAGTTCTACCCGATTATCTATGTTCTCTTTTTCAAGAAACAGTAGGAGTAAATACACCTTACAACTTACGAAATTCTTCCGATCATGTTGTTTTTAACACAAGAACACAACTATTTGCAAATTCGTTAATTCCGTCATGCGTATCTATTTGGAATACACTTCCCGAGTACATTCGTAACTCAGAGACTTTATCGATTTACATGTATTTTAAAACGTAAATGGTATCATCGTATTATCTAACTGGTAGTCGAATTTTATCAGTTTTCCGCGCTCGTTTGAGAAACGGATGTAGTCATCTTAAGTTTGATACATTTTTAAATTCTTTAACACTTGATGCAAGATGCGACGGATGCGGTAATGAAAAAGAAGACGCCGAGCACTACTTTATGCAATGTTCTATAAATATTGATGAACGACTTCGTCTTTTTCGTTCCACATGCCGTTTTCATCCCTTGAGTACACGAGTGTTATTATTAGGTAAGAGTACATAATAAACTGTCATATACCAGTGACACAAATACATTTATATTTACATCAGTACAACAATACATTAAAGACACGAAACGTTTTGTCAACAATTGACTCTCGGCATCATACCCAATTTTATGCAGCCCTTCAATGCACCGGAGCGATATTATGACAGCACTTAAAAACATATTATGTATTTTCTCTCTTTTTTCTCACTTAATTTATTTATTTTTCTTTATTTATCTCTTCAATTTTACTGTTGGTTTACATCCTTGATTGTTAAAGTTGCCATCTTGATTCTAATGTTTTTTGTTTATTGAAAGAGGAGGGCTGTAATTAATGTTGCTAGAACTTGTGGCCCAACCCATTTGTTACGTGAATTATGCAATAAAATATGTTTAAACCATAAGAGGACGTTTATCTGATAGAAATGATCAGTTATGCGGTCTAGTCTATTTTGACACACAGGTTATCATTTTTCTGCTAGTGTAAGCATGTTCCATGTAAATAGATATAGATAAACTTGGTACATTCTGGGGTTTTATTTTTTTTGTTTGATTTGTATATTCCGATGGTACTTTTGTTGTTTATTTAGTAACATAATTCAATATGCCATGACTGGTGGAAATCAATCCCCTTTCTTTAGGACTCGTCTTGCCAATTTTCCCGCCAAACTGTCAATTTATCCGATATATATTATGAACCGGGTCACACCGTTAATAAATGCTATTTTCTGTACACATTCGAGCAAAGGCGTAACAGCCGGGCGGTGAGGGTGAGGTGAACGCGGTCAGCATGTACGTTGTCACAAAACTTAAATTGATGGATTTTCAGTGCAAAAGAGGTACCAGATTTGACAAAAGGCTTGTTTTATCCCCATTACTTACTAGAACGTTGACTACAGAAATTATTTTTTTGATTATTACAATTGTACGCCCCCATATACATACAGACACACACATATACATACACCGACGAAGCTACACGTAGACACTACAGGTCAGGGCCTGCACTTTTCCTAGAGAAATAAAAGTAATTGATATTTGTTTTACACAGAAAAATCACACACAAAAACCCTGATAATGCACTTTTGTCATTTTCATTAAAATAATATGGCGGAGTACCCGAGAGCCCCCACTAAAAGTTTTAAGCCTTCATGTTTACTTTGACCAAGCTAGGCCATTGCCATACACTCACCACATGTTGGGAGAAACACCATCCAAGTGCTACATCCTGGCTCGATGTATTGGGAGTAAAACTCGATTGAGGTTCACTTTTTAATACATCTTATGGTTTAGTCTAAATTTCGTGTATGTGTGTGTTTCTTTGATAAAAGCGTTTTAAAGCAACAAATTATTGGAGTAAATAACAATTAAACCCCTGCTACGTGAAACTCACTTGAATGCATGATTTTATCCCCTATATTTTGACTCTGAGTGCATGGTGTTCTGGGTTTGATACTCGCTGGAGATTCGCTTTTAAATGCATTTAAGTGTTGCGTGCGTGCGTGCGTGCGTGCGTGCGTGTCTCGTGCTACATCCTTTCTTTTTTTCACACAATGTATTGATGCCCCACTCCCTGGAAGAATAAACAAGTATTATTGGATAAAACAAATAGAACATTTAAATCCCAGGTCTTCTGAATTGTAGATCAATTTACATAAACATTAGACCAAAATCTGCAGATCATTAAGAAGTCGAAATAAATTCAAAACTTTTGCAAATAAAACAAAATCATATTAAAATCTGGTGAAATAATAATTAAAGGGCCTCTGTGGCCAAGCGGTTAAGATAAGCTAGCCGGAGGGATAACGCCTTGAGACGGTAAACAACAACTACGGATTTAAGAGAGTTCACGGCCTACTGGATTTTTTGACATTTCGCGTAATTTATCAAAAGTCTGTACAATTGATCTATGAAGTCTCAGCTTTCGATTAAGCTTTGGTGTTTTAATATTTGTTATTAGTATTGCAGCTTCTCGTTAACAGCGCCCCCTGGTAGTACCTAATTTCAGATGATTTTCGCTGTTTTTCCCATGTAAAATCATTCATATCAATTCAAATTTGTTTTTTAAAAACGTTATTGAATTACTTTTTTTGTTTCCTTTGATAAGATTATAACTTTCATGAAGATAAAATACAATTTGTGTTAGCTTTACATCTAACGCCGGGGTTGATATAAACGTGAGTTTAAAAAAAAAATTTTTGAACATTCACGACTAACTGCGCGAAAAATCTCTGGTACAAGTTTTTGAATTTCACATATGTTCAACTATACTTATTTCACTAAAATATGACCGAATAAAAAAAGGCGATAATCACGCTAGTTTTTCATAAATTTGAATTTTAAATTAAAATTAAACACTTAAAAACGATGTTTGCTTGTGATTCGGACGACGTCAAGAGAACGCCATATAATACTAACATAAAAAACGACGTCGTCCAAAATAGCAGGCAGGCGTCGTGTGTGTTTTAGAGTTTTATTTTTAATTTGAATTCGAATCTAAGAAAAAACTAGCGTGAACACCCTCTTTTTATTCGGTCATATTGTAGTCAAATAACAAAGGGATTATATCAGCATATTACCGTCAGTTCCCTGTCCTAAATACACACGCCCAGCATGAAGATACACTTATAACTTAAAGATATACGCGTCTAAAGTGTCTTATTGCATAACGTTTTCATTACAAACATCGGGTTTCTGGAGCCGAGTTTTTGTATTTGTTTTTGTTTACATTTGCCATTTTCAACGAACCGCTTTCGGGTTTCCGATTAATCATCGGATAACATCGTGAAGACTCGTTCCCGATCTCGTTTCCGAAGCTTTGTTTGGGAAGTTTACGGAGTTCAATGTAAACATTGCGCAATACTTTATTGCGGGACGTATTCAAGTTTTGGCCAATATTCAATTACTGTTAATTTGATAACTTTCAAGTAAATAAAGGCTATACGTCGATACATCAGCATTATTTTGTGCACAATGCATACAGGAAAAGTCTGGATTAACAGCGTGTTTGTGTTACTTGCCAATATAATCCCTGTAATGTTAATTTCAAGAACTTGTACTAGACCATTTTACGCAATCGAGCTTGATTTTTTTTTAAATTTGTTGTTTTTACACCCGCGTTTTAATAAACCCTGGTGTATTGATTAGATGTAAAGGTAACATAAATTGCGTTGTATCTGTAATAAAGTTATTATCTTATAACAGGAAATAAAATAAGTAATTTAAAAATGTTTTTAAAACAATTTTCAATTATTATTGACCATTTTAAAAGAAAAAAACGGTGAAAATCGTCTGAAAAACACGTATCGCAAGGGGGCGCTGTTAACGAGATTCTGCGGGACTACATTAAACAAAACAAAGCTAAATCAAAAGCAGACATTCCATAGTATATGTGTACATATTTTTTATAATTTACGCGAGATATAAAAAAATCCAATAGGAATGTCGCGAACTACCATAAAAAGATGTACCAAACCTCACTTTTACCTTTCACTTAAAACTAGAAATTGCAATGTGGTGTCTTCGTAAACAACTGCACACTTTATATAGGGTTCGAGCTCTCACAGACGGAATAGTTTTTACTACCAAGAAGCTATCAGACTGGTTTACAATATATCCCGTGGTTTTATTCGGGCGTCCTCTCGTACCTGCAAACAATTCGCTGACAACCAACGCTCATCCTTCACAAATGCAAGTTGAACAATCGTCATATTTGTAACACGAGATTCTTACCAGTTCTTCCTCTTGTAGGGCATGTTTTATTACTACTATATAATCAATCGGATACACATCTGAATGACCTAAACAATGGCGTGTGATAGACATGGATTGCTAAAAGTGGTCATTACTTGATAGGAGGTCCTTTTTTAACTCTTTTTCGCATATGGGGTGTCGTTATTGTCAAAGTACTTTGTGGGCGGGAGTCATTTTAACACATCAAAATTAATAATGACCGTAATATATTTTACATCGGTGAACAAAAGCTTTTTAAAGGGACACATGGCATTGTTTTGTTAATATTCATTTAAAACAATATATGAACATTGCATATAAACACGATGTTAATAATACGAAATTAGAATTAAAAAAAATGCAATTATGAGTGCAGGACCTTTTTATTTTCATTTTGAAAAGTGGTTGATATATAGGATGCATCATATTTAGTATATCCCAAGTCACATACATGTATGTCAGAACGTATATGTGTTATTTCCATCAGTTTCTATCCATCTGACGGTTTAGAAAAAAAAAACAGCAGTGCTTAAATGCCGGGTTCTTATCTCATCAATAGTTTAAAGTTTAATTTGCGCGCCTAGACTAGCCTGGGAACACTCAATCTTGAGAGATATTTTACAGTGTACCTTATATACTCTACCTGGAAAATAAAATCACGCGAGAACTAAAAGACAGAAAAAAATCAATAGTTGGACTAAACGTCATAATAAACAATGGCGGCCAAAGCACATTGAAAGTGATGTGTCAACAAATAAATTGGTAGCAAAAGAGTTTTAGCAGTATATTTACCAGCAAGTTGTCCCAGCAGGATCGGACCTTTACCTGCAGGAAGAAAGGTTCCAGTTATGTCCCGTCCTGATGTGAGTGCAGGTGTAACCATAACTGATGTCCAATTTAAAACGCTTGTTGTCTCCAATTCTTGTAAAAATACGATTAATCTTCAACGACATAGAAACGCACATGGTACACGACAGCTTATAAATGTTAGTTGATGTGTTAAGTATATAACATCATATAGGTTATCTAGCATATACCTGCAACGTGACATACATAATTAACACGGCTGCAAAACTTTACACAATATAACATAAAGAATATGTTCATGCAGGACTATTTATTGGAATTTATTTACATTTTTATTAATTAAATTGATATGGCTTTTGATTTTTCCGGAAAGAAAATATTGGTAACTGGTGCAGGCAGGGGGTTAGGCCTAGCACTTACTAAGGCGATCGTCGCTGCAGGAGGGGAAGTTTACGCTCTCAGCAGACAGAAGGAACATTTAGATACGCTGGTCCAGGAATGTCCCGGGGTGCATACAATGCAGGTGGATATAGCCGACTGGGACGCAACAAGAAGAGAAGTTGAATTTCTCTGTCCATTGGACGGATTAGTAAACAACGCTGGCATATCTCTAGAATATACATCTTCGCTGAAAGTGCCCAAAGACGTCATTGACGAAACAATGGCGGTAAACGTGATGGGTGCAATTAACATTACGCAAATAGTTGGAAAGAAAATGGTCGCAGAAGGAAATGGTGGATCTATTGTCAATGTTTCAAGCATTAATGGTTTAAACCCGATACGTGATTGCTTAGCGTATAACATATCAAAGGCCGCCCTGGATATGGTGACGAAGCAGTTTGCGCTGGAGCTTGGTCCACACCAGATACGCGTCAACTCTGTCAACCCAACTACGTTTATGACGGATATGACTCGTACACGTGGCTGGGACAAATCAGATTCAGGAAAACAGTTGAAATCGCAGACGCCGTTTGGAAGGTTTGCGGAAATTGAAGAAGTGGTTGGACCAGTACTGTATCTACTGAGTGAGTTTTCTTCCATGGTGACAGGAACAATGAACCCTATCGAGGGCGGATTACTGTCTAATATCTGTGTCTAACTGCTCGTGTAAAGTTGGTTGGCTGGGTAACGTGTTTGTTAAAACTAACCTGTATACGAAGTCAACCTATGTGCATGGCCTAGAATTTTTAATGAATCAGTCTTGTGGAGAACACACGTGCGATTCAATGACATAGTAAATGCGCCCAATAAATCTGAGTTTGTGAGAACAATATATATTCATGTTCGACTCAGGCATAAACAGATTATTAGCATACATAATACTCAAGACACGTGTGTGACAAACAAGCAGCATACAGCAGGGTAACAAAAAAACTTAAAATATAAAGACAGTCACTTCAATTGGTTAACAAGAGTTTGACAATATTGGATTAATATTCAGATATTAACACTTTAAATTTTATTTTACTTCAATTGTGAAACATATTATTACAAATTATAGAAATCACGCTCTAAGTCTTCCTGTGTACCATTACTTCGCATATGCGGAAAAAGTGTCTTTCACAAGAAAACTACACATAGCCGTAGTGGAGGATTGAAGCCACGACCCACCGATCCTGGGTTCGATCCTCTATCACTGGACCACGTGCTCATTATTGTTTTAATATTAACATATACAGGATAACAGTAAAATATAATTATCAAATAAATTCCATATCAAGTAATTAGAGCATATGTCTTCTTTTAAATACTCTTTGGCAGTAAAATGCAAGTTTATGTTTTTTATTTGTATAAAACAGGTTATTTAACAGACATTTCATCGCATAAAAAGCTAACATAAATAGGAATGTTGCTGCCCCTTGTTGACTAACTGCGGAAAGCTATATAAAAAAGAAAATACTTCAGTAAAAATCATTTACTTAAAAAATTTAAGTCGTTATTATTCTATTTATAACATAGCCACAGCGGTGGCTATCGGATAGAGCATCCACCTCACATGTGGAAGGTCGAGTGTTCAAGGTCCGGCCGGATAATACCAAATTCTAATTAAAGGGCAATAGAAGCTTCCCTGCTTTGCGCTCAGTCCGGTGTCAGTATAATGTGACTGGGTGGAGTATCATACCATGTGTCTAAGGCATGATACTCTAGTGTGACAGCGCTCAAAATACTGTCTCAAGTAAACACCGTCGCGATATAACTGAAACATTGTTAATAGCGAGGCTTAACACCATACAACAACTCAAATCTATTTATAACTTATAATCAGGAGCAGTCGCAATGATCACAACATTGTTAAATACAAAGGCAATGGTCACAAACACTACTTATAAAACTAATGTATTATGTGAAGATACACCACAAGTGTAAAGAATGGTATATACGGACGTAACGAAACATCATGTCAGTATTTGATCAGAAGCAGAGTTAAATCATTAAGATAACGACCGAGGTTTTCCGAATGTGCTAAGAGTTTAAACATATTTTATTGCAAATATATACATGTAAATAGCAAATGAGTTGGGCCACAAGTTCTCTCAACTTACATGCTAAGACATAACTATAGATGACCCGAAGCTAGGTTTACTGGGTTTATATGTGTATACGATAAATAGGTGGCATTGTTTATACGTGTGTACCGTATGCGAAAACATTATATAGGTGGCATTGTTTATACGTGAGTACCGTACGGGTATACGCTATATAGGTGGCACTGTTAATACGTGTGTACCATAAGGGTATTCGCTTTATAGGCGGCACTGTTTTACGTGTGTACCATACGGGTATACGCAATACATGTGGCATTGTTTATACGTGTGTACCGTACAGGTATACGCTATATAGATGGTATTGTTTATACGTGTGTATCGTACGGGTATACGCTATATAGGGTGCATTGTTTATACGCGTGTACCGTACAGGTATACGCTATATATGTGGCAATGATTATATGTGTGTACCGTACGGGTATACGCTTTATAGGTGGCATTGTTTATACGTGTGTATCGTACGGGTATACGCTATATACGTGGCTTTGTTTATACGTGTGTATCGTACGGGTATACGCTATATAGGCGGCATTGTTTATACGTGTATATCGTACGGGTATACGCTATATAGTTGATATTATTTATACGTGTGTATCGTACGAGTATACGCTATATAGGTGGCATTGTTTATACGTGTGTATCGTACGGGTATACGCTATATAGGCGGCATTGTTTATACGTGTGTATCGTACGGGTATACGCTATATAGTTGATATTATTTATACGTGTGTATCGTACGAGTATACGCTATATAGGTGGCATTGTTCATACGTGTGTATCGAACGGGTATACGCTATATACGTGGCTTTGTTTATACGTGTGTATCGTACGGGTATACGCTATATAGGCGGCATTGTTTATACGTGTGCATCGTACGGGTATATGCTATATAGTTGATATTATTTATACGTGTGTATCGTACGAGTATACGCTATATAGGTGGCATTGTTTATACATGTGTACCGTACAGGTATACGCTATATAGGTGGCACTGATAATACGTGTGTACCGTACGGGTATTCGCTTTAAAGGCGGTACTGTTTTACGTGTGTACCATACGGGTATACGCTATATATGTGGCATTGTTTATACGTGTGTAGCGTACAGATATGCGCTATACAGGTGATATTGTTTATACGTGTGTATCGTACGGGTATACGCTATATAGGGTGCATTGTTTATACGTGTGTACCGTACGGGTATACGCTATATATGTGGCAATGATTATATGTGTGTACCGTACGGGTATAGGCTATATAGGTGGCACTGTTTATACGTGTGTATCGTACGGGTATACGCTATATAGGTGGCATTGTTTATACGTGTGTATCGTACGGGTATACGCTATATAGGTGGTATTATTTATACGTGTGTATCGTACGGGTTTACGCTATATAGGTGGCATTGTTTATACGTGGGTATCGTACGAGTATACTGCTATATAGGTGGCATTGTTTATACGTGTGTACCGTACAGGTGTACGCAAAGTGTCATTGTTTATATGTGTAAACCGTACGGGTATACGCTATATAGGTGGCATTATTTATACGTATGTACCTTTCGTGTATACGCTATATAGGTAGCACTGTCTATACGTGTGTATCGTACGGGTATACGCTATATATGTGGCAATGATTATATGTGTGTACCGTACGGGTATACGCTTTATAGGTTGCACTGTTTATACGTGTGTACCGTACCGGTATACGCTATATAGGTGGTATTATTAATATATGTGTATCGTACGGGTATACGCTATATAGGTGGTATTGTTTATACGTGTGTATCGTACGCGTATACGCTATATAGGTGGTATTGTTTATACGTGTGTATCGTACGGATATGCGCTATATAGGTGGCACTGTTTATACGTGTGTACCGTACGGCTATACGCTATATAGGTGGCACTGTTTATACGTGTGTACCGTACGGTTATACGCTATATAGGTGGCACTGTTTATACGTGTGTATCGTACGGGTATACGCTATATAGGTGGTATTGTTTATATGTGTGTATTGTTCGGGTATACACTATATAGGTGGCATTGTTTATACGTGTGTATCATACGGGTATACGCTATATAGGTGGCATTGTTTATACGTGTGTATCGTACGGGTATACGCTATATATGTGCAATGATTATAAGTGTGCAACGTACGGGTATACACTATAAATGTTGCATTGTTTATACGTGTGTACCGTACGGGTATACGCTATATAGGTGGCATTGTTTATACGTGTGTACCGTACGGGTATACGCTATATAGGTGGCATTGTTTATATGTGTGTACCGTTCCGGTATACGCTATATAGGTGTCATTGTTTATACGTGTGTATCGTATGGGTATACGCTATATAAGTGGCACTGTTTATACGTGTGTACAGAACAGGTATAAGCTATATAGGTGGCACTGTTTATAACTGTTTACCAGACGGGTATATGCTATATAGGTGGCACTGTTTATACGTGTGTACCATACAGGTATACGCTATGTAGGTGGCACTGTTTATACGTGTGTACCATACGGGGATATGCTATATAGGTGGCATTGTTTATACATGTGTACCGTACGGGTATACGCTATATAGGTGGTATTGTTTATACGTGTGTATCGTACAGGTATACGCTATATAGGTGGCATTGTTTATACGTGTGTATCGTACGTGTATACGCTATATAGGTGGCATTGTTTATAGGTGTGTACCGTACGGGTATACGCTATATAGGTGGCATTGTTTATACGTGTGTACCGTACGGGTTTATGCTATATAGGTGGCATTGTTTATAGGTGTGTACCGTATCGGTATACGCTATATAGGTGGCATTGTTTATACGTGTGTATCGTATGGGTATACGCTATATAAGTGGCACTGTTTATACGTGTGTACAGAACAGGTACAAGCTATATAGGTGGCACTGTTTATAACTGTTTACCGGACGGATATATGCTATATAGGTGGCACTGTTTATGCGTGTGTACCATACGGGTATACGCTATATAGGTGGCATTGTTTATACATGTGTACCGTACGGGTATACGCTATATAGGTGGCACTGATAATACGTGTGTACCGTACGGGTATTCGCTTTAAAGGCGGTACTGTTTTACGTGTGTACCATACGGGTATACGCTATATATGTGGCATTGTTTATACGTGTGTAGCGTACAGTTTTGCGCTATACAGGTGGTATTGTTTATACGTGTGTATCGTACGGGTATACGCTATATAGGGTGCATTGTTTATACGTGTGTACCGTACGGGTATACGCTATATATGTGGCAATGATTATATGTGTGTACCGTACGGTTATAGGCTATATAGGTGGCATTGTTTATACGTGTGTATCGTACGGGTATACGCTATATAGGTGGCATTGTTTATACGTGTGTATCGTACGGGTATACGCTATATAGGTGGTATTATTTATACGTGTGTATCGTACGGTTTTACGCTATATAGGTGGCATTATTTATACGTGTGTATCGTACGAGTATACTGCTATATAGGTGGCATTGTTTATACGTGTGTACCGTACAGGTGTACGCAAAGTGTCATTGTTTATATGTGTAAACCGTACGGGTATACGCTATATAGGTGGCATTATTTATACGTATGTACCTTTCGTGTATACGCTATATAGGTGGCACTGTCTATACGTGTGTATCGTACGGGTATACGCTATATATGTGGCAATGATTATATGTGTGTACCGTACGGGTATACGCTTTATAGGTTGCACTGTTTATACGTGTGTACCGTACCGGTATACGCTATATAGGTGGTATTGTTAATATATGTGTATCGTACGGGTATACGCTATATAGGTGGTATTGTTTATACGTGTGTATCGTACGCGTATACGCTATATAGGTGGTATTGTTTATATGTGTGTATCGTACGGATATGCGCTATATAGGTGGCACTGTTTATACGTGTGTACCGTACGGCTATACGCTATATAGGTGGCACTGTTTATACGTGTGTATCGTACGGGTATACGCTATATAGGTGGCACTGTTTATACGTGTGTATCGTACGGGTATACGCTATATAGGTGGTATTATTTATACGTGTGTATCGTTCGGGTATACACTATAAAGGTTGCATTGTTTATACGTGTGTATCATACGGGTATATGCTATATAGGTGGCATTGTTTATACGTGTGTATCGTACGGGTATACGCCATATATGTGCAATGATTATAAGTGTGCAACGTACGGGTATAGACTATAAATGTTGCATTGTTTATACGTGTGTACCGTACGGGTATACGCTATATAGGTGGCATTGTTTATACGTGTGTACCGTACGGGTATACGCTATATAGGTGGCATTGTTTATATGTGTGTACCGTAGCGGTATACGCTATATAGGTGTCATTGTTTATACGTGTGTATCGTACGGGTATACGCTATATAAGTGGCACTGTTTATACGTGTGTACAGTAAAGGTATAAGCTATATAGGTGGCACTGTTTATAACTGTTTACCAGACGGGTATATGCTATATAGGTGGCACTGTTTATACGTGTGTACCATACGGGTATACGCTATGTAGGTGGCACTGTTTATACGTGTGTACCATACGGGGATATGCTATATAGGTGGCATTGTTTATACATGTGTACCATACGGGTATACGCTATATAGGTGGTATTGTTTATACGTGTGTATCGTACAGGTATACGCTATATAGGTGGCATTGTTTATACGTGTGTATCGTACGGGTATATGCTATATAGGTGGCATTGTTTATACGTGTGTATCGTACGGGTATATGCTATATATGTGCAATGATTATAAGTGTGCAACGTACGGGTATAGACTATAAATGTTGCATTGTTTATACGTGTGTACCGTACGGGTATACGCTATATAGGTGGCATTGTTTATATGTGTGTACCGTAGCGGTATACGCTATATAGGTGTCATTGTTTATACGTGTGTATCGTACGGGTATACGCTATATAAGTGGCACTGTTTATACGTGTGTACAGTACAGGTATAAGCTATATAGGTGGCACTGTTTATAACTGTTTACCAGACGGGTATATGCTATATAGGTGGCACTGTTTATACGTGTGTACCATACGGGTATACGCTATGTAGGTGGCACTGTTTATACGTGTGTACCATACGGGGATATGCTATATAGGTGGCATTGTTTATACATGTGTACCATACGGGTATACGCTATATAGGTGGTATTGTTTATACGTGTGTATCGTACAGGTATACGCTATATAGGTGGCATTGTTTATACGTGTGTATCGTACGGGTATACGCTATATAGGTGGCATTGTTTATACGTGTGTACCGTACGGGTATACGCTATATAGGTGGCATTGTTTATACGTGTGTACCGTACGGGTATATGCTATATAGGTGGCATTGTTTATATGTGTGTACCGTACCGGTATACGCTATATAGGTGGCATTGTTTATACGTGTGTATCGTATGGGTATAGGCTATATAAGTGGCACTGTTTATACGTGTGTACAGTACAGGTACAAGCTATATAGGTGGCACTGTTTATAACTGTTTACCGGACGGATATATGCTATATAGGTGTCACTGTTTATGCGTGTGTACCATACGGGTATACGCTATATAGGTGGCACTCTTTATACGTGTGTACCGTACGGGGATATGCTATATAGGTGGCATTGTTTATACATGTGTACCATATGGGTATACGCTATATAGTTGGCACTGTTTATACGTGTGAACCGTACATGTATATGCTATGTAGGTGGCACTGTTTATACGTGTGTATCGTACGTGTATACGCTATATAGGTAACACTGTTTATACGTGTGTATCGTACGTGTATACACTATATAGGTGGCACTGTTTATACGTGTGTACCGTACGGGTATACGCAATGTGGCATTGTTTATACATGTGTATTGTACGGGTATACGCAAGGTGGCACTGTTGATACGTGTGTATCGTACGGGTATATGCTATATAGGTGGCACTGATTATACGTGTGTTCCGAACGGATATATGTTATATAGGTAGCACTGTTTATACGTGTGTACCGTACGGGTATACGCAATGTGGCATTGTTTATACATGTGTATTGTACGGGTATACGCAATGTGGCACTGTTTATACATGTGCATCGTACGGGTGTACGCTATATAGGTGGTACTGTTTATACGTGTGTATCAAACGTGTATACGTTATATAGTTGGCACTGTTTATACGCGTGTACCATACTGGTATACGCTATATAGGTGGCACTGTTCATACGTGTGTACCGTACAAGTATACGCTATATAGGTGGCACTGTTTATACGTGTGTATCGTACGGGTATACACTATATAGGTGCCACTGTTTATAAGTGTGTACCGTATGGGTATATGCAATATAGGTGGCATTGTTTATACATGTGTATCGTACGAGTATACTGCTATATAGGTGGCATTGTTTATACGTGTGTATCGTACGGCTATACGCTATATAGGCGGCACTGTTTATACGTGTGTACCGTACGGGTATACGCTATATATGTGGCATTGTTTATACGTGTGTACCGTATGGGTATATGCAATATAGGTGGCATTGTTTATACATGTTTATCGTACGAGTATACTGCTATATAGGTGGCATTGTTTTTACGTGTGTATCGTACGGGTATACGCTATATAGTAGGCAATGTTTATACGTGTGTACCGTACGGGTATACGCTATATAAGTGGCACTGTTTATACGTCTGTATTTTACGGGTATATGCTATATAGGTGGCATTGTTGATACATGTGTATCGTACGAGTATACTGCTATATAGGTGGCATTGTTTATACTTGTGTACCGTACGGGTATACGCAAAGTTGCATTGTTTATACGTGTATACCGTACGGGTATACGCTATATAGGTGGCTTTGTTTATACGTGTGTACCGTACGGGTATACACTATATAAGTGGCATAGTTTATACGTCTGTACCGTACGGGCGTATGCTATATAAGTGACATTGTTTATACGTGTGTATCATACGGGTATACGCTATATAAGTGGTACTGTTTATACGTATGTACCGTATGTGTATACGCTATATAGGTGGTACTGTTTATTCATGTGTACCGTACGGGTATACGCTATATAGGTGGTACTGTTTATACGTATGTACCATATGTGTATACGCTATATACGTGGTACTGTTTATACATGTGTACCGTACAGGTATACGCTATATAGGTGGTACTATTTATACGTATGTACCGTATGGGTATACGCTATATAGGTGGTACTGTTTATACGTGTGTACCGTACTGGTATACACTATATAGGTGGCATTTTTATAGGTGTGTATTGTACGGTTGTACGCTATATAGGTGGCACTGTTTATACATTTGTATCAAACGGGTATACGTAATGTGGCACTGTTTATACATGTGTATCGTACGGGTAAATGCAAGGTGGCACTGTTTATACATGTGTATCATACGGGTATACGCTACATAGGTGGCACTGTTTATACGTATATACCGTGGGGCGCATATAATGCGTCTTAAGTATTTATATGTGTGATAACGATATACGTAGTAATCTATTGGTCGATATTGTAATCATTGAAATAAATAGTAAATAGCAAAATAGCCCTTATAAACTCTTCAAATGTTATCGAATCATTACCACCACCACCACTATCACCGCCATCATCAACAACAACATCAACAACAGCAAAAGCAACAACAACAAACATGTTTGATTAAAAAACGTTACAATTTTGTGGCATTTTAAATGTTTGCTCCCCTTTAGAACACAAACTTAACTATACAGCCAACATTACAGCGTTCAATATGAAAAACATACGAAAGTGAGAAACGTCATCACAAATCGTGTAATAGAACCTGTTGTACGACTGTAAGACATCGTGAGAACGCGGTGTAATAGAACAAGTTATACGAATGAAAAACACTAAACGATACACCCTGTAAAGAACAAGAGTACGATCGTAAAACATGTCACTTTACATCGTGTAGCAAGATAGTACGAAACCAATTATTGTGCAATATAACAGGCAGTACGCTTTCGTATGTTTTTCAAGCAAGAAGTACGAACATTAGACACATCAACACCCACAGTGTAACAAGCAGTACGAATTTTATGTCAATACACACCTTATAATAGAACATGTTATATGAAAGTAAAACACGTCACCACACATAGTATGATAGAACATGTAGTACGAAAGTAAGATTCGTCACCACATATAGTGTAACAGAACATGTAGTACGAAAGTAAGATTCGTCACCACATATAGTATGATAGAACATGTAGTACGAAAGTAAGACTCGTCACCACATATAGTGTAATAAAACAAACAGTACGAAAGTAAGACACGTCACCACACATAGTGTAACAGAACATGTAGTACGAAAGTAAGATTCGTCACCACATATAGAATAATAAAAGTTGCAATATTCGGGGAACCCTCTTCCAACAACGCCATTATATTGGCGCATTTTCAATACTCTGCAAATACGCATTCATTTAGAGATATGTTAAACAGTATATAAAGTGGGTTTGACACAGCATGGGCAATTTCTTTTGACATATTATGATTAATAAGATCGCATCCACTAGTTTTATTGACGTCTAATAGTTTTAATTCCACTCCATACCACTAAGCCACGTGAGTTCACTACCGTGAAAACATTCAATATATTTGACACCACTCCATACCATAAAGTCACTTGGATTCACCACCGTGAAAACATTCAATATATTTGATATTTTCAATAGATGCTTATTAGCCCCTGACGGATTTACTGAAATGTGGTACCACAGGTTTATGCAGTCCTCGCCATTTTCGCGGCGAATCCCCAACTGGACATTTTGAATCACCGTCTGGTGAGTATAATTATTATATTGAAGAACCAACCCGGCAAAAGTGTGTTATTTATTATTATAAACTTATTTTTAATTGAATTGATTTATTAAAAAAATAAAACAACGATTTTAAAAAAAATCCGAATCCCCAACTGGCAACTGGTTGAAGCAACTGATGGCTGGTTGGTAGTTGGGGATTCGCAACAGTGTCCAGTTGGGGATTCGCTGCGACAAGTGGCTGGTCAAACTCTATTGACCACTTATACAGGTACATCATATTCACGGAAAAGGAGCAAACAAATATCCTCTATGTCGAGTGAGCTGCAGCTGGTATGTGTATTAATGATGCTTCAATATACAGTGCAAAACATTTTATCTTATATGCGGCCAGAATTTTGTGTTTTCGTTTTTCTATTAAAAGTATATTGGGACAGTATATACTTAGCCTAGTAGTATGTACAAGTTTATTTGTCATAAGTAACTTACGATGGATACGTTTATAATCTTACATGTAAATGTTTAATTCTTGATTACACTTCCATAGATAATGTGTGTCTAGTATTGTTAAACGATCTCACACAAATTAGCATGCACGCACGCACATGCACACACACGATTAGGTTAACTGATTTATTTTAGCCCTCGTTTATATAAAAATTCAAACAAACATAAAATGCTTATCGGTATTTACAACCATCAATATGAAATGGACAACCACAAGTCATCGAGCAAATTTTAGCCGATATCAAATGGTTATTTCATCTCATAAAATGATATGTACATGATATTATAAAGGCGGGAGGTCGCCTATCATTCAGACTATAACTATTTCCACGTGTCATCGAAAACCATTCGAAATATACTTATATTCACGGTATTGAAATCAAAATTTTCCTATACTAACTCCTCAGATCAATTTCTTTACATTAAACATCGTAAAAACATATAAATGCTTTAATCACTAAGTATTTTGAACTTCATATATTACCATTAACCTTCTGATAGATGTACATACATATATATTTCTTCCGAATGCAATGTAACATACGGATTAAAATAGACATGTGGCATATATTTCGTCATATATGATCTAGCATTATGTAAACTATGATGCCTTTTGAGTGTTTAATCTAGTATATCCCGAATCAGGTCTATCATCCCCAATAAAAAAGCATGGAATTCAATGCCTGTCCCACAATTCATAGTAATTGAGCGCTTACTAAACTATGACGTCATTCGCATTTTCAGTTAATGCAACTGACCAATTAACGTGCTCAAATGTGGCTTTCCCAACATTTCTATTTAACAGACCAACTTGACAAGAATAATACCTATTTTCGAAATAGAAACAAAATTAAGAGTCTCCACATAAAAAATACTTGCCTTGGGTGTTCTAATTTAGTTATACTAATTCATTTTAGCTCGATTGCGATGAAAGCTGAGAGCTTATTAGAACCGCTCTCGGATCTGCTTCCTGGGTCGAACAAGAACTGAGTGTTGTTTTATGAGAGGCATCGGGTCGATCGGGGGATCGAACCAGCAACCTCTGGCGTGAGCGGCCAACACTCATTCCATTACAGTAATGCCCCACTTTAATTTCATATTTGCATTCAGTGTTCTAATTTCATATTTGCATGACGTGTTATACTTTCATATTTGCATTACGCTTTCTAATTTCATATTTGCATTACGTCTTCAAATTTCATATTTGCATTACGTGTTCAAATTTCATATTTGCTTCATGGAGATTAGGTGAAAAAATATCAAAATTGGCGTTCGTCCATTTAAAGTTTTGTATCGATACATTATCTATCACAACTCTGCACACCTGATGTGAAACATGTATTCGCAAAATTAAATGAACATGCATGATCCCACTCCGTCTGGGCCTGCCTGTTGACTTAACAGGCGCGCACGTGCAAACTGACATGCATTCGCATTGGAAACTGCTGTCAACAAGCACATTACGTTAACACATTTAAACATAAATTATCTTGTTCAGACACAAGGTGTTTCCAATAATTTTTTTCAATTGCAAGTTTAGTTATAGCTTTTAATTTTAACGGGAAGAAAATATTGGTAACTGGTGCTGGCAGGGGATTAGGACGGGCACTTACTAAGGCCAATGCTACAGATAAGCTTTTCTTCAAATCAGTATTTTACCCCTTAACTTAGTAGGCAATGCTTATTTTCTGTTCAGGGTAAAAAATGAAAATTCTTATCAAATTGCCATTTTAAACAAACTAATCAACACTAAAAAAATTGAGAATAACCAATGCATATTTTACCCCTTAATTTAAATTTTAATGCTTTATTCAGACATTTCAATGCTTAAATACCCACAAATAGTGCGTATCTGGAGCTCTGTAATAAGCTATCGTTGCTGCATGAGGGGAGAGGTTTACGTTCTCAGTAGACAGAAGAAACATTTAGATTCTCTCATCGAAGAATGTCCCGGAGTGCATGCAATTCAGGTGAACGTAGTTGTCTGGGACGCAACCAGAAGGAAAGTTGACATTCTATGTCCATAGGACGAATTAGTTAACAACGCTGGTATATCTGTAGAATGGGTATCTTTGTTGGAAATGCAAAAAGATGGCATTGAAATAACAATTGCAGTTTACGTAATGGGTGCCATTAACATTACGCAAATAGTTGGAAACAAAATAGTCGCAAAAGGAAATGGTCGGTCGATTGTCAATGTTTCAAGCGTTGGTGGCATAAATGCGGTGAGTGAATATCTAACGTATAATGTATCGAAAGCGACCCTTGATATGGGGTGACGAAATAGTTCGCCCTAGAGCTTGGGCCACACAAGATTCGCGTCAACTCAGTGAATCCAACTGTGTTTCTGACAGATATGACTCGCAAAAGAGGTTGGGCCGATTCAGATGCCGGCAAGAAACTGAAATCGCAAACGGCATTTGGAAGGTTTGCAGAAACGGAGGAGGTAGTTGGACTTATAATGTACCTACTGAGTGATTGTTCATCCGTGGTGACGGGAACAATGAATCCTATCGATGGTGAACTACTCTCCAATATCTCTGTCTTACTGCTCACAATTATCTTTTTAAGTACGATAAAGGTCTTGTTTAAAATAATATTGAATGGATGAACTGGTTTCCGGAGTGCTACACATCAAGGCTTTATGACGTCAATACGATAGAAGATTAAAAAAACAACACTGATCATGTGCAAAAATACACACAAATATGATAATACGGATTCGAACAAATTACATATACAAATGTAAACCCAGGATAAGTACAGAACCCCCACGAACCCACAGATCAGCACACTTTAGCAGATTATATTGAATAATCAGTGTTTATCAACGCTCACGAGATGCATGCGTGACGGTGATCCTATTTATACAATAATCCGCATGGGGTCAAGAACTGGAACCAACAAGAGTTTGATAAAAGGACACGGCATTTATTTGAAAGTATAATTCCTACAGCTCTGCAAATGTGATAATTAAGAATATAATATACCTTTAAATACAATATTAAATAATATAAAATTGCTTACTTGTAATCTGGAACTAAATAAAAATGTACCTTGAAGGTAGTATGCCAATCTTATCACATAATGTAATATAACATACAGTATGAAAATAAAAACACAGCCACACATCGTGTAACATAACAAACAGTACAGTTACAAAGGAAATCACGCCACCACACATAGTGTAATCAAACAGTATGAAAGTAAGACACGACGCGTCACATCGTGTAAAATAGCAAACTGTACGAAAGTAAGACACGTCACCACACATGATGAAAACAAACAGTACGAAAGTAAGACTCGTCACCACAGGTCGTGTTATATAACAAACAGTACGAAAATGAGACACGCGACCACAAATAGTGTAATTAAACTAACAGTACGAAAGTAAAACATACCACCACACAGAGTGTAATAAAACTAACAGTACGAAAGTAAGACACGCCATTACACATAGTGCAGTGTAACAAACAGTACGAAAGTAACACACGCCACCGCACAGAGTGTCATAAAACTTACAGTACGAAAGTAAGACACATCACCACACCTACTGTAATGTAACAAACAGTACGAAAGCAAAACACGCCACAACACCGAGTAATATAACAAACAGTACGAAAGTAAGACACGCTACCAAACATAGTGCAATATACCAAACAGTAGGAAAGTAAGACAGGCCACCACACAAAGTGTTATATACCAAACAGTACGAAAGACACGTCACCGCACAATGCAATATAACAAACAGTAGTAAAGTGAGAAAAAATACCGCACAAAGTGTAATATGACAAACAGTACGTAAGTAAGACATCCCAACAAAAGAGTGTAATATAACAAACAGTACGAAAGTAATACACGCCACCACACACAGTGCAATATAACAAACAGTACGAAAGTAATACACGCCGCCACATATAGTGTAATTTACCAAACAGTACGAAACGAAGACACGGCATCACACCTAGTGTAATATAGCAAACAGTATGAACGTAAGACACGCCATCACACCTAGTGTAATATAGCAAACAGTATGAACGTAAGACACGCCATCACACATAGTGTAATAAAACTTACAGTACGAAAGTAAGACACGTCACCACACCTAGTGTAATTTAAGAAACAGTACGAAAGTAAGACACGCCGCCACACATAGTGTAATATTACAAACAGTATGAAAGTAAGACACGCCATCACACCTTGTGTAATATAACAGACAGTACGAATGTAAGACACGCCATAACAAATAGTGTAATAAATCTTACAGTACGAAAGTAAGTCACGTCACCACACGTCGTGTTATTTAACAAACAGCACAAAAGTAAGACACGCCATCACACCTAATGAAATATAACAAACAATACGAAAGTAAGACACGCCACTACACATAGTGTAATATATCAAACAGTACGAAAAAAAGACACGCCACTACAGACAGTGTAATATAACAAACATTACGAAAGTAAGACAGGCCACTACACAAACAATACGAAAGTAAGACACGTCACCACAAATAGTGTGCTATAACAAACACTCCGAAAGTAAGACACGTCACCAAACACAGTGTAATATAACAAACAGTACAAACGTAAGACACACGACCACACATAGTGTAATATAACAAACAGTACAAAAGTAAGGTACGTCACCACACATAGTGTAATATAACAAACATTACGAAAGTAAGACAGGCCACTACACAAACAGTACGAAAGTAAGACACGTCACCACAAATAGTGTGATATAACAAACATTCTGAAAGTAAGACACGTCACCAAACACAGTGTAATATAACAAACAGTACAAACGTAAGACACACAACCACAAATAGTGTAATATAACAAACAGACGAGTACAAAAGTAAGGTACGTCACCACACATAGTGTAATATAACAAACAGTACGAAAGTAAGACACGCATCCATACATAGTATAATTAAACTCACAGTACAAAAGTAAGACGCACCACCACACATGGTGTAAAAGAAGTAACATAACGAAAGTAAGACAATCGATCACACATATTTTATTTCAACAAACAGTACGAAAGACACGTCACCGCAGAATGCAATATAACAAACAGTAGTAAAGTGAGACAAAACACCACACAAAGTGTAATATGACAAACAGTACGTAAGAAAGTCACCCCAACACACAGAGTGTAATATAACAAACAGTGCGAAAGTAATACACGCCACCACACACAGTGCAATATAACAAATAGTACAAAAGTAAGACACGCCGCCACATATAGTGTAATTTACCAAACAGTACGAAACGAAGACACGGCATCACACCTAGTGTAATATAGCAAACAGTATGAACGTTAGACACGCCACCACACATAGTGTAATATAACAAACAGTACGAAAGTAAGATACGTCACTACACATAGTGTAATATAACAAAGAGTACGAAAGTATGACATACACCACACCTAGTGTAATAAAACAAACAATACGAAAGTTAGATACGTCAACACACATAGTGTAATATATCAAACAGTATGAAAGTAAGACACCCCACCGCACCTAATGTAATATTAACATTAAGAAAGTAAAACACGTCACCACGCCTAGTGTAATATAACAAAGAGTACGAAAGTATGACATACAACACACCCAGTGTAATATAACAAACAATACGAAAGTTAGATACGTCAACACACATAATGTAATATATCAAACAGTATGAAAGTAAGACACCCCATCGCACCTAATGTTATATTAACATTAAGAAAGTTAAACACGTCAACAGACCTAGTGTAATATAACAAACAGTACAAAAGTAAGACACACCACAACACAAACAGTACGAAAGTAAGACAAGCCACCAAACACATTGTAATATAACAAACAGTACGTAAGTAAGACACGCCACCACACAGAGTGTAATATAACAAACAATACGAAAGTAAGACACGCCACCACACACACTGTTATATAACAAACAGTACGAAAGTAAGACACGCTACCACAAACAGTGTTATATACCAAACAGTACGAAAGTAAGACACCCCACCACACACAGTGTAATATAACAAACAGTAAGAAAGTAGGACACGCTACCACACACAGTGTAATATAACAGACAGTACGAAAGTATGATTGGCTACAACACAAACAGTTCGAAAGTAAGACACGCCAACACACATAGTGTAATATAATGATCAGTGCAAAAGTATAACAAACCACCACACATAGAGTAATAGAACAAACAGTACGAAAGCAAGACACGCAACAACACATAGTGTAATATAACAAACTGTACAAAAATAAAACACATCACCACACATAGTGTAATATAACAAATAGTACAAGAATAAGTCAGGCCACCACACATTGTGTAATATAACAAACAGTACGAAAGTAAGGCCCGTCACCACACATAGTGTAGTATAACAAACAGTACGAAAGTAAGATACGTCACTACACTAGTAATATAACTAGTTATATAACAAAGAGTACGAAAGTATGACATACACCACACCTAGTGTAATAAAACAAACAATACGAAAGGTAGACAGGTCACCACACCTAGTGTAATATAACAAACAGTACGAAAGTAAAACACGCCACAACACAAACAGTACGAAAGTAAGACACGCAGCCAAACACATTGTAATATAACAAACAGTACGGAAGTAAGACACACCACCACACACAGTGTAATATAACAAACAATATGAAAGTAAGACACGCCACCACACATACTGTTATAAAACAAACAGTACGAAAAAAAGACACGCCACCACACATAGTGTGATATAACAAACAGTATTAAAGTAAGGCACGTCACCACACATAGTGTAATATAACAGACAGTACGAAAGTAAGACACGCCACCACACATAGTGTAATATAACAAACAGTATCAAAGTTAGGCAAGTCACCACACATAGTGTAATATAACAAACAGTACAAAAATAAGAAACGTCACTTCACACATTGTAATATAACAAACAGAACGAAAGTATGACATACAGCACACCAAGTGTAATATAACAAACATTACGAAAGGTAGACACGTCACTACACACAGTGTAATATATCAAACAGTACGAAAGTATGACATACACCGCACGTAGTGTAATATAACAAACAAAACAAAAGTAAGACACGTCACAACACAAAGTGTAATATAACAAACAGTATGACAGCAAGACACACTACCACATCTAGTGTAATATAACAAACAGTACGAAAGTAAGACACACCACCACACCTAGTGTAATATTAACAGTACGAAAGTAAAATACGTCACCACACCTAGTGTAATATAACAAACAGTACGAAAGTAAGACTCACCAAAACACAAATAGTACGAAAGTAAGACAGGCCACTACACAAATAGTACGAAAGTAAGACACGCCACCACACATAGTGTAATATAACAAACAATACGAAAGTAAGACACATCATCACACATAGGGTGATATAACAAATAATACGAAAGTAAGACACGCCACCTCACATAGTGTTATATAACAAAAATATGGAACTAAGACACGTCATCACACATAGTGTGATATAACAAATAATACGAAAGTAAGACACGCCACCACCTATAGTGTAATAAAACAAACAGTACGAAAGTAAGACATGTCACCGCACATAGTGTAATATAACAAACGGATCGACATTGCGATAATTTATCACATCGTTAAATAGATAAAACATTTCTCAGTTTTAACTCGTCCCGAAAGCAACTAGCAATCTTTTTTGCATAAATATTATGGAAAGATTTTGGCTCAATTCACAACTCAAAGGTGAAAGTTCAGTGACCATTATAGATGTGGAATCTTGAGCGGCATATGCCTGGCTTGAAGCCCGTTTCTAGCTGGACATTTTCATCACATATTTTGTACAGAAATGTATGTGTCGGTATTTTTTAAAAGTTTAACCTGACTCTTCAACATTAATAACTGCCTTTTGTATTGTTGGAAAGTAAATTGCGGAACAAGACAGCCTAATGGCTCAATACATGGGTACGGAGCCTAACAAATACCTCAACCCATAGACTCAAAAAGGAACAAAACTTTGAAAGAGATAAAAATACAATCGTTTTTCTGCGCGTTTAGAGTGTAAAAATAGAGAGGGTAGTTGTTTGTTATTTGGGAAGTTTTATTATTTGCTAGGCTTCGTACCCTTGTTTATGTATACTCAAAGCTTTTTAATGAAAAAGTATTTCTTTTAGTCAAGTTTGTTTACGTGAACATTCAAGATGATATACTCCAAATTAAATTGTTACCAATTAGAAGGCTATTTGGTGGGCATATATTAACAAAACAACAACACTCTTAAACTAGCATGCTGAACTCTCCTCTAGGCTCATATTTAGAAAGTTAACTTGTCAATTTTGTTTTATTCCTCATCGGAAAACATTTTTACATGGCCGATGTAAGGCTTCTTAGTTTACATCGAGATATATTTAATCGGATATGCTAATCAGGGCAGCTGTCTCTATATAGCAAACTTGCTGAGGTCCGCTCTCTAACTTAGGCAACTTTTATACAGTCTTTATTAACCGTGGTGACACTGTTTTTTGGCAAAACAACTTGGGTCTGTTTGATACAACTTGGGCAAGTTTGATTACCAGTCAGCCCATTATTCTATATATTCGATGTTGAGTTTTCAAATAGTATTGCCGATTCGGGGGGGCGTTTGCCATACGGTGAAGACATATTTTAACTTGCTTTATTCTGAAAAGATGAAGATTAAGTTAATAAATTGTAATTGAAACGAATTCCAGCTCTAAAATAAAATGTCACGCAAGCCCTGCTTGACAACCATTGACTTATCATTTGAATTATCAAAGAACTATTTGTTACCGAAATCACATTGAAGTACTGTGACTTATTTGATACGTAATAAAATGCATTGCAATTTTAAGCTGGGTAAATAAGTTTAACCTAACATGGGAGGTATCAATCAATGAAATCGACTATCCTATAGATAGTACTCTCCCGGCGTAGGCGTCTCACCAGAGTTAAAGTGTTGGTGCAAGTTGTTCATGAATGTGTATAACTTGCAGTTATATGCATGACACTTGGAAAATAATCAGCCCAATTTCTACTTTGTTACCTTTCCTAGTGCCAACTCACTCCACCCCACATCCCACCGATTTATTATGTATTAAATTGTTCAGCCCTGTTTAAACTGTATACGTTGGTTCATGTATCTGCCTGACACTCCCTCCACCCCACCTCCTCCATCTCCCATGTTCTCTTTTTTTTTTCAAATACTCTGCCCCATTTCAAGTTCAGTACTGTTTCCTTTTCATCTCAACCACTCCTGATACACGTATTTACTAAATTACTGATATTGAAGGTGATTTTATTGATAAAGATAAGCCTGTTTATCTGATGTTACATTATTGATAGACTATTCGAGTTAACGCTGTTCTCCGACAACTCTTGTTTTTTATTTGTTTTATCTATATCCTTATGGCAATCAGTAAGTGTATCTAAGCATGCAATATTGGAGAAATAAACACTATCTCTAATGAGATTGAACAAAAATGGCATATTACCTTTTTCGTACATTTTTATTTAGATGATATTTTAAGCAGTTTTATATTATTTGATATTGTATTTTATAGCATATTATATTCCTAATTTTCACGTTTTACTCTATAATCATAATCTAAGATAAATTGGCTACAGTTGTTCAATCCAAAAGGTTCCGCTAGCAATAGGATCCTTGTATAGCTTCGCAGAGCTGTAGAATTTATATTACCAAATAAATGCCATGTCCTTTTGTCCTTTTAATGATCTTTTTTTCTTCATTTATCAAACTCTTGTTGGTTCCAGTTCATGACCTCATGTGGGTAATTGTATAAATAGGATCACCGTCGCTCATGCACGTCATGAGCGTTGATTAACACTGATTATTCGATAGAATCTGCTAACGTGTGCTGATCCTTGGGTTCATGGGGTTCTGGGCTCATCCTGCGTATCAATTTGTTGATGTAATTTCTTTGAATCCGTATTATCATAATTGAGTGTGTTGCTGCCCATGATCAGTGTCATTGAAATGTTTCTTCGTACTGACGCCATACAGCATTTATGTGTAGTTCGCCGGAAACCATTTTATCCATTCATCCAATTTAAGAAAGACATTTGTGCAGTTAGACAGAGATATTGGAGAGTATTCCGCCATCGATAGGATTCACTGTTCCCGTCACCATGGATGAACAATCACCCAGTAGACATAGTACGGGTCCAACTACCTCATCTGTTTCTGCAAACCTTCCAAGCGGCGTTTGCGATTTCAGTTTCTTGCCGGCATCTGAATCGGCCCAACCCTGATCGCGAGTCATATCTGTCAGAAACACAGTTGGATTCACTGAGTTGACGCGAATCTTGTGTGGCCCAAGCTCCAGGGCAAACTGCTTTGTAACCATATCCAGGGCGGCTTTCGATATATCATACGCTATATTTTCACGGATCGGGTTTAATCCACAAATACTTGAAATATTGACAATAGATCCACCATTTCCTTCTGCAATTAGTTTCTTTCCAACTATTTGCGTAATGTTAATGACACCCATTACATTTACTGCCATTGTTTTGTCAATGACATCTTTTGGCATTTCCAATGACGATACCCATTCTAGACATATACCAGCGTTGTTAACTAAGCCGTCCAATGGACAGAGCAGTTCAACTTCTCTTCTGGTTGCACCCCAGTCAGCTATGTCCACCTGAATTGCATGCACTCCGGGACATTCTTCTACTAGTGTATCCAAATGTTCCTTCTGTCTGCTGAGAGCGTAAACTTCTCCTCCAGCAGCGACGATCGCCTTAGTAAGTGCTCGTCCTAATCCCCTGCCTGCACCAGTTACCAATATTTTTTTCTTATTAAAATTAAAAACCATATTGAATTTAATTTACTAAAACTATTGAAAACACGTTCTGTCTGAAAGTTTGTTTTAATATCTCAATATGTAAATTTAATGTACTAGTTGTCCGTACTTGTTTAGATTCTGACTACACGTCCATAGATAATGTGTGTCTAGTATTGTTAAACAGTCTCACACCAATTCGCATGCACGCACGCATATGCACACACACGAATATGTTAACTGATCTGTATTGACCCTCGTTGATATATATATTCAAACCATATTTACAACCATCAATATCAAATGGACAACCAGAAGTACTCGAGCAAATTTTAGCAGATATCAAATGGTTATTTCATCTCATCAACTGATATGTACATGATATTATAAAGGCAGGAGGTCGCCTATCATTCAGACTTTAACTTTTTCCACGTGTCATCGAAAACCATTCGAAATATATTTATATTCACGGCAATATTGAAATCGAATTTACAAACACTTACTCGTCAGATCAATTTTTTTACATTAAACATCGTATAAACATATACATGCTTTAATCACCAAGTATTTGGAACTTCATATATTACCATTAACCCTCTGATAGATGTACATACATACATATTTATGTAACATACGGATTAAAATAGACATGTGGCATATATTTTGTCATATATGATCTAGCATTATGTAAACTATGATGCCTTTTGGGTGTTTAATCTAGTATATCCCAGAAACTGATATCCCCCGAATCAGGTCTATCAACCCCAATGAAAAAGCATGGAATTCAATGCCTGTCCCATAATTCATAGTAATTGAGCGCTTACTAAACCATGACGTCATTCACATTTTCTGTAAATGCAACTGACCAATTAATGTGCTCAAATGTGGCTTTCCCAACATTGCTATTTAACGGACCAACTTGACAAGAATAATACCTCTTTACAAAATAGAAACAATTTAAGAGTCTGCAAATAACATATACTTGCCTTGAGTGTTCTAATTTAGTTATACTAATTCATTTTATCTCGATTGCGATGAAAGCTGAGAGCTTATTAGAACCGCTCTCGAGTCCGCTTCCTGGGTAGAACAAGAACTGAGTGTTGTTTTATGAGAGGCATCGGGTCGATCAGGGGATCGAACCAGCAACCTCTGGCGTGAGCGGCCAACACTCTTTCCATTACAGTACCGCCCCGCTTTAATTTCATATTTGCATCATGTGTTCTAATTTCATATTTGCATCATGTGTTCAAATTTCATATTTGCTTTATGAAGATTAGGTGAACAAATATCAAATTTGGCGTTTGTCCATTTAAAGTTTGGTATCAATACATTATTTATCACAACTCTGCACACCTGATGTGAAACATGTATTCGCAAAATTAAATGAACATGCATGATCCCACTCCGTCTTGGCCTGCCTGTTGACTTAACAGGCGCGCACGTGCAAACTGACATGCATTCGCATTGGAAACTGCTGTCAACAAGCACATTACGTTTACACATTTAAACATAAACTATCTTGTTCAGACACAAGGTGTTTCCAATAATTTTCTTCAGTTGCAAGTTGATTTATGGCTTTTAATTTTAACGGGAAGAAAATATTGGTAACTAGTGCTGGCAGGGGATTAGGATGGGCACTTACTAAGGCCAGTGCTTCAGATAAGCTTTTCTTCAAATCGTATTTTACTCCTTAACTTAGTAGGCAATGCTTATTTTCTGTTCAGGGTAAAAAATGAAAATTCTTATCAAATTGCCATTTTAAACAAACTAATCAACACTGAAATTGAGAATAACCAATGCTTATTTTACCCCTTAATTTAAAGTTTAATGCTTTAGTCAGACATTTCAATGCTTAAATACCCCAAAATGGTGCATATCTGGAGCTCTGTAATAAGGCGATCGTCGCTGCAGGTGGGGAGGTTTACGCTTTCGGCAGAAAGAAGAAACATTTGGATACATTCATCGAAGAATGTCCCGGAGTGCACGCAATTCAGGTGAACGTAGTTGTCTGGGACGCAACCAGAAGGAAAGTTGACATTCTCTGTCCATTAGACGGATTAGTTAACACCGCTGGTATATATTTAGAATGGGTATCTTCGTTGGAAATGCCAAAAGATGTCATTGAAAAAACAATGGCAGTTTACGTAATGGGTGCCATTACCATTACGCAAATAGTTGGAAACAAAATGGTCGCAAAAGGAAATGGTGGGTCGATTGACAATATTTCAGGCGTTGGTGGCATAAATACGGTGCGTGAATATCTAGCGTATAATGTATCGATGCCGCCCTTGATATGGTGACGAAATAGTTCGTCCTGGAGCTTGGGTCACACAAGATTTGCGTCAACTCCGTGAATCACACTGACAGTTATGACTCGCGAAAGAGGTTGGGCCGATTCAGATGCCGGCGAGTAACTGAAAACGTAAATGGCATTTGGAAGGTTTGCAGCAACAGAGGAGGTAGTTAGACTTATAATGTACCTACTGAGTGATTATTCATCCGTGGTGATAGTGTAATAAAACGTACAGTACGAAAGTAAGACACCCGACCACAAATAGTGTAATATTACAAACAGTACAAAAGAAAGACACGCCACCAAACATAGTGTAATATAACAAACAGTACGAAAGTAAGTCACGTCATTACACATAGTGTAATATAACAAACAGTACGAAAGAAACACACGCCACCACACAGTGTGTAATAAAACTTACATTACGAAAGTAAGACACCTCATCACACCTACTGTAATGTAACAAACAGTATAAAAGCAAGACACGCAACAACACCGTGTAATATAATAAACAGTACGAAAGTAAGACACGCTACCACACACAGTGTTATCTACAAACGGTACGAAGGTAAGGCACGCCACCACACATAGTGTAATATAACAAACAGTATGAAAGTAAGACACCCCACCACACACAGTGTAATATAACAAACAGTAAGAAAGTAGGACACGCCATCACACACAGTGTAATATAACAGACAGTACGAAAGTATGATTGGCTACTACACAAATAGTTCGAAAGTAAGACACGCCAACACACATAGTGTATTATAATGATCAGTGCAAAGGTAAGACAAACCACCACACATAGTGTAATACAACAAACAGTACGAAAGCAAGACACGTAACAACACACAGTGTTATACAACAAACAGTACAAAAAAAAAACACATCACCACACTTAGTCTAATGTAACAAACAGTACGAAAGTAAGGCCCGTCACCACACATAGTGTAGTATAACAAACAGTATGAAAGTAAGATAAGTTACTACACACAGTGTAATATAACAAAGAGTACGAAAGTATAACATACACCACACCTAGTGTAATAAAACAAACAATACGAAAGGTAGACACCTCACCACACATAGTGTAATATAACAAACAGTATGAAAGTAAGACACCCCACCACACCTAGTGTAATATTAACAGTACGAAAATAAAACACGTCACCACACCTAGTGTAATATAACAAACAATACGAAAGTAAAACACGCCACAACACAAATAGTACGAAAGTAAGACACGCCACCAAACACATTGTAATATAACAAACAGTTCGGATGTAAGACACGCCACCACACACAGTGTAATATAACAAACAATACGAAAGTAAGACACGCCACCACACACAATGTTATATAACAAACAGTACGAAAATAAGACACGCCACCACAAAGAGTGTGATATAACAAACAGTATCAAAGTAAGGCACCTCACCACACATAGTGTAATATAACAGACAGTACGAAAGTAAGACACGCCACCACACATAGTGTTATATAACAAACAATATAAAAGCAAGGCACGTCACCACACAGAGTGTAATATAACAAACAGTACGAAAGTATGACATACACCACACCTAGTGTAATATAACAAACAATACGAAAGGTAGACACGTCACTGCACACAGTGTAATATATCAAACAGTACGAAAGTATGACAAACACCGCACATAGTGTAATATAACAAACAAAACAAAAGTAAGACACGTCACAACACAAAGTGTAATATAACAAACAGTATGACAGTAAGACACCCTACCACATCTAGTGTAATATAACAAACAGTACGAAAGTAAGACACACCACCAGACCTATTGTAATATTAACAGTACGAAAGTAAAATACGTCACCACACCTAGTGTAATATAACAAACAGTGCGAAAGTAAGACACACCAAAACACAAACAGTTCGAAAGTAAGACAGGCCACTACACAAACAGTACGAAAGTAAGACACGCCACCACACTTAGTGTTATATAACAAACAGTACGAAAGTAAGACACGCCACCAAACACATTGTAATATAACATACAATACGAAAGTAAGACACGCCACCACACATAGTGTAATATAACAAACAATACGAAAGTAAGACACATCATCACACATAGTGTGATATAACAAATAATACGAAAGTATGACACGCCACCACACATAGTGTTATATAACAAAAATACGAAACTAAGACACATCATCACACATAGTGTGATATAACAAATAATACGAAAGTAAGACGCACCACCACCCATAGTGTAATATAACAAACAGTACAAAAGTAAGACATGTCATCGCACATAGTGTAATATAACAAACGGAACGACATTGCGATAATTTATCACATCGTTAAATAGATAAAACATTTCTCAGCTTTAACTCGACCCGCAAGCAACTAGCATTCTTTTTTGCATAAATATTATGGAAAGATTTTGGCTCAGTTTACAAGCTCAAAGGTGAAAGTTCAGTGACCATTATAGATGTGAAATCTTGAGCAGCATGTGCCTGGCTTGAAGTGTCGTTATTTTTTAAAAGTTAAACCTGACTCTTCAATATTAATAACTGCCTTTTGTATTGTTGGAAAGTAAATTGCGGAACAAGACAGCCTTATGGCTCAATACATGGGTACGGAGCCTAACAAATACCTCAACCCATACACTCAAAAAGGAACAAAACTTTGAAAGAGATAAAAATACATTCGTTTTTCTGCGCGTTTAGAGTGTAAATATAGAGAGGGTAATTGTTTGTTATTTTGGGAAGTTCTATTATTTGCTAGGCTTCGTACCCTTGTTTATGTATACTCAAAGCTTTTTAATGAAAAAGTATTTCTTTTAGTCAAGTTTGTTTACGTTAACATTCAAGATGATATACTCCAAATTAAATTGTTACCAATTAGAAGGCTATTTGGTGGGCATATATTAACAAAACAACAACACTCTTAAACTAGCATGCTGAACTCTCCTTTAGGCTCTTTTTCAAAAAATAAACTTGTCAATTTTGTGTTTTTCCTCATCGGAAAACATTCAAAATGGCCGATGTAAGGCTGCTTAGTTTTAATCGAGATATATTTAATCGGATATGCTAATCAGGGCAGCCGTCTCTATATAGCAAACTTGCTGAGGTCCGCTCTCTAAACTAAGGCAACTTTTCTACTGTCTTTATTAACCTTGGTGACTTTTATTGGCAAAACAACTTGGGTCCGTTTGATACAACTTGGGCAAGTTTGATAACCAGTCAGCCCATTATTCTATATATTTGATATTGTGTTTTCAACTAGTATTGCCGATTCGGGGGGAGGGTGGGGGGGGGGGGGGCATTTGCCATACGGGGAAGACATATTTTAACTTGCTTTATTCTGAAAAGATGACGATCAAGTTAATAAATTGTAATTGAAACGAATTCAAGTTCTAAAATAAAATGTCACGCAAGCCCTGCTTGGCAACCATTGGCTTATCATTTGAATTATCAAAGAACTATTTGTTACCGAAATCACATTGAAGTACTGTGACTAATTTGATACGTAATAAAATGCATTGCAATTTTAAGCTGGGGAAATAAGTTTAACCTAACATGGGAGGTAGCAATCAATGAAATCGACTATCCTATAGGTAGTACTCGCCCGGCGTAGGCGTCTCACCAGAGTTAAAGTGTGTGTGCAAGTTGTTCATAAATGTGTATAACTTGCAGTTATATGCATGACACTTGGAAAATAATCAGCCCAATTCTACTTTGTTACCTTTCCTAGTGCCAACTCACTCCATCCCCCCTCCCCCCACATCCTCCCTCCCTCTCTTCCCTTTTATCTTTACTCTACACCATTCCAACTTCAGTACTGTTCCCCTTTTCATCTCCACCTCTCCTGATACACGTATTCACTAAATTACTGATATTAAAGGTGATTTTATTTATAAAGATAAGCCTGTTTATCTGATGTTACATTATTGATAGACTATTCGAGTTAACGCTGTTCTCCGACAACTCTTGTATTTTATTTGTTTTATCTATATCCTTATGGCAATTAGTGAGTGTATCTAAGCATGCAATATTGGAGAAATAAACACTATCTATAATGAGATTGATCAAAAATGGCATACAACCTTTTTCGTACATTTTTATTTAGATTACACTTTCAGCAGTTTTATATTATATGATATTGTATTTTATAGCATATTATATTTCTAACTTTCACGTTTTACTCTATAATCATAATCTAAGATAAATTGGCTACAGTTGTTCAATCCAAAATGTTCCGCTAGTAATAGGATCCTTGTATAGTTCCGCAGAGCTGTAGAAATTATATTACCAAATAAATGCCGTGTCATTTTAATGATCTTTCTTACTTCATTTATCAAACTCTTGTTGGTTCCAGTTCATGACGACCCAATGTGGGTAATTGTATAAATAGGATCACCGTCGCTCTTGCACGTCATGAGCGTTGATTAACACTGATTATTCGATAGAATCTGCTAACGTGTGCTGATCCTTGGGTTCATGGGGTTCTGGGCTCATCCTGCGTATCAATTTGTTGATGTAATTTCTTTGAATCCGTATTATCATAATTGAGTGTGTTGCTGCCCATGATCAGTGTCATTGAAATGTTTCTTCGTACTGACGTCATACAGCATTTATGTGTAGTTCGCCGGAAACCAGTTTATCCATTCATCCAACTTAAGAAGGACATGTGTACAGTTAGACAGAGATATTGGACAGTAGTCCACCATCGATAGGATTCACTGTTCCCGTCACCATGGATGAACAATCACTCAGTAGATACATTATGGGTCCAACTACCTCATCTGTTTCTGCAAACCTTCCAAACGCCGTTTGCGATTTCAGTTTCTTGCCGGCATCTGAATCGGCCCAACCTCGTTCGCGAGTCATATCCGTCAGAAACACAGTTGGATTCACTGAGTTGACGCGAATCTTGTGTGGCCCAAGCTCCAGGGCGAACTGCTTCGTCACCATATCCAGGGCTGCTTTCGATACATTATACGCTAGATATTCACGCACCGCATTTATGCCAGCAACGCTTGAAACATTGACAATCGACCCACTGTTTCCGTTTGCGACCATTTTCTTCCCAACTATTTGCGTAATGTTAATGGCACCCATTACATTTACTGCCATTGTTTTGTCAATGACGTCTTTTGGCATTTCCAACGAAGATACCCATTCTAGAGATATACCAGCGTTGTTAACTAATCCGTCCAATGGACAGAGCTGTTCAACTTCTCTCCTGGTTGCGTCCCAGTCGGCTACGTCCACCTGAATTGCGTGCACTCCGGGACATTCTTCGATGAGCGTATCCAAATGTTTCTTCTGTCTGCTGAGAGCGTAAACATCCCCTCCTGCAGCGACGATCGCCTTAGTAAGTGCCCGCCCTAATCCCCTGCCAGCACCAGTTACCAATATTTTCTTTCCGTTAAAATTAAAAGCCATACTGTCTAACTAAACTTGCAAATGAAGAAAATTAGTGAAAACACCTTACGTCTGAACAAGATAATTTATGTTTAAATGTGTAAACGTTATGTGCAGGTTGACAGCAGTTTTTAATGAGAAAGTGTGTCAATTTGCTTGTTACTGTACATGCTAGGTTATTAAAGTAAATGGGGCTTGTCAAGTATGTCTATTTCATTTGTCGATGACAGATTTCACTATTTTTATCAATGACAAGACAGTAATACTAGGTGATAAAATGTATGCATACAGTTATATACATACAGTTATATGTTAATTACTGTAATTGGGCGCGTAAACATGAGTGAAATATAAGTTGCCGTTTGTGTAAATATATTTCGATTGACTTCCGATGATGTTGTATGCTGTTAAGTGTCGCCTTTATAGTCACATAGTCATATAACAGAGGCTGCTTTTTTCACTTCTTAGACGCTGTCTGAGATTCCGGGTGATGTTTTTATCAAATGTTAAAAATGACGCGCGGTTTGCTATTACAATGTACGTGAAAAATAAACTTCAACATTACAATATTATAGTTAATATATCAATAACGATGATAATATTTAATAATATTAAGTTTAATTTTTTAGTTTTTAATGTCACTCCAGGGCTTCCGTAGTAAATACATGCATTGCTAAATTCACTCAAGACCTGTTTTAGATGTAATAATTAGGTCTCACACAACTTAATCTCTTTATATCGACCTACATGATAACCCACGTCGTGTTTTCCTTATATTTCTGACCTCACGGTGGTACAACATACACCAAATAGTGCCCTAAAATGATAAATATAAAATTTCTAACGATTTTTGACAACAGATAAGTTCAAACACAACTATCTAGTTTTTTGAGACTACAAAAATATTCATGTGATTAATCCACCTTGTTCTCTGCACATATGTTATTTTGTAATTAACCTATGACTGTTATGATAAATCTGTATACACTGAAGTATGTCACAAGTTGTATATATATCATTGCTGTTCTTGTGATGTTATGTAAATTGTCAATTATACCATGGTTTGGTGTCATTTCTCCCTGCTTAACTGCACGAGGAGACACTTATTTGAAGTTTTAGCAAAAAATATATTTATAATGTTATAGTAATATCCGATGTACGTTATACCTACGTGAACCTCGTGCATCGTTAGATACTGCATATCATATAACCTCTTACACGAGTTAGCAATTAATTCCGGCATTCTCCGGCATTATTCTTCAGATAATCTGCGAGGTGTTCCGATTGACGGATATTTAATAAAATGAGTTCTCAGTACTAAAAAAAAACATCTGACTATCATTCCAGGGGTCGCGAGTTCATATCCCCGCCCGGCCACATTCTCTCTGACGACTGATATAGGATTTTGCGTATGTTTGCCGTCTCACTTTTCTTATTCAAATGGGAAAGTGCGTTATTTTGTAGGTGGAAATGACCGAGGATGTTCCGATTGCTTAGTATAATGACTTTAATCGGTCAGTCATTTATTCATTCAAATTTACATCATACATACCAAATAGTTTGAAAGTATAAATATTGATTAGAACGGAAGATAAGCTCTCAAAAAGCTCTTCTCCTTGACATATATTAAATGTAAACAGATTTGGCAGAATATTAACAATTTTATGTATGCTCTTTACATTATGAATATAACATAGTTCAAAATATACTTAATAAATATCTTAACATACTGTTAGGAATACTGGTTCTAATATGTTTAGGAAAATAAGAAAATAAGCCTTAGTGTTGTTCCATTAGATAATGTTCGAGGTAATTCTATTCCATCGAACATCCGTCTGTTTACCAAATTCAATGAACGTCTTGCTGACAACCCTTTTAATTAACTACGTTTTCCGTACGTTTCGTTTAATGCAAGGCAGTCTAATTCCTTTTGTAAAACCCCTTAATCTTGGTATATGTAACTTAGATACTAGCGAATTAATAATAGATCATTGACATCTAAAAGGTATATATATATATACAGTTATGAAACAATAGAATAGAAAAGAGGTGTAGAAAATATACACCGATGGTATGGATGTTCATACAGTCAAACCTGTCTTAAGCAGCCAGTCTAGAGAAAACGCAAAATTGGCCTTTTAAGACAGGTTGTTGCTTAATACAGGTTAATTAACTCTGTAAACAAAGAAATCGGAAACATAAAATATGGTTGCTTAAGACAGGTGGCTGCTTAATAGAGGTTGCCACTAACACAGGTTTGAATATATATAGATATGATATAAAGCGTTTTCGTCACAATACTATAAAGAAAATTAACTCGAAAATACTTTACTCATACTGTGAGAAATGTGTTTTATATTCAATTGAGAAAATGGAGACAAATAAATATACTTTTCCATTTACTGGATTGTAAAGGGGGAAAAAATAAGAATTTGCATATGAAACTTCACCTCGACGCCCTTAATACAGTCGGCCTTATTTGATGGGGTAAAACCAAGAACTTCTACGAGTAAGCCCGTCATTGATGTTTGTTCTTTAGTCCATGCAAATAAAAATGTTTCAGGCTTGTCATTCATAGAGAGATACAATGAAAGAGATTAAACTTACATTCTAGTATTTGTTAACCTCTGCACTACCTAAATATGATGAAAAAAGTAGGGGTCATGATCAGCCAAGAGATTTTTTTCTGTTCAGTGTGTACACTGTTGACACAGTGAAAGAAGACTCAATAATCATACATTCATGCCCTAATTTCTAAGCATCTTTTTTTTCTCTTCTAAATCACAACTCAAACATAACAATGCTTTCAAAATGTTCGAAATATATCAATTATGCCACTCAAACAAAAAAAATGAGCATTAAAATAATGAAAATGCATTTTTAAAGAAGAAGAAACAACTTGAAGTATGATTAAGATATTCCAACAAATCCATTGATCGATATTCTGTCATCTAAATATTATTTTTATTTGTAGTAATGATTGAGAATTAAGACACCGATAACATTTAAGGTTTCGAGTGTATAAGAAGAAGGAATAGAACACATCTTCTTTCTAGATAGACATTACATTTCTTTAGGTGAAACCTCGTTCCCCATTTACGAGTCCATACCCCTAAACTATCAATATATTATTGTTATCTGTTTCTGTCCTCTTCACTATTGAATAACCTATGTTTTGTTTTGTCCATGTCATTAATATACAAGTAGAATAAGATGGGCCCTAAAACTGTACTCTAATGTTACCTGAGTTTATCTTTACCCAATTCCGATTTGGTGCCATTTGCCACTACACATTGCTGCCGGTAACAAAGGAAAGAGTTGATCCACTTCAACTTTTTCCAGCAATTCCGTAACTTAATAACTTGCTTTACAATAACTCATGAGGGGGAGTATCCAAAGATTTCCCTAGATACATAATAAATACATATATTTCCTGGTTTTCATCTCAGGACTTTGGCCAATCATCTATCCTAGTGTATAGTTGCGTTTCACAACTGTGATATTTCCCAAATAACCTGATTCTCATTCATGTGGCCCATACTTTAAGAGTACACAATATGTTCTTAAAGCTGTTACTAGCTATTTTAAAGCGCTGTTGCCCCTTTCAATGTCCTACGATGAACTTATTCTGGGCCCGAGGCTTTTTGGTGGGTTCAAATCTTTCAACAATTTGGTAACACTCTGTTTAGTGACCTGAACGTCGTCGGCATTTGGAACAGACAATGGGATGAAAGGAGAACTGCCACCAATACACTAGTATCATGTTTTGTAACCCCACTACTAAATTGACCATTGAATGCCTTATCTTTATCTTCATCTGATCCAGGCAAGTTATAGAATCGCCAACCTTTAGGTAAAAAAACCTCCTTGTGCATATTTCTGTTGCCTTTTAATGAACTTCGAGAAGGTTTTTGTCTTCACGAAGGATGTTCCGTAAATAATGCGACTGCTGTATTATATTTTGGAAATAATGCAATATATAAATGAAACAGCTTCGTATCGCTAGATTGATCACAAGTACGTGCGACAGGTAAAAAATCAGCCTCAGACATTAACTGATAGGGATGAAATTGCTTTATATAGCGTATCTATTACACTATATGCAAAACGACTGGCAAACGACCTGAAATGAACTTGAACTTCATCCGAGGAAGGTCATTACCTGGGTTGAAGGTGTGTGACATTTAAGGGGGGTGGGGTCGAATGGATTATAGTACTTTTTGTAGTAGGTTGGTCAAATTTCAAATTTGAAAAAAACAGTTGAAAAATGTTGCTCGTGCTGGTCTTCCTGTAACGTCAACAATCAAAGAAAACATTGAAAAAATCTGGGAAATCCAGACAACTGATGCTTGATACACAGTAAGAGACTCAGGCCACAATATATTAATTGCTAGATCATAATCCCCGCCCGCCCTCATATCACACCGACCCTTTTTATTTTCATAAAAAAATATATATTTAAAAATAAATAAATAAATAAATAATGATAATAAATAAATAAAATGCCCCACCCTCTGCCTTTTTAAGAAATGTTTGGATGATATTCTAGCAATTAATTTGTAGATCGGACAACAGACTTGTCGTAAGCAACATTTGTTGACAGATAACCAAACATAGTCAATGGTTATAGCAAAAAAATCACGATGGATACTAAATTTGTTGACAGAGAACCAAACGAAGTCAATGGTAGCTACAAAAAAAAAAAACTGAAAATATATCTGAAATAATATGTGTGACATGTTTTGTCATATATGACCACGAGTTATATGAAAACAAGTGTCTGTTAACCATTTCAAATAGTTACGACCCTTAACGAATTAGAAAAGACATTAAATATATGTCTTTATGCCGTATTGTATTAATTTTGTATTTGCATCATGCGAATATAAGTTATTGAAATAGTATTAGATGAAAATTTGTGTGTGTCCATTTAAAGCTTTGGAGCAATAAATTCTAAGTTACAAATCTGCACACCTAATGCAACACCAGCTATCGGCAAATGGAATGCTGATATGTACCGATATTGTTGGCATGTTAACCTTAACCTTAATCAGCGTGTAAATGAAAACTGAAACACTTTCGTATAAGATACAACTAGACCGTTCAAGGCAAGGCTTGTACAGACAAACGGTGTTTTCGATAATTTTCTTTGAAAATTGGAAGTTTAGTAAGGCAGTATGGTTTTTAACTTTCACGGAAAAAATATTGGTAACTGGTGCTGACAGGGGATTAGGACGAGCACTTACTAAGGCGAGTGTCGCTGCAGGTGGAGAAGTTTACGCTATCGGAGACAGAAAGAACATTTAGATACACTCGTCCAGGAATGCCCCGGGGTGCATCATATCCAGGTAGACATAGCCGACTGAGATGCAACCAGAAGAGAAGTTGAACTGCTCTGTCCATTGAACGGATTAGTTAACAACGCTGGTATATCTGAAGAATGGGTATCTTTGTTGGAAATACCAAAAGATGTTATTGACAAAACAAGTGCAGTAAATGTAATGGGTGTCATTAATATTACGCAAATAGTTGGGAAGAAAATGGTCGCAGAAGGAAATGGTGGATCTATTGTCAATGTTTCAAGTATTTGTGGATTGATTAAACCCGATCCGTGAGCATCTAGCGTATGATGTATCGAAAGCCGCCCTGGATATGGTGACGAAGCAGTTCGCCCTGGAGCTTGGACCACACAAGATACGGGTCAACTCCGTGAATCCAACTGTGTTTCTGACGGATATGACTCGCGAACGAGGTTGGGCCGAATCAGATGCCGGCAAGAAACTGAAATCGCAAACGGCGTTTACAAGGTTTGTACAAAACGGAGGAGGTAGTCGGACCCATAATGTACCTACTGAGTGATTGCTCATCCATGGTGACGGGAACAATGAGTCCTATTAAAGGCGGATTACTCTCCAATATTTCTGTTATACTGCCCACAAATATCCTTTTAAGTTGGATATAAATAAATGTCGTTAAAAATAACAAAGAATTAATGAATTGCGTTTTCTTGCTTGCTAAAACATAAAGATTGTATGACGTCAACAGGAGGAAATTCCATGCTCAATAGCGTATATATAATAATACGGATTTGAAAAAAATACATCAGCAAATGAATACACAGAATAAAACAAATATACCCAAAGAACTGAAGATTTTAGTCATATTCCATCCAATAATCAGTTGTTGTTTTTTACGGCATGTATTGATCCTATTCTTGACAGCATCCAAACGATACCCTGGACTGAAACAAAACACAGGTTGATAATTTAACCACAGAACTGAACAAAAAAATCATGAAAATGGACACAAAATTTATTTTGGTTGTTTAATTCCTGTTCAAGGCTCGGGAGTGGACGTATTCTGACCTGGAACCATATGAATTGTTAAAGCAAATATGATTCAATAACTTATTACCTATTATAAGTTATAATTCTAAGTTGTGAGTCTACTCCTTGATGTGTGTAACAATTTATGAACATAATTGCCATAGGTACGATACTAATAAGGAAAAGGTTTCTTGAAATATAATCTTGAAATATATAAAAGAGTCCATTGAAATGTAGCATGTGTTGTTTTAGAATATTAGAAAAAAAAGTATTTTTCTTTCAATATGTCATGTTAAATATATTCATCAAGTCGTTATTGCCATAGGAATATCAATTAAAACATATAAAAGTAACATATTGAAAATGGATTACAACCTATAAGTTTAGGTTAAAATTATTTGTTACATATTGTTCTTGCAAGACTTCCAGTAGATATGGAGTTGTCCAGCAGTTTCCGAGTATCTATAGTTGTCATTTTATACAAAAAAAAAACAACAACGAAATATAAACAACTTGAGAATGGTTAAATGAAGACCATATAATGCACATGAACGTTTTGGTTAGTATTGAGAACATAGCGTATTGTCCCTTGAAAGTCTTGCGACAATATTTTCTATATCACAGATCTGCATACCCAAAAACAATACCTGGACTGCGTTCAAACTATTAAACAGCAAACGCGTTTAATGCCTGGTTCCCTAAAAGTATCGCGCACAGCGTGCTAACATGAGGTTGAGTCAGTGTCCAGGAAAATATGTCAGCTAACGTTATCAAACGTTTAAACCAATTAAACGCAAACCTGTAAATGGAATACAGATATGCACCGATATCGTCTACCTTTTATCTTAAAGGCCCAACCTGGGTATAAAAGGGAGGTAATGGCCGGTGGGTGGTTTCCCCTGATATTTGAAACAGTTTTCAAGTCAGGGACAGTATTTTTGAAAATATAACTAAAATACTATTTTATTTTAATTTGAAAAAAAATACCAGAAGTTCTATAAGATATTTCTAAAATATATTGACAGTTTTAAGTTTGATACATGTAAAGATAATGCTCTTGTAAATCTGTTTTATTTTTCCAACAGATGAAAATTTGAAATTTTTGGGAGGGGTTAAACATTCGTGAGATCACATGACCTGTAATGTTAGTAAACATGCTGGCGCAGAAAGTAAAGCACATGACAAACATGCTAATATGTATAGAAGATGGTATACTGGTAATTACTATAAATCATAATAATTTATGAACTTACTTTTGGTTGAAGGGGGTGGAATTATTCATCCTGTTTCAGTACTTGTACATATTGATGTAATATCCGATGAAAATTATAAAACTGAATGTTCCATGTTATTCCATGTTGTTATCATTTACTACTGATTGATAGAAAAACTTGGCAAATATATAAGAATGTTAGGCATCTGAATTATAAATAATATGATAAATAAAGTTAATTAACTAATATTACGACTGTGCAAAATATACCACATCACATACACTCACACTTTTACCGACAATGGCCTATGTAAGGTACCCCAGGCGGATTTGGATACTTTGACCAAGTTCAAAACACAATCTAGCATAATCTATCTTTTATAGTGTATAACAATTACATCAATATGTTGTCTCCTCATCAGTTTTGCTTTTTTTTTCCAGATATTTTTCTTGCTATAGACATTCCCTCTTTCTAACATGGTCGAAAACTTTTTATATCTAATTCGCCTAGCAACATTAGAATTGTTATGTGGTGTTGACCTTTTCCCAAGCCAAGACTACACATGCGTTGTTACACAAGGAGAACAAACGCATTCTGGACAATAGTCATAATTTGCAGTCAATAGTGTTGTTGTTGTTGTTGTTGATGATGATAATGATGATGATGATGATGATGATGATGATGACGATGATGACGATGATGATGATGATGATGGTGCTGGTGCTGGTGTTGGTGGTGATGATGATGATGATGATGACGATAATGATTGTGGTGGTGGTAGTGGGGGTGGTGATAGTGGTTGTGATGCTATTATATCATCACCTATAGCTTGACATTCCAATGGGGGTTTGTTTTCTTCAATCTCATTCTCATTGTAAACTGTTTGGTTTATCACATCAGAATTCCAATTATAATGATTGAAAAGAGTTTCAATGGTAAGTTTTTGTTCCTCTGTTACAACTATTGATAATATATACTTTGGTAAATCCATCACAATGGCACAACACACTGATACGTTTGTTTTCCTACCCTCATATTCCTGGACAATGTCGTCAAATATTTGGTATGTCCCAATAAGTATTGGTGAGAAACTTGTATTGTTGAAATTTAATATTAAAACATTTCATGAACCTCCTTTGTAACAAAAAATCATTTTAAGTCTTTTAACACTTTATCACTATAAATGTACATGGTATCAAACCTTAATATAATCTAATAACTTACCAAAATAACCAGCTTTACCTTCACTAAAATGAAACTGCCATACATTGTTATATGATCCACATGGGAACAATATCTAATTAATGATTATAAGGTATAACATACCAGTACACACTCTAGCTGAAAAAGGTGTAAATTTGTAGAACTAGAAATATCACCAAAATGGCTTCTACTACACAGCATCAGACAATATAGCAATGCCTGTATCTGGATATTCGTTGGAAGAAAGTTCCGATTGTATTGCATCATTGTAGGCTTCATCGATCATCTCCTGAACCACTTCTACATACGTTTTGAATATTTCTGTTTCATAAACCTCCTTTAAAGAACCAATGCCTGCAGCTAAACAGAACTTCTCATATTGGTTTGATTACCGTATATTTGTGATGTGAAATATCCAAGTAAGAGTCTTTGATTAACTTAGTATTTTTGTCCCAAGTAAGGTGAGTTACTCCATGATGCACTGACCTCATAAAACATAATTTCAGGCCCAATGTACAAGGAAGGGTCAGTATGGCATCATGAATTGTCAGACAAGGCAGCAAGCATCAAGACACATGTTTACTGGTGTATGAAAAATGCAAAGGAAATGAAACAACCCTCAAAGCTGGCATCGTCAACATCGCAGAACATTACAAAGGAAATCATATATATTGTCATTCATCATCAAGATGCAAGACTTATTCTATGTACGAGTGCAGCAAAATAATAATTAAAGATTCTAAAGCCGAACATTTGCTCATTACAGCACTGAAGAATATACAAATTTGTAAAACTGCACAGTATTTTGTTCATTGTATGGACTCATATTATGCTGAAAACTTCAATAACGCATTATTGCAATACCATGACAAAAGAATAATTTTTACTGATAAAACATACATATTTCGAACAAATTTGGCAGTTCTTGATTGGACTGAAAATGTCAACTGTCCAGCCACATTTGTAAATACTACATTCTCAAGACAAATAAAGGAAACAAAAGATTTGCCAGTAACTGTAATTATGAGACAATAATAACAGTCATAAAGTGTTGTGGTTACTTTTAGTATAGCCCATTCAATTCTGACTTTTATAGACTGCACATCAATACAATTAAAAGGTGTGCAAGGGGCCCTTTGTTATGTTTTTGTTCTTACTTCTGGGAATAATACAGAACGACAATATATTGTATTCTAACTATTTATTATTGCCCTAATAACTAACTGTGATTACTAGATGAATGGTATAGACTAGACTGACCGCGATAAAGCATGTACAGGTAATATGTAGTAGAAGGGAAGTAACTTTGAGTGTTCCAGATACTGAGGTATCATGTTACACCCCTTACAAAAACGTTTATCTTGGAGTATTGTGTACAAGTTAAACAGATTTTGTCGTCTGCTATATTTACTGTTCTATTTTTAGACCCTGCATGTTTATTGTTTCCTACTTGATGTAACACGCACTGCAGAGCAACTTATTTACATCCGGTAGTATAATTTAACTAGCATGCACAATTTCGCATTATAAATGGCCGACAACTAGCATGTTTATATTTACTTTGACATAAAAACCGTATACAGACACTGTGTTCTCGATAATACCCTTTGAAAATTGGATGTTTAGTAAGGCAATATGGCATTTAACTTTAACGGAAAGAAAATATTGGTAACTGGTGCTGGCAGGGGATTAGGACGAGCACTTACTAAGGCGATCGTCGCTGTAGGAGGGGAGGTTTACGCTCTCAGCAGACAGAAGGAACATTTAGATACACTCGTCCAGGAATGTCCTGGGGTACATGCAATCCAGGTGGATATATCCGACTGGGACGAAACCAGAAGAGAAGTTGAACTGCTCTGTCCATTGGACGGCTTAGTTAACAACGCTGGTATAGCTGTAGAATGGGTATCTTCATTGGAAATGCCAAAAGATGCCATTGAGAAAGCAATGGCAGTAAATGTAATGGGTGTCATTAACATTACGCAAGTAGTTGGGAAGAAAATGGTCGCAGAAGGAAATGGTGGATCTATTGTCAATGTTTCAAGTATTATTTGATTAAACCCGATCCGTGAGCATCTAGCGTATGATGTATCGAAAGCCGCCCTGGATATGGTGACGAAGCAGTTCGCCCTGGAGCTTGGGCCACACAAGATACGCGTCAACTCCGTGAATCCAACTGTGTTTCTGACGGATATGACTCGCGATCGGGGTTGGGCCGAATCAGATGCCGGCAAGAAACTGATATCGCAAACGCCGCTTGGAAGGTTTGCAGAAACGGAGGAGGTAGTCGGACCAATAATGTACCTACTGAGTGAGTATTAATCCATGGTGACGGGAACAATGAATCCTATTGAAGGCGGATTACTCTCCAATATCTCTGTCTAACTGTACATTTTACCTTCTTGTTTTTATCTTTTTCTGGCATGCAGTGATCCTATTGTCGACAGCATCCAAACGACACCCTGGACTGAAACCAACCACAGGTTGATAATTTAACCACAGAACTGAACAAAATAACATGAAAATGGACACAGCATTTATTTTGAGGTTTAATTCCCCTGCGGTGCTCGGGCGTGATAGTGTTTTTATCTGGAACCACGTGGATTGTAAAAAGCAAATATGATGCAATAACCTATAACTTACATTAAAGTTATAATCTTAAATTGCGAGTATAGAGAAAAATTGCTCCTGGATGTATGTGACAATTGATGAAGATATTTGCCATAAATACAATTATTAAATATAAGTAAAAGTCTGCTTAAGATATAACCAAGAAATAAATAAAAGAGTACATTTAAAGGTAGTATATAATCTTTTTTGTCTTAGAAAATAAAACATTTCCCTTCATTAGTTCATGCTTAGATATATTCACGGAGTCCTTACTGTCCTAAAATATTTATTAAAACATATCAAACTTACATATTCACAAGGGATTACAACCTCCCAGGTTAAGTTAAAATAATTGCCCTCACTTAACTTCCAATGCATTTTATGATGTGGATCAAATGAGTCACGTGACTCCAATTTGATTTCGATTTGTTACATATTGTTCGAATAACAACTTGAGGTAAAGGTTGAAAAGCAGTGCGTGTGTGTGTGGCATTTTCTCGTAGTTTTAGAACTGGAAATCGTTTCAATTTCACCTACTTATTAAAATATGGGTTTTGTCACGTTTTGATGAACGTGAAATTCAAAATATTTCGTATGTTTGTTATAAAATGTTTTTACTAGTAGAAACCTTTTATCTGCAAAGCCCAGAAAAAGACTCTACCCTTTTCGAAGAGGAAAAACACAATATTTACAAGTTGGCTTATTGTAAAAGAATCCAAAGGAGAGATCAGCATGTCAATTTAATAGGTTTAATTGTTTCTCAATATGTGCCAACCAAATGTCCAACTGATTGGTATTTCAAGTTTTGGTTCAGTAAATTCGCGTAAATAAACTGAACTAAATTAAAAACTTTTTTTCAAAACTTCTCAACGAATTTGAATTTAAAGCACAACTTTGAATCATATTTATCACACAAACACACTAGTAATTCATTTACATAAATATGATTATTAATCCATTTACATAAATAAGATTATTAATCCGTTTGCATAAATAAGATTATTAATCCATTTACACAAGGAATTAAGAGTTCTATAGTTCCTTGATTTACATAAATAAGGTTATTAATCTGTTTGCATAAATGAGATTATTAATCCATTTACATCAATAAGATTATTAATCCATTTACATACATCAGATTATGAATCAATTTACATAAATAACATTATCAATCCATTTACATACATCAGATTATTAATCTATTTACATACATAAGATATGACCAGAATACTCCATTTACTTTATTAAAAAAAAATAAAAAAATAGCCGCATCTAATTTGGGTTTGGAATTACATACTGAGCATATGCAGCAGCACGCTCTAGACTGTGTTTCTGTAATTTAAGCCTATAATTGAAAACGAAAGTCTAAATGCTCGTGAATTCTGGGCTATGTTCAGTTTGGTTAAACGTTTGCTAACGTTAGCAACCATATTTTCCCGGACTCTGACTCAACCTCATAATAGCACAAAGTATGCGATAAGTTAGGGAACAAGGCATTAAACGTGTTTGCTGCTTAACGGCGCTGAATACAGAATTTTAATTTGTATTTTTTAGAAAAATGGAAGTAAGGATATTTCGAAACAAGATTTTGTGTGAATATGTGCGCATTCATAAGATCTAAATCAGTTTTAAATTACAAACAGACAATGGATATAGTCCTACTGACAAGTAAAACAAAATATAACATGCTTTTCAACAATTTTATTCATTCTTCACATTTTACACTTTTTTTCTTCAAAATTATGTTTTTTACTCTTAATTAATCAATAAACATAATATTTAGAGTACATGTGCTACAGGATAGTTCACTACAGTCTGCACAGACAAAGATCAGCTACAATAAAAACTTGTAATGTAAATTATACATTCTGTCAATTTTAATTACACAGAGCACTTTTTCTCAACTACCACTCCCCACTCACTCTGCACCATCTCCCTCTTAAACCAGGGAGGCAAAGCCTATGGTGAAATCAAACCAGTGGGTTGAAATATTTCTATCCCAACTTGATATGGTACAATAGGTATACAAGCTGGAAAGGAACTTATATTCTAATCTTCTGTAAATATCCTTATCAACCCAAGCTTAATCTTTATCCTAATGCAAATCTTGATTAGCTGTTTCCATATTGCGTTTTAGCTTAAACTTATTTATTTTACATTGATTGTGAAACAAGTTTTATAAAACTCACGTTCAAAGTTTTCTTGCAAATCAAGTCATATGTAACATTAACCTCCAAATTAACTGAATGGAAAGCTAACCCGCCACTTTTGTATTTGTAAAACAACTGAGTAGCGCTGGTATAGTTTGTATACAACATTAGAAGACATGTATTGATTTTACATAGCAAAATGTTCTTTCTTATTCAAGTCCAAATTTCGTACATTATATGTCAGGTGGTTGGTTAGCTGTTCAGTTCAGTACATTACTATTCATTAAAGGGCGTATATTTGCATTTAACTCTCAATATGGTGTTATAAATAGACATTACAAATACAAAGATATACATAAAACTCACATATTTATGAATGCAAAATATTCAATTATATATTGCTGCTTTAATATATGCATTGATTTTCTGAAGCTAAATCATTTGATTTGTTTACCGTTTCATTTTGAACAAATTGCCTTCAGCATTCCAATCAACAATCGTAAACTATGATGGTGTATCAATAATTTTTATTTCAACCTATGTTCCGAATATTAACAGAGATAAGTGTAAATATTGACATTACCTGTTTGCATCCCACAATATAAACTATTATCATTACTTTGATTGGTGTTAATTTAATAACTCTTAGGTTAAATTTGGCGCTGAATGGGTATACAACCACTGTTTTATGTGCATAGCATAAAGATAACGTTTCCATTTGCAGCTTTTATTTGTAATTTGCCAATATAAATGTAATCTCTTTAAATTATTAACAGTGTTCTTAAAACTGACCTACCGGGCACGATAAGCTCAGTTGGTTATGCGTCAGACTATCAATCCAGGGGTTGCGAGTTCGAATTCCCGCTGGCAGCAGTCTCTGTGATGAGTGATATACAACATTGTGTCTCATTATCATTTATCTCTCACTGCTGATTGAAGTGGGAAAGTTATCAGTTACTTGCAAAGATTGGGTGTGCTCGAGTACTGGTTATCTTTTCAGCATCCCAGGAAACAGTGTTTAGGTTAACTGATCGTCTGTTAGCCCTTGATGGCAAAAAAAGGATGCTAAATAATCAATCAATCAATCAATCTTAAAACTAGTGATGTCACAACAGTTTTGTAAATATGTGTACAAATCTGTAAAAATATGAAATGATGTTTTCTTGGATTTTCTTCTATTAATAACAACTGTTAAAATTAAAATATATTTTACACCTTTTGTAATAAATGATGGATTTTTTCTATTAATAAGAACAGTGACCTAGATAATGAAATCCCAACCGAGGGTTATAGATACATGAAGGGAAAGGACTGTGTCGAATTGTTGGCTTGTATCTGAACTTGTGATTTGGATTTTCTTATTACACAACCCATTGTTGTCATTATAGATTCATTTTCTTGCCTGACAAACTTGATTACAATTTAATTTTGTCATAGAAAACAGTGAAATAAAGCCAGACATTACATCTAGATAATGACTATAACATAATCAAACCTGTCTAAGTGGTCAACTCTATTCAGCAGTCACTGGTCTTAAGCAGCCACATTTGCTATTTCCCATTTCTATGCTTTCAGAGCCAATTAACTTGTATTAGGCTATAACCTGTCTTAAAAGGTCACATTTCTCCTTCTCTTGGCTGGCTGCTTAAGACAGGTTTTACTGTGGTTTTATGCCATCTTTTTACCAATATGAGACAGACAGGTACAATTAAGATAAGCTCATTAACAGGATATCTGGTAGGAGATTATAAGAGTCTTACATGGGTTTGTGGTTTGATAGAATATTCCGATAACTGCTGTGACAGGAATGAGGCTCCCCGAAAAACAGTTATCCCAAAGGACGGAATTTTCTATCCGAACTGAAAAAACCATGAATAGATAGTTCTTTTTCTTGCATACCAAACATATTGAATACTTATTTTAACATTATTTATCATATTTTTTTCAGTGATCGCTTATTATATGTTAAATTATATGATTTATGTCATATATTTTGTTACGTCATAAATGGTTCAAATATCACAGCATGAGAATTTTATCTTGACCCTAGGTGCAGCTTAAAATGCAGATATCCTTATCCAGTATGCAAGAAAAATAAATGTTTAGCTGCCAAATATGAGATGTGGCGATTGGTTATAAAATGGCAGTGATTGGTTATAAAATGGCAGTGATTTTATGTCTTACATATAATAAGTTTCTTATTCCTGCTGCACTAATGCTAAAATAACAACTCTTTCATTCACTAACATAAAGTGGATCCGACTCAAGAGTTGAAGTAGCGAACTTGCCGAATTCTTTAGTATAAAAATGATTGTTTCAGAGTCACAGTATATGTTCATTGTATGTTACTTCATATAGATGCCTTTGGACACATCTAATATATACGCCTTTGGACACCTAATATAGAAGGCTTTTGAATTATTGGGTGAATTATGTTTATACTAACTGACAGAGTAGAAAACAGTGCAGGAAGTGTTCAGATTGCTTGTAACGAGCAATCTGAACTCTTCCTGCACTGTTTTCAAAGGCCTTCCGTGATCGGTGCAGGAAAATGCATATCTATGGAGTAAAGGTTAATGGTCATTCACTAAATCCAATATCATACATATTTAAACTTAAGTTGTTTCTTTTTAGCTTTAAATTCCTAAATTTAATGGAATGCTTAAATTGAACGAACCCATCGAATGTGTAAATAACAGACGTCTATCTGCAAACCATTTAAACAAGAGGGCCAAATTGGCCCTAAATCGCTCACCTGTGACGTAATTTTTGCAGGTGCTAGAGTGTACATAAATTCGTAGGATGCAATTTTTGTTGATTCAAGGACCATAACACCCAACATAAATTATCTAATTTGGCCAGTTTAAAAACTTACCCAAGATATTATCATGACTACTAAATGCCAGTTCCACCACCAACAAGTGGTGATAAGAAAATGAGCTATCGACACATCCGCGGTGGAGCTAACGACCATTTTTATACACGCGAGTATGATTTACTCTCTGTCTTTTTTATTAATATATCTCATTTCGAAAATCAGACAATGACTGTAGTAGCATGTACAAACACTTTTACTAAAAGGTTGGCCACAATTTAGTTTCAATATTTTGTAAATTGTGTTGTCAAGAGCTCTTCTCCTGATTTTGACTTGTGCATATTTTTATACATGTCTGAATTTCAACTACATTTAGATGTTTAGGCACACTGTAAAAACATTCTCGCGGTTGCAAATAATTAAAATATTATAATACTTATACAGGAACTCATCAGGATTAATACAACTTGATTATAATTACATAACAACTGTGAAAGTTTAATGAAGATCAAATATAAAATGTGAGTGCTAGAGTGCACAATGCATAACTCTGACAATATTAATCTGATTGGTCTGTTCAAGAACTCATTCAATATATTATGGTTACATAACAACTGTGTAAGTCTGTCAATTAATGAAAACTGCAAGTATTAGATGCATGCAAGGTCAAATACTAGTAACACAATTTCTGACAATTCAAGGGTGATAACTCCAACATCAATTATCCGATTTGGCCAGTTCAAAAACTTGTTCTAGATATTATAATTATATAACTACTGTGTTAGTTTAATGTGGATCAAATAAATACTGCAAGTGCTAGAGTGAACACATCACATACGACACATTTTCGATGAGTCGAAGGCCATAACTGTGACATTAGTTATCCTATTTGACTAGTTCAAGAACTTGTCCTAGCTATTATGATTATAAGACTACTATGTAACTTTGGTGGACACCAAGTGAAGTCTGCACAAAAGCACACAAGGTCAAATAATGCAAATTTTGATGATTCAAGGGCCACAACTCAGATATCATTACCCTATTTGGCCAGTTCAAGAACTTGTCCAAGATATTATTGTTATATAACAACTGTGCAAGTTTGTCCAGAATCAAATGAGACTGCTGGTGCTAGAGTGCACACGTCAAATAGTGCATTTTTTAATATTTCAAGAGCCATAACTCTGACATTAATAATCTGATTTGGCCAGTTCACCAACTTGTTGGAGATATTAAGGTTATATAACTACTGTGCAAGTTTGGTTAGAATCAAATGAAAAATTGCAGGGGCTAGAGTGAACACAATTTCAATTAGTGCATTTTTAATGTTTCAAGGGCCATAACTCTAACATTAATAATCCAATTTGGCTAGTTCATGAACTTGTCCGAGATATTATAGTTATATAACTACTGTGCAAGTTTGGTAAGAATCAAATGAAAAATGCGGGGGCTAAGTGCACACAAGGTCAAATAGTACATTTTTTAATGTTTCAAGGGCCAGAACTCAAGAACTTGTCTGAGATATTATGGTTATATAACTACTATACAAGTTTAGATAAGTGCAGGTACTGGAGTGCACACAACAAAAAGTGGACGACAGACAACAGGCGATCAGAATAGCTCATCTCAAACTTTGCTAAGTGAGCTAATAATGCTATTTCGCATCAAACTGATCTGGATCTCCATATACTAGTAATGGTATTTTATAGGGGGGGGGGGATATGTTTGCTCTATTTATACTTAAGACCTAGTATATTTTGTTTCATAGAATACAGTCAGATAATAGAAATACTCTTTTTAACCTAGCAAAATATATAAAATGTGCTTCATCTATAAGATTGTCTTTGACACATAGTTGAATGTTGTCATCCTCATTTAATTTCAGCACTTGAACACTGCTATATGAATGTATATGTATCTAAATATATTTGTTAACAAATGTATAGTTTTGCCAAATTAAATACATGTTCTGTTTTGTTCTTAAATTTATTAAAAGCATAAAACAATTAAATTTATCTAGGTATTAAATTGGTCAATGACTCCAAAGAACAAGAAACTATAACAACACTGAGTCACAGCATGGGTAGACGTTGAAAAGCCTTTTTGAAAAACTTAAAATTACCTGCAAAATCATGAATATTATAACTGGTTTTCAATTATTATAAGTCATATCATTATTTGATACAATAATTTAAACTTTAAAATTGTTCCAAGCTACACAGAGCATTTATATACATTAAATAAATAATTAAAGAATTCAATATATCTTTCCGGGCAGTTTTACATGTAGTACTTTGTTCTTTCTTGGGCAGTTTTAGCACTATATCAATGTTCAATCCAATATTATAACATTGTCAAATTTGATAACATTACACATGCGAGACCATAATATGTAGCAACAAGGCGATCACTCGTCTGTTCCTGCTGACATCATGGGTAAACCAGAAATTGGAAGTGGCCTTTTAATAACTGCCTGAAAAAAAAATGAATGCAAGAATAACAACAGAGAAGACTTAACGAATAATGCAATATAGATCATTTAAAAGCATGCAAGTCACTTAAGAAATTTAGTTACTTGTTTTATAGCAAAATCTAACGTTATATGACTGGTAGGTATGCATTTACTGTAGAAAAAACAAATGTTCTTGAACTATCTACTATCATGTTCTTCTAGGTGCTTTTCAAAGGCATAAATTTTAAATAAGTTATTAAAGTACATAGGGAAATATGTCAGTGAAATGGAAACAGAAGAAAAATAATGATTGTATAGATAGAATGATACAGATGAAAATAATGGATATATAACAAACATTGGATGATGAAAGCCAGATAATAGAGTTAAAATAAAGTGTGTCAGAGCAAATTAACCTGTATTAAGCAAAACCTGTTTAAAAAGGCTAGTTGAGCCTCTTCCCTTGACAGCCACTTACGGCAGGTTTGACTGTACAGTAAAATCTGTCTTAAGCAACCAGTCAAGTGAAGGAGCAAAAGTGACCTTAATTGACAAGTGGCTGCTTAATACAGGTTACCCTATAATAGATTTGACTGTATCTCAAAAGTATTTCAGCCAGCTGAGATTGGCCAATCATGTAAAGGAAGAGCTAAAAGCCAAGTTACATACAGTAGAACTTCGAACACTCGAACATAATGGGACTGGACAAAATAGTTCAAGTCACGTAGTTCGAGTCAAGCCTGGTACAACAATCATCGTACATGTACATGGTGTACAAGTACGTTTGTGAACGTGTTATTGAATCCCATGTGTACGCTTTTAACAGGTGCAATAGATGATGTTAATGATATGTATTTCTTGTTTATGCAGAAAATCCAATATACCTGAAAAGGTAATTTCCAAATATGATTAATTGTATTACACTATAATTACTAATTTACCTTTTATCATCATAATTTTATATACTCATGTATATATAGCTATATTTAGCTTTCGGTGTGCGTGAGAATGTAAATGACATGATAATCACACTCCGGTTTTACCGGGTCCTTCACCAAGTTGCTCGGCAATCGTCAAAGAGGCTGACATAGTAATCACCCGATTACCGGGTCTGTCACTAAGTTGCTCAGCCGTTTCTTCTTCAGGTAAATGTGTTGTTAAATGCAACATTGTGCAATGAGACTGAACTTCCCATGTCTAAGATTTATAGGGTAAAATTGTATGTGACACTCTTTACTTTTCAATGTTTTCAATATAAATTGGTTTTATTTTGATTTCATCTTAAATTACAAATAAACATCAAATTAAGAATCAAATTAACTTGTAACCAATTATGAACACACTCGCGTAATTATCATGAACGTCCCGGTTTTAAGACAGTGGGAATATTATGACGTGTAGAAATTATTTCACATCTTTGAATGCGTGAACAAACATGGCAAACTTCCCTGATTTTCTTTATCTTTGATTAGCTGTTCGACCAAAAGGTGCGAAAAACACAGGTACAGAGGTAAGTGTGTTGGCGGGAACTAATTTCTGGTTCGACTGTTCCACCTATCAGTGTTCAAGCCATCAGCGGTAGAACAATAGAAATTAAATAAGTATTTGGCAGGGACCAGTTTAGTTGTTTGAACGATCAGTGTTGTTCCAGCCAACCGAGTTCGAGCTATCGAAGTTCTACTGTATATACATGTATATAGCTCCTGTTTCAGTTTGATATCTACATTGATTGATCTAGCATAAAGTGAAGATTCTTGGACTTATTATGCAAAGCGTATTAATCAATGTAAAATACAAATATGATGTAAACTTATATATAATTTAATACAGTACTATTCTCTTTTATCATGTCAATGTATTCATTTCTGTTGATAAACTGCCTGCATGATAAACGTAGGTTTATCATGTCAATGAAAGTTTATTCACATGACGTCATTATGTAAACTATATTTATACATTCTGACGTGATCAGATCTTTTAACCCTACTTAAAATGAATAAAAAAACAAATTAGAAATATTGACTTGATAAATAAAATACCATGCAAGTGTCCAATATTATCAACTTTATCAGGCTCGGCACGAAAAAATCAAGGACTCAGCACAACTTTGTCCCATTTTTTTTCTAAGCCTTACTGGATAAAGTTGATAATATCAGACACTCACATGGTATTCTCTATATACATGTCGATGACAAACGTAATAACAATGAAACTGTTATTTGGGTTTGTCAGGATCTTTATATCTGACATTCAAAAATAATTTTTATATCATAAAATACAATATACAGTTCTACGAATCTTTACTTACTGTCCATTGTAAGGGTTGTTCCCCTTGTTCTAAAACACAATCAACAACAGTAAATATAGTTATCTCCTGCTTGATTTCTGGTTCCCCTTCTTCTGCTTGCCATGTGAGAGTCAGGCTGGGAACCTTCTTGTCACGCTTGTATTGTTTCTCTTTTATTGGTAATTTCTGGAAGTATCATTTATTCAAACCATAAAGAAAATTGACAAGTTACACTCATGCATCGAGTGGGTAATCAAACAGCTTCTTAACCCTTTACTCCATATAGACGCCTTTGGACACCTCTTATAAAGAAGGCTTTAGACACCTCTAATATAGAAGGCTTTGGACACCTCTAATATAGAAGGCTTTGGACACCTCTAATATAGGTGGCTTTGGACACCTCTAATACTGATGCCTTTGGACACCTCTAATATAGAGGCCTTTGGACACCACTAATATAAAAGGCTTCGGACACCTATAATATAGACGCCTTTAGAAACCTCTAATTTAGATGCCTTTGGACACCTCTAGTATAGAAGGCTTTTGTATTATTAAGTGAATAATGTTTATATTAACTGACAGAGTGGAAAACAGTGCAGGAAGTGCAATATGAACTCTTCCTGCACTGTTTTCAAAGGCTTTCTGTGACTCATGTGGGAAAACGTGTATCTATGGAGTAAAGGGATAAAAGATACTTAATACATGTATCAGGGCATTATGTTTTTGATCACAAGTTTTTTTTAATATATTACAGATGCAATATAGATCAGAGGTTTACCCAATGGTTATAAGTTTACAGACTTCTCAGGTGCAAAATATGAACTTGCGAAAAAATATTGTGCAATTCAGTTTAGTGTTTTCCTAACATTATCAAATCAAGAAAAATAATATTTCAGTAAAATTCACATGAACTTTGTATTGATGAAACACCAGAAGGCGTCTTCATTGTTTTTACAAAAAACTTAAGCCTTACGATGGTTAGTAAAATAGGCTTCCACGTGTTTATGACATCAGGAGGAAAACGATATCGAGAGTCACGCTTGACCATACTGTCTGTAAGTTAACTATATGACAGAGTAGCCTTCATTATATCATCTGCTACTAGGTATGACAGTATAGTTGATTGATTCATTCATTGGATATTTAACTTCATCAGAGTCATCTGTGGCCAAATGGTCCAAGGCGCCATCTCAAGATCACTTACCCCTCATCGCTTAGGTTGTAGGTTCAAGTCACACTCACTCCAAAAACTTTGTGAGAAAGTTTCCAGTTACTTGTGGAAGAACTGTGGTTCTACTCAGTCCGACATTGTCTGAGGTTTTCCTCCACCAGTTAAACTGGATATACCATATATAACCTGAAATGTGTTGAAAATGGCATTAAATCCCATTCAAAAAAAAAAAGAAAAGATTTAGCGTCATTTTATGCCATCGAGGGCTAACAGATGATCAGTAAACAAAACCACAATATCGTATGTCAATCATCACGGAGATTGTTGCCGGGCGGGGATTTTAACTCACGACCCTTGGATTGATAGTCAGAGGCGTAACCGACTGAGCTAATCGGGCCCGGCCATGACAGTATAGAAATCTAAACCTGAAAGTGACATATATACATGTATATAAACATGACCTTACATCACAGTATACTCTCTTGGACACGCCCAACTTGAGCACAAATATGTCAAAAGCTTTGTCAAGCACCGCCATCACCATTGCCTTCTCTTCTAGTGGACCTGCAGTCTGTAATATAACACGCAAATTCTGTCCCCTGCTTTTTCAAAAGATTTTTTGATTCTGGCATTCCTAAGTTATTGCACAGAAACCAAAACAAATTTCAAAACTAAAGGGGCATAACTGTAGAACGACAAATGCCATAACCCCTCAAATTGAAGTTAGCCTTTGTTTATTCATCATAAACATTGTATTAAAATTTCAAAAGGTTTAATTCAAGCATTCTCAAGTTATTGTGCGGAAACCAAAAAAAGTGTGACAGACGAAAAGAAATTACAATTTTTCACAAATTAAAGGGGCATAACTCTACAATGCCAAAAGTCACAACCCTGAAAATCCAACATAGCCTGTGTTTTGTCTTTACAAACATTGTATTAAACTTTAAAAAGATTTGAGACAGGCATTTTTATGTTAATGCACTGAAACCCAAAAGTGTGACGGACAGACAGACAAGCCCAAACTAGTGTCTCCCACTTTTCACAAAGCGAGATAGGTAAGCAATTTTAATATCATAACACTCAATTTTGAGATAGTTATTTACTTCATATAAATACTTAATCAACCTACTGGAATATATCGTTATATTCAAGAAATGATCTCTGTAGACAAGGTTGACATATTTTTTGAATCAATATTTGTGTAAGCAATCAGTCTATTTATATTCCTCATTAAATCAATTATGTGTCGACGTGCCGTAAAACACCATTCATTCATTCATTCATTCATTAAATCAAAACCTGCATAACTTTAACCTTATTAAAGAAATGCATAATGGGAACAGTGATCATGCAAATACAAAATATAAGGTTGGTCTTCACTACTGCACAACCAAGCTTTAGAAATCTTCCCGAAATCAAGAGTTGGATTGAGAACTTGAGTCTTGCAAAAGAATATCAAACATTTCATACTGAGTTTAATAATATAATTACATTTTAATTCTGTACTTGAAATCCCATTTAAAAATGTTAATTTTCACAAGTAAAATTTTGATCAGGTGCTTCAATCTTAAATAAAAAGTTATCCACCTTAACAAAGACAGCAAAGAAGAGCTCACTGCTGAGATCACCAACTCTCTTGGCTGATGTCTTCTTGTCATTACAATGTTCAGCCAACTTGTGAATATCTTGTGGACTCTTTGACAGCTCATCACAATATTCTGCAGGTGAAATCAACATGAACTTATGTATGCAAGGGATATTATCAAATACAACATAAATCATCTAACTCAGTTCAATTTTATTTAGTATTGACTTAAACCGTACCAAAAACAGTAGACATCCATCTGTTGTGATCAGTTTTGGTTATTTCCTTCAGTAAACATACAGACATGTTGGCCTGGACTATAAAGTGCACTAGAACACTTGGCAATCCTTTATACAAGACATGTTTTCATACATCAATCATACAAGTCATTGAGTACTTTTGGCTGTACATGAATTAAATTCACACTTCATCCAAGTACAGTCAAACCTGTGTAAGTAGTCACCTCTATTTAGCAGCCACTTGTCTTAAGCAGTCACATTTGCTATTTCCAGTTTCTATGCTTTCAGAGAAATTTAACCTATATTAAGCAACAACCTGTCTTAAAATGCCACTTTTGCTAGTTCCCGAGACTGACCGCTTAAAACAGGTTTCACTATACATGCAATAAAATAGATATAGAAATAGTGTAAGATATATTCTTATTGAATATTAACATCAACTGAATTATATTTACCCAACGAAGCCCCAAGCAGCCTGTGTACCATGACGTCAGGGTAGCGTCTGATTGGGCTAGTAAAGTGTGTGTATAGTGGCACATTGAGGGCATAGTGGCTGTACAAATTTTCATCATCTATACAACCCGTACAGAAATACTTGGCATTCTGAAATATTCAGATTTGCAGAATTTTTAAAAACTCCATTACACTTATTATAACACATTAACACTTTTTATAACATAATTTACTATACTATCATGTTACATCATACACATATAAAACTGAAGGGGTGAGCTCAACTCAGTCCACTTTGTTTTTTTTAATGGGTTTAATCAACTTTAATGCTATTTTCAACACAGTTCAGGTCTCACTACACAGTTGAATTTTGTGCTTTGTTCTATACAAAATAAGGTCAAGGATTTCCCATGTAAAAAAAGAATTCAACATAGAAATGTTTTGTATTTCTTTTTTTTCATAGCAGGAATGTAAACCCACATAAAAAATGCACAATAAGTAGTAGGTTGACCAGGTTTGTTTTTTTTTTAAAAGAGGGTGCAGTGACACCCTGAGAATTTTTTAAAAAAGAAGTCCTCAAATGCTCATAAATACATGCATATGTTGAAATCCTATAAAAGTCACTTTTTTAACACCAGTGATATCTTATTGAAGTACATGCCATACCAACTTTTGCTCTACTCATCTGCAGCAAGAAATCACAACTACTATGAACCTGGCCTTCTAAAAATTCCAAAATGCAGATCGGTTCAGTTTTTTTTACTTTCGTAAGAATCACACTTATTTTAAAAAAATCACTATATGCTTTTACATATATGCATACCCCACCCACCATGTCAGCTGCACCATGTATTTTCTCCATTTATTCATTAATAGGGAACTATTTCAAGTTTATTTGTGTATTATTTATAACATATTTTATCACAATGTGTACATTTTAATGACTGACATTATGTTTCCGCTTTACAGAATAATTTTCATTATATTAAAAATGCTCGATCGAACAGGAAGTGTCGCAAGAACTGGAAGCTGCGTGAAATAATCACCGTGGAAACCAACGTAACGGTTCATTCAACTTTTTATTTTTTGATATGCGATGTGCAGTAGCTAGTTACTATGTACAATTACCAAAAGCAGCTTGTATATATAATTAAAGTTATTTTTAAAAAAAATGAAACAAACAAGTAACACTGCACGTTTTATCAAATATTTTAATGATTCAAACAATATTCGGTCCCACCATCCAATTTTTGGCTAGCGCTATATCAAAGAAATTACGGACACAAACACAATCTTTTGATTAACGTACAAAATGCTTTGGGCCGCTGATCACACATCTAAGGCGTGCTACATAGCGATAGACTCTTCCGATAAACTCCCCCTAATATCGTTAATGGTTTAGTCAGAAATGACATCATTTCTCACAGGTGACAAAACAATCGGATCATTGGGTTAAATGATATTGCCGCAAGGTGTAATTCACAGTTCAGTATGGCATGGTAAGATTTTATACGACAGATAGAAAATATCTGAACCGATTTTTTTATTAAACTTTGAAAATATCTGTACCGATTTTTTTTTTTTTTAACATTTATTCCACTTTTCATTTACATTATAAATACATAGTATAGCATAGTTGTAATCAAATAACAAATTATCATTATCTTTCTCGCTATAAAACATATCTCTTTCTCTCAGTCTTTCTCCAATTCAAAAAAGGTGTAGATTTTTTTTTTTATTTTGTTACAGTTTTCTAGATATCATTGTTTTTCTAGTGGGAAATAAATGGTAAATTTGATATACTTTGACTAGGTTAAATATATTACACAATGTTCTCCATATACGGTCTTGTGGTAGTAATCCACTAATATAATTGAAAATTGTCATGTGCCAGGGTCCAGATTCTGCGAGTGTCCTAACATTGTTATTAAAGATTATTTTACATATTTTCATTACCAGGATAAAGTTATCCTTTTATATGTCGTATTAATTTATATATTCAGAAGTTTATGCCACTGTGCTTTAAAGGTATCAATTTTTCCGTTTTTTATTGCTATTTCTTTGAGTGATAAAAGTGTATATTTGAGTCTGTTTTTAAAAGCAACAGTGGAAAGTGTTCCATTCAGTCGTCTTGTAGAAAATATGTAATATTTTATTTCAAGAATAATTTGGATTTCTGTTTGTGACATGTTGTTTTCTATATTGGTATTAAATATAAAACATTTTTCATAAAATGAGCATTTTACATTAATAGTAGAGAACCAAGTTTTGAGTTTATTAAGGAATGTTTGTGTTGTTGGACATGTCCAAAACATGTGGACGAGGGTCTCTTCCTGGTTACAGGATGTACATAGAGGACTGTTAATTATTTTTAATGTATGTAGATATTTCTTACATGGTAGAATCCTATGATTTATTCTGGTTTGAAACCATTGTTGTTGTGCACTAAGATTGTTATTAAAAGGTGACGCAAATATTTTGTCCCACGTTACTTCATCTATGACGTAGATCTGTTGCCATTTTAACTTTGATGTAGGTTCATCATTGTTATTATTAAGTATTGAGTATATGTCTTGACAACCTTTTTTAGATTTTGTAATATAATTATATGTTGGAGGTTGTATTGGTCTTAAACATTTTTTATTTAAAGTCATATTGTTTTTATGTACAAACGATTTTATAGCATTTACTACTCCATTGTATTGTATAAAATTTGTTTTTACATTAAATATATTTTTAAATTCCGATTCTGAATAAAAGTCCCCAGTATTGTTTACGAAATCGTTGATAAATGTAACTCCATTATCGTACCATTTTGAGTAAAAAAATGGTTTTCCTCCAATACGTATATTTTCATTAAAAAAGATGGGTGTTTGTAGTATATTATCCATATTTTGAGGTTTCTTTATTTTTATTAATGTGTGTAGTGACTTGAGTACATCTAACCAAAACGGATTTGAGATAGTTCTCATTATTTTCAAAATATAAGAGTCCCCGAAATCTATCAATTTTTTTAATGGTATATGCGTTATATTTGCCCATTTTCCATCATTTAATATTAATCGTCTTATCCAGGTGACTTTTAAAGCTGCTATGAATGCATTAATGTTTATCATCTTAAGTCCTCCTTGGCTATACTCTTTAACAAGAACCGACTGTTTAATTTTAGATGGTCCATTCCAGATAAAACTGTAGAATAGACTATTAATGTGTTTTATAGTATTGAGGTTTGGGTTTGGAAGGGACATAAATAGGTGATTTAATATTGGAATTAGAAGGGATTTGACAACCGTTATTTTCCCTATTGGAGTAAGATATCTCCGTTTCCAAGATTTGATTAAGGTTTCTATTTTTGATATTTTTTCTTGGTAATTTTTTGATATTATTTTATCCAGATCTACGTCAAAGTGTATTCCTGTACCGATTTTTGATTAAACTTTGAAACGAAAACCGGTTTTGAATTTCAGAAATCGGTCCAAAAACTGAAAACCATGAATGAACCATTTTGAAAATATTTCAAAACAAATTACATAGGCCTTGTTTTTAAGCGTAAGAATCATGTTACTGTGGGAAAAAAGGGGCATAACTGTGTAGTGGGACGTTAAGGTTAAATACGGCATATTTAGTTTTAATGGTGGAGAATACCTCAGAACCACATTCTTTTTACAAGTAACTAGAAAACTTTATCACATAAAGTTATCAGACGGAGAGGGAACCTTTGACCTCAGCGGTGAGGGGTAAGTGGTCTTGAGACAGTGCCCTAGACCATTCGGCCACGGGAGACCCCGCCATGGAAGACCCTCAGTCCAAGCACTTTATGTTAGCAAGTTTGCTAGTAACTTGGCAATATGACTGTCAGTGTTTCTACTCAGATTCATTTTGATGTCAACCTCCAACAATAAAACTGGATGCCATGTATAACCTATAATTAAATCCCGTTTTTTTCCTATATAACTTGTACAAATTTTATTAAACAAAACAGAAATTGAATCAAATTCAAAACCTTTTGAATGTTTTAATACAAAGTGTTCAATTAAAGATTACATTGGAAACAAAAAAAAATGTATAAAAGCTAATTTTGACATTTAAATACAAGCATATATTTATTTAAAATATAATGATCAGGAGTTCTTACAGACAGATTACACAACAGCAAATGGTGTCAACATACCTGCATGGGTTTGGAACAGAGAGCCACGAGCACCTGCATCCTGGCCTGGGAGGTATCATCATCACCGTAGTAATTACTCATAGATCTCTGTAACCAAAATCTGTCATATTAGAACATATAACAATGGATAACAAGTTAAACATTTATGTATTTAAGCTTGATTGAGAAGAAAGTTCATAGTGAATCTGTTTCCTGGGTAGAACCAGTACTGATTGTTGCATTTCTAGAGGCTATCAAGTCAAATCTTGGCTTGAACTTGTGACCTCTGGCATGTTGGGCCAGCATTTTACCCACTGCATAGCTTGTCAGGACTGAGCAATCAATAGTGCTTTATCAGTCATTATCAGCTCACAATCTAAGATTTGATTCTAGTTCAATGATTTTGAAGGATAGCAGTTACTTTCGGATGCATTATGCATTTTAAATACATCTGATATATTCTTCAAATAACTCTGTACACCATTTACAAACATGAAAATTGCAAAAAAAATACATTCAATCAAACAAAACAAATTAATTACACCAGAACTCATTCTAACAAATTAATAAATGACTGATTGATTGATCGAATAATTAGTGTCATTTTTATGCCATCACAGGCTAACAGACGATCAGTTAATTTAACCACTGTTTCCTGGGTTCCTGGAAGGTTAACCAGTACTCCAGCACATCCCATACCCACAACTGGTTACTCTCCCGCTTGAATCAGAGGTAAGAGATGAACGATAATGAGACACAATGTTGTATATCAATCATCACAGAGACTGTTGCTGGGCAGGGATTCAAACTCGCAAGCCCTGGATTGATAGTCAGACACTTAACCGACTGAGCTAATAGGGCCCGGCACAAATTAACGTTAATCTCTTGAAATATTGGTAATTTGATCAATTTTGTAGTTTTTCTAAGATCCAAATATTCCACATCCAAAGTAATTAATTGAGTCACATAATAACGGGAATTATAATGGTTTCTTTAAAAAAATGTCAAATGTTTAAACATTATACTGAATTAAGTGAAATAGTTTTGCCTCAGTAGAATTCCATAAACAGAATTGACACCCTAGAACCCATCTTCAGATACCCTGGGTGTCAATTCCAATACACTTCATTCATGGAACTACACAGGCATTGATAATTTGATCACAATAATGAGCATGACCAATAAATGATAACATGACACTCATTTTGGAGGATTCCTAACATTCTGCAGACACTGACAGTGATCTTATACTTACCCAGAACCAAACAGGTTCCTTAGCTTGTTTATTATTTCTTTTTATTTATACATATACTGGAGCATATTTCTTTTTACCAATAATTGAAGGAATCATGACATAATTACCAGTATGATGTGTGTACCACTATAAAGTATAAGGACCATCTGTTAAAACTGGAACATTTTATACAAACATACAATCATCTAAGTATTATAATCATTAGACTAAATAAAGGCATACCTGAATACCTCCGGCACTACTGATGTCTATAAAGATACCAAGGGCACTGCACAAATCTCTCTGTAATATACAACATAAAACACATTACAGAAAACCAGTGTAGAAGTTTCTTTCTCCTGCACAACATGACCAAAATAAATATATATATATGAATATTATAAAAAAAATGATGGAAAATATCAGAAAAATATAAAAGTTTAAGATTTTCATTGCAAGATTAGAAACAATCAAGTCACGCAGAAGCAGTACTTACTGTTTTTATTAGAACCAGTTCATTGTATTTGCTATTATTGTTATATAACCACTGTGCAAGTTTGGTGAGGAACAAATGATAAATGTGGGTGCTAGAGTGAATACATGGTTAAATGGTGCATTTTTTTAATGTTTCAAGGGCCGAAACTTTGACATTAACAATCCGATTTGGTCAGTTCAAGAACTTATCAGAGATATTATGGTTATACAACTACTATAAAAGTTTAGTGAAGATCCAATGAAAAATACGAGTGCTAGAGTGCAAACAACAAAAAAGTTGTGTGAATTATCAAGCGTTCATAACATCCAAATCAGTTGCTTTTCCTTCTCTATAAGTCATTGTTGGATATAACAGTGAAATATTGGCAAGTTCATATGTCCAAAACATACTAGGGGCTGTTACTTTGCACAGTGGCCTACAGGAAATGTGAAAGTGGACTGCAAGGTAGTTCAGTATATTGTTTGGTATTTAAACATAGAGGATGGAAAATATCTTAAGTTTTGTTAATGATGCGTTGGTCTATGGACATACTAGATTTTCCACCATTTTCTCCTGGGGTGGCGGGTGTCGACGGAGGAGAGCTTTGTCAGGAAAATCCCTGTTGATCCTGCGTGCCACCGCCATATTGGCCAGCAACATGTACTCCTCAACCAATCTACAAACGTTTATGGCAAATTTACTATAACATTAAATGCTTTTAATATAGTATTTAATATGAATACATTCAAGTGGTTTATTATATTTACAGTCAAACCTGTGTAAGTGGTCACATCTTTTAAGCAGCCACTTGTCCTAAGCAGCCAGATTTGCTATATCCCATTTCTATGCTTTCAGAACAAATTAACCTGTATTAAGCAACAACTGTCTTAAAATGCCAATTTTACTCCTTCCCAGGACTGGCTGCTTAAAACAGGTTTGACTGTATACTTATTTACTTTATTTTTTAGCTATATTGGGAAATATGCTCTCGAGTATGTTTCCTGGGCAGAACCAGTACCGAGAGTATGTATGAAATATATGACATAAGTTATATAGATCTACATGTACGTTTTAAAAGCAATCATGGCAAAAATAAAATGAAAAATTAATTCATATATATATTTTAATGTTTGGTAGCAAAAAATGACCTTACATGTACATAGCTTTTTTGGTTCAGATAGAAAGTTACCTCCTAGGGATAACTGTTTTCACTCTGCAGAACCTCCTTCCCACCAAAACAGTCTGGACCCAGTTGTTCAAAGCTGTTAGCGTAAATGCTTGTTAAGTGAAGTTTTATAACTCAATATTTTACACACTTAATCATTTTATGGCATTTTATATGCATTTTAAGAAACAAAATGGCATATTTTCATTAAAATAATAACCTATAATGCTGTAAATCTTAAAATATCATGATTTGAGATTTTCACTTAACCCAGGATTATGATAACAAAGCTCTCAACAACTGGGCCCTGGACAAAATTTTAAAACCCATATAAGATTCTTATAATGCAGTTACCTATTACTGTCCTTCTGCTGGTACACCCAGTATCCGTTTGGCATCCCAGACTCCTGGTCCAAACTGTACTGCAACTTGACTTGGTCAAGTCGCAAAGCACCACTTTCCATACGTGCCTTCCGCATATTCTGGGCAATCTATATAAGTGGGATGGTTGGCATATATTATAGCAATCTGAACACTTCCTGCACTGTTTTCCACTCAGTCAATTAATATAAACATAATTCACCCAATAATTCAAAAGCCTTCTCTATTAGAGGTGTCAAAAGGCGTCTATATTAGAGGTGTCAAAAGGCGTCTATATTAGAGGTGCCAAAAGGCGTCCATATGAGAGGTGTCAAAAGGCGTCCATATTAGAGGTGTCTAATGACGTCCATATTAAGTAAAGGGTTAAATTTATCAGATGAGGTAGAGATAAACATTAAAAGCGAGTGCTTAATTTTTTCAAGATGAACCTGATAGATTTTAGACTTTCAGGCTCTAACATGGTATTCTATTTATCATGTCATTACATGTATTTGTATTTTTTCAGATCTTTTTATTTTTATTTACAAAAGCAACAACTAATATTAGTAAAGCAAACAAACGCATGTACATGTATGTACATCTGGAATAAATGCGCCAGAAATTTGAATGAGAAATTAAAACAAATGTGTTTTTTATTGGAAACTGTTCCAACTCGTTTTGATTCTTAATTTGTATTTATTGACATGATAACAGTTTATCAACGGTTGAAAATGTGTTTTCAAAGACATTGATGAAAGAGATTACATGTACCTTGTGTAGATTTAACACCCTTGTTTTTATATCACCAACAGAGAATTTGTCCGAGATTGGCGGAAGTTCATCAACTGTCCAGTCTCTGTCAGGCTGCTCTATAAAACCCTGTAGTAATAAAATAGGAAAGTTACCAGATTGTCCGACATACATCCTTGTTAACAGATACACAATTCAAAAATTCTGGATAAGGATATTTGCATTTTACCAGGATAAAATCTATCTCACCTTAGCACAAAGATAAAACTCTTGTGCTGTTCCATTAGAACCATATAATTATGATATTATGTATAAAAAATATATGATGTAATTATAAAATGTATTGTATAATAGAGATTATAAAGATAAAAAAGATAACAAGAGACCCAAGAGGGCCTGAGGACGCTCTACTGACTCATGAACCCTTGGGGCGGGGTCATTTTTAACCCTAGGGCCACCATTTGAACAAATCTAATAAAACTATAGTTGGTCATCATTACTACATAAACATTTTAAAAATCTGTTGGGCCGTTCATGAGAAGAAGATTTTTTAAGTTTTGGACTATTTTTAGTAATGGCGGCCATCTTGAATTTCGGATTGAAAAAATATTCTCCTATGCAACAGAAACATGCATGTGAAGTTTCAGTTTAATTGGCTTAGTGGTTTCAGAATAGATGAAAGAAAGAAAAAGAGAATTTTCTGTTTTCCCATAGTATCCCTAAGTAAAATTCTAAGTCCCCTTACAGGGCCCCTATAAATTAGAGCCCCTTAATTCTTATCTGCAATCAAACCCCTACATATAAGGATAATTTATGCCAAATATGAACAATCTGACATACCAGATCTCAAGAAAACGATTTTAGTAATTCCCAATTTTTACCCTTTTGGAGCCCCTCCGGACCCCTTAAGACAGTGGAACCCATTCATTTTTACAAATCTGAACCTCCTTCACCAAACAATGCTTCTGTGAAGATATAGGCAAAGTCATTTCCATTTCAAAAAAAAATAAAAAAAATATTATAATGACATGAGTCCCCTAATTGAACCCTTGGGGCGGGGTCATATTTAACCCTAGGGACACCATTTGAACAAATCTAACAATACTATAGTTGGCCATCATTACTACATAAACATTTTGAAAATCTGTTGGGCCGTTCATGAGAAGATTTTTTAAGTTTTGGACTATTTTTAGTAACGGCGGCCATATTGAATTTCAGATAAAAAAAAAAGAAAATCTTCTGTATAGTCTCCTACAGGGTTCATACAGATAAGGACTGATAAAATTCAAGCACTTTTCAAGCACTTTTCAAGGTCAAAATTTCAATTTCAAGCACTTAAATAGATGAACTCGCCATACATACTTACTGTACCTTAGGAGTTCCTGCACAGCTATCAGAGGGGCTAGTAACAGTATTGGGATAGTTACAATATTGTGTAACTAGCCCAGCTGTATATCCCAATAAAGATAACGTAAACATATGAACAGCAACATAAGGCATTAATAAATTAATTGCTAGATTATCATCTCCGCCTGCCCCCTCATTTGCATGCGGCATCAACCGTTTTTATTTTCATAAAAAAAAATAAATAAATAAAAAAAAAAAAAATATTAGAAAATTATTAGAAAAACATCAAAATTTTAAAAATAAAAAATAAAATACTCCCGCTCTACCCGTTTTCAAGAATTTTTTTTTTTTACAAGTTCAGTTAGTTTCAAACAACCAAGTACTCCCTCAGCCCTTAATGTTTCAGATCAACCTTTGCATCCAATTGTTTACCACTTTCTTTGTACTACACAAGTTTATCTTGTGCTCAATTGCGAATTGTCGGCATGGACGTTCCATTTTTATTGTGTTTCTCGCTCTTATCCTGCGACTTCAGGGCTGTATACACATTTTTTCCGAGGCATTGTTATCTGTTTATTACTACCATGTGCTTTTGGATGCAGTGGGTTTCCCCAGATGACGTCACTAGTTCAGAACACAAGCAGCTGCTAAATTGCATTTGAACCTGTTCTCTGTATTTTGGGGTTGTCAAACGGGTGCTATCGGCAATTTTTCTGCGTGGGTAACGAGAGAATTATTTATCAACTGTGTTAAATTTGTTAAGGCGACAAGACACCGTATTTATTTTAAAAATTAGAACAGATGGGCACTGGTTCCCAGCATGCTGCACTGCACAATACTGCTGGAAAACAGATTTGTCAAACTGAGTAGTCTCCCTTCTCTTGCGTATAGTAAAACACGGAGTAAAATAAATGGTGAAGATGGACATTTCATATATTCCGTTACTATTTTTTTAAATTCAAACTCTTTTAAATTCAAGCACTTTTCAATGATTTTTGTTCATTTTCAAGCACTTTTCAAGCACTTTTCCCACTGACATTAAAAATAAGCACTATTCAAGGATGTTTTTAAGAAATAAGCACTTTTCATTTGAGAGGTTGAAAATCAAGCACTTTTCAAATCTGTGCGAACCTTGTCCTATGCAACAGAAACATGCATATGAAGTTTCAGTTTAATTGGTCTAGTGGTTTCAGAGAAAGTGCTGCTAACAGACAAAAGACAACGCACCATCGCATAAGCACTTCTAGCCTTTGGCCAGTAGAGCTAAAAATGATTTATTCAAGATTTACAATATGCAAGAAAAATAATAATTATTGGCTTCTTTTGTTCGGATAAAAAATCTGCCGCTAGAGATGACTGTTTTAATGACAACTTTGTAGTCTCATCCCACCAAAACAGAAATCTGTCTGGATGGAATTTAGTAGGGAGTCCAAGGTAGTAATATTATTCATAATTTTTTTTCAGTTCTGATATATACTGCCACGGGAGACCCAGGGCTCGAATTTAAGCACTCGCCACTCGCAAAATGCGAGCTGTATTTTGAAAATGCGAGTTGAAATTACTTAAGCTGGCATTTTTTTGCGAGTGGATTTCAAGTTGAGAAAATTACTTATTGTATTCATTTTATTGATTTTTGAAAATAAACAAGTATTATCCTGGTAAAAATAACGAGTTCTTGTCAATTTAACCAAATTTCTTTTGCTTCTCGCGCCAAATTACCCCCTTGCAGCACGATTGTCAATGACATGTATTAAATATTTAATATGTGTAGACTGCGTCCAATTGTTTTTGATCTCAAGTTCATTCTGCAAAAAGGGAGTAAAGTTAAAACCCGTCAACAACATATAATGAGTAGACTGCGTCTAGTTTGATTGATCGCGCACTCACTCTATAAAATAAAAGTAAAGTTGAAACCCGTCAAATTTATTGTTTACATATTTTGTCAGCTGTTAAAGTGGCTGATAAAATAACATCTTTTTCTCCATTGAACCGATGAATGGAAGCGAGTCCCAACAAGAAAAAAGAGAAATAATCCTCCTGTTAATACTGTAATGAAATGGGAGCGATAGCTCAATATCACACAGGGCTATAAACTTGACAATGACAAAATGGTGTGTCAATTGTAGAAACCACCGCGATCGACAGATCATCCATAATAATTAAACTATATTACTATGATGTCACAACATTTACACATGTTAAACAATCGTCCTTGGCTAGATCTAGATCTTATTTTAAAACGAAAGGCCATTGGCTATATTAATTCTATAAATAGAAATGTGTGTATGTCTCAATCTTAGTCTCTGTACACTTGTTATGATTTATATTTTGGTTTAGTTAAAGTGTTAATTTATGATATATCATTGTATGCATTTATTTATGGTAGTATAAATAAAGACAATTTTATTTTTTTAAATATTTTGTTTTGTAAAGTACTGCTTTGAATTGTACCTTAACATATATAATAACCTTGATACCATTGTCTATAAATAAAAAAAAGCTAATAATGCATATTAAATAAAACGCAGGCTTTGAAACAATTAATTTTGGGTTTATTTAGACATTTAGGACTACAAGTTTCTGCGAAAATTGGTTTGGCTAGCTGGTTTCAAATTTGGCCAGTTGAAATTTTAGGCACTGGCCAAAATTGCCAGTGCACAAAAAAGTTAAATTCTAGCCCTGAGACCATACATGTAATATATATTACAAAAGATTACCTGTGCATGATCGTATGCCAATTTGGCACACGACTTGATGACAGATCTGCCAAACCATTCATCCTCAATCTGAAACACAAAACAACAGCTATCGTAAAATGTACATTCTGCATGCATTTCAACAATGTGATGATTATACAACACAGAATTGATATCACAATGGCACAGTGATTAAAACGTTAAGTCAGTAAACAAATGGGATTTAATACCAGTTTTATTAAACATACATTAACACATGGCATCAAATTTTATTGATGGTGAAAGACCTCAGAAACATCTCGAGTAGAACCACCGTCCTTCTATAAATAACTGGCCATACATTTTCTCACATGAAGTTTCTGGCCTGAGCTGGGCTCAAGCCCAGTCTTAGCAGTTAGAGGTAAGTAAACTTGAAACTGTTCCTTGAAACATTTGGCCGCTGAAGATCCTCAGTAAATGAAGTCAATGGCTTATATACATGTACTCTATATATATACATGTACATGTTCATTGCGAGTTATACAAATATAAAGCAATCTTTCTATACTCAATGCTTTATCAGTAAAACAGTAAAATGTTATTTTTAAGGAAATTCAAGCCTACCTCACCATCCTCTGTAATTGTCCACTCCACAGAAAAAGTGAGGCGATCAACATCAGGGTTTAAGCTGCACAATTGCTCACACAGTAACCGTGGCAACATGGGTATCACCTACCAACACAAACAACACCATAGTAGAGTTAATATAAACATCATCTATTTAAAGGGATGCTGGGCAATTTTGATAAATTTTCATTTCAAACTTTTTAAATGATTTTTTTTCTGTTCGATGCAAAAATAAAATTGTACCCCAGTTATGTGCAGATTCATAACTGTTTCCTTTTTAGGAAGTGACATAAAACTTGAGAATGGTTGAAAGCCATAATATTTTGTATAATATTCACAGTCATTATATGACAAAATGTGTAACAAATCTTCATCTTTTTTTTAACATTTTTTATTGATATGGTAGAAAATTCCAAGAATTTTAACATATTATGCTTTTTAATTTGCTTAGACATACATATATCTAAAACTATTTCTATAATAAGTTTTTGATGAAGTTTCCGATCATAATACTTTGAGATTAAAATCTCCATACGCTCACATCATTATGTTCATAGGACCGATGTGAAATTGATTTGAAGTGTATACATGAGTAAAATCGAATTTCATATTGTAATCTGTACCTTTAAAGTCGTAGTTTACAAACAAATACATGTAAGATTATTACAAACACATTGCAACTGATAAACTCTGATAAGCAATTAGTCGTTCCCAATTAGCTCAGTCGTTAGCACGTCCAACTATTAATTCAGGGGTCATGAGTTTGAATCCCCACCTGTCAACAGTGTCTGTGATGACTGACATACAACATTGTGTCTCATTATCATTCATCTCTCGCCATTGATTCAAGTTGGAAAGTTATTAGTTACTTGCTAAGATGGGGTGTGTTCGAGTACTGGTTAACCTTCCAGGATCCCAGGAAACAGTGGTTAGATTAACTGATTGTTGTCAGCTTGTTTGGCATAAAAGTGATGCAAATATTCAATCAATCAATCAATTCAAGCAATAAAAGGCTAAATCTGAAAGTCAATACTTTCTTTTAGCCAATATGAGCAGGTAATTTAATATTCCACTTGTTTTCACTACCTCGATGCTGTTACTAGACACATCAGTACATTTAAATTTTTGCAACATGCGCATACATGTACCTTGTGAACCAAATAGACACTAGTTGATCGCATGGCTGCTACACGATCCAAATCAGAATTTTCTTCTATAAAGAAGCTCACATCTGCTATGTGTACTCCAACTTTGTATCGACCTGAAATATTATTTATCAAGTGTACATATACAACGATGAAAAATGGTACTAGTATGTAGTTCGGGTTGAACCACAAATTTTTTATTTTTAGTTTGGTACTAAAATGATCGAATAGAACCAGTGAAATAGAGAATAGTTGTAGGTTTTATCATTTTTATTTTATCGAATGGTCACTGAAGTGGCATGCCTATCTCACGTAGTGCACACAAGTGAAATATAACTGATATTTCAATGAAACTAGAGTATAATATTTTTTTTGTGTGACTGAAAACATGAAAGAATATTTTATAATTTGACTGTTTGAAATAAATTTCCTGTTTGGAACAGATTTGACTGAGAAATATCTATAATTCATCATAAAGCATAAAATGAAAGCATATAATTTGTACACAAAATCATATCAAACTTTTAATGATATATATTGAATGACAAAAAAACAATGACATATTTCTAAGGGTCATAAAACTATACCAAGTTCATTGATAGAGAAATGAAATTGACCGATTATTTGATATAGGACGGTATACTAAAAACTAGCAATTGTTTCCATTTCTTAACAGTTACTGTACACCACTACCTGTACCTCTGACAGGTATTGTTTCTAATGAAGTGCATGTGTACCGACTAGGCTGAAATAATCTGTGCAAAATGTTTCACATAAACACTTAATAACCGGACACAACCACAAAGTTAAAATTAAAATGGCTCATTTAAATGTTCACAAACATAATCCAGTCTTTAACTTTATGATTGTGCCAGGTTACTAACAATGTGTCTATGTGAAACATTTTTCACAGATTATTTCAGCCTAGTTGGTGCAAAACTCCTCTACTCCCCTGTATGTATTTATGAATAAGGAGATGAAGAAATATTCTTACCATTGCCTATGTCTTCACATGACAAAGCGTCGTCAAGATCCCTGGCCGTGGCAGGATCTATAGTGAAGACACAGTCAGACCGGAAATCTCGACGATATTCAAACTCCTCTGGAGGAATGCACCATGGACTCTGTTGTGGGAGGCAGTCCAAAGCCTACAAATACAATTGCACAAAGCATGACTTTTTTGTATAAAGAATTAAAACTGTCAACTACTAGGCTGTAATTGATACATTCAATGTATATCAGGTAGTATACAACCATTTTAATTTTATTTCAATTAATTGTAAGTTACATAAAAAACATACAGTAATGAACATTTTCCGGACATTCAATTTTTTTTTTTTTTTTTTAATTCTATTTAAGATTCAACATGTACATTCTGTGAGTGTTATGTATATAAAATAGATAACATTTATCAGTTTATTTCTTTCATTTAATGAGTATTTTGTGGAAATAATTTAAATAATAAAACATGTATTACAGATTTTCACAGTTGTCCTTTGAATATATAGGAATATGTATACATAATGTAATTATTATATCAAACATTTTCTGTTATTCGCTTGCTTGGTGTGAATAGGAACACGTCAATTTCTGTGATTCTAATATCAAACATTTTTTCTGTTATTCGCTTGCTTGGTGTGAATAGGAACACGTCAATTTCTGTGATTCTAATATCAAACATTTTTCTGTTATTCATTTGCTTGGTGTGAATAGAAACACTGGCTCGAGCTATCGCAGGTAATATGTACATGCAATATTCCAGAACTATCAGTGGATACTAGGTGACAACGATAAGTGACTTTATTTAAAGAAGGTGAAACACAAGTCATTTATTTTTATCTATTAAGATAAGAAACTGTCCCCGCTCCCCTTCAAAAAGACAAAATCAACAACATTCCAGCTGCCATCCCTTGTGTTGCAGAAGCTATTCTTATTTTGAAAATTGTATTTCTGTTTTTTTTGCACCATCTAATACATGCACAAAACAGCATGAAGATTTAAAACATGCAGTTGGTTGGGTTAGCTGAAACATATGTTGCATGTTATTTTCAAGTAAATTTCACTAACAGTCTCACTCACCTCTTGTGGGAATTCTTCAAAATCTACACCATTTTCTATCAGCATTCCCTCAGTCTCGGGTTCTATCTCTCCAGCTTCACCAAGACTCTTCGCAAGATGCCTTCAATCATATTTTAAATGAGATATAAGACATATAAGTGAAAGTCATATAAAGTTTGAGGTATAAGATATAACTGAAATATGTTCATCTTACTGAAAATCAAATGAAGTAAATGTACAATGATCTGCAGAAACGAGGAACATTTTTTCAGTACAGTCAAACCTGTGTAAGTGATCACCTTTATTGAGGAACAACCTGTTAAAAGCAGTCACATTTGCTATTTCTCATGTCTATACTTTCAGAGCAAATTACCCTGCATTAAGCAACACCCATCTTTAAAAGGGCACTTTTACTTCTTCCCTTGACTGTTAAGACAAATTTGACTGTATTTCAATATTGCAAAATGTTGCATTCTTTTGTAATCCATTTTCTTTTCAAGATTTTGTTACTTAATGTCATTTTCAACTCGACATATGTTTTGATATGGCACAAAGTTACATTGGTGAAGGATCCCGTCAGATTAAATCTGAGTAGAACAATCATACTATTGCAACAATTATCTTAAATCAGGTTCACTGCCTTTTTCAACACATTAAAGTTTACATAATCCATCCTATTTGTTGTTATTCATGAATCTGAGTAGAACCACCATACTTCTACAATTAACTAGCAATCTTATAATTTCTTTTTTAACCCAGAGCTCTAGGTTCCAACAGACTATTTCAGCAGTGAGAGGTAAATAAACCGGAAGACAACATCCTTACACTAAACTTTATGTAGAATAACTGTACATGCAGGAACAATAACAAAAGACCCACCCATCTGCATAGTTTGAATCTTGTCTCCAGTCAGTTATTCGGGCCACATAGAGAGTTTTTGCATGATCCTCGGGTCGTTCCAGGAAATCTGATTTAAAACAAATAAATAATGCAAAACAATATTTGAAACTGTACAGGAGCAGAAATAAAGAAACAAGTTGATTTCATAAAATACATGTATAATTCAAAGGAGAGGTCAGCAAGCCAGTTTAATAGTGGCAAAGCAGAGGACAGCAAGGCTGAAGTGCTGTGTGGCTATTGCAGCGTTTCCTTTCTTGAACTGACCTGATCATATCACTACTGTCCGAGTAACCTGTCCTTGAAATGCATAAATTTGCTTTACTTGATCCTGTGGATGTGACGGTAATCTCATTTTTCAATGGAACTAAACCAAAATAGATATATAATCATTATAGGTCCCTGGGTCCAAAAGGATTTCAACAAGGTTTTCACCAGCAAAGTGTCCCGGCCTGTGGAGGGCTGGGATTATAATTGACTGGTGCATAGTATCTTTACATCAACACTATGTAGAATTTACCTTAAGCTACACGTATAAGTTATCCAATATTTCTAAGTATGTATATTATGATGAACAGATTTTTCTTTGTGGTGCACTAAATTAAATTCAGTTACTGCCTTTCATGTTTTCTATCTGTTTGAATGCTCAGCTCAATATGATACATAATCTCTTTATTTCCACTATTCTGTACACTGAACAGCAAGACCTCAGGGGGTTCCCAGCTAGCAAAAGTAGCACAGATCACCCTCAGGAGATTAACGGCATATACATCAGGGTCTTTAACAATTTTGGGAAGAATGCACAGCTAAATATGATACATAGTCCCTGTGCTCTACTGGTTTATACATGTTGCTGTCATTATGAAAGTATTTTGAAATTTCCCACCTCTTGCCCACTGTGTAAATAAGAATACATTTTACATTTTCTGTGCCAGATGGCCACAAAGCTATTGTCAGCAGTAATGTCCCTTTCAAAAATAGGAATAATATTAAGGAGTGGATATATAATGGAGTAACTTAAATTAATATTTTCATCTAGTATGTTAACTGTATCATTTTCAGAAATAATGTCAAGCAATTTACAAAAAATGTAATGTATCCCTTTTAGGTGCATCACCTATAACTTTCTGTTCAGTATGATGGAAAATTAATTGAATCACAAAGAGGAAGATCCCATTAGAAGATAATGGTTGATTCCGTCCTTGTGGTTTATTCTGTTTATGAGAAATTCGTACATACACAAGTAGGCATTTTCCGTTTTATTCGTCGATGTTTTAACATAATCCGATACTGGCTGATGAGCAACTTTATCGATGACTGCGATTTAGTATTTGGACAACAAAATTAATCTATTTTATAATAAAGAGATAAAATACAATATAAGTTATTGAACAGAATATCCACAATACATGTATATGGTGTTTGATATAAAATTAATGTGAAGTTTTAATGCTAAGATCGAAAATATACTAGCGAATATAGGCGAGGCCTTTTTCAGACAGCAGTCTCTGTATTTTAAATAATTCAACCTGATTTATCAGCAGTTTATAGGAAATACAACATACTTGCTGGACAATCAGAGATTGGCAACATTATCCGCGGCATCCTGTGGTCATTCGGAGAGAACAAAGCTTTGTCAGCATTCTTGTCTTGGAATGGCTTGATGTGACCCGTACAGGCGCGGGAATGTTTTCTTTCAATTATAGCCACAACCTGTAAATTACAAAATAATTCTGTCTGTTATATGTACGATCTACTTTAACAAAGGAATCCATTAATAAAGCATTAATTGACCATATATATTACACAAGATCAAAGAAGAGGCTAAAGAAGGAAGGTAGTGAAATTGGTAAGATTCGGGTTCGATTCCATACTAAACAAGATGTCCTTTCAAAACACCATCAATACTGGCTCTATCCAGGAAACTAATTTGAGAGTGTACATATATAAATTATGAGTAAATGGGAATGGTTATTAACTACAGGCAGATGCTTGTTTTGCTCTTTATTAAAGCAGAAATGTGTTCCAGGTTGACCAGTTGGCATTTTTTTTTTTTTCACAAAACGAAAACTTTCATGTACATCAATGGAATAGACAAGATAGAATCTAGCTTAATAGTTATGACCTGTAAAGGAAACAAGAATCGTAGGGGAAAACATCAGAGTTGAATCATTTGTCATACATTATATTAACACAAATGACTATTTCATGTTGATGAAGATGTTTGTACTGAGAATATTTAGTTTACATGTATGACACACTGTCATGATGTGATGTCTGTTATAACTGCATGTGAAGATAGGCATACATGTACATGTAGGAACAGGAGGGAAGAGAAGTGATATTTATTTTATTTATGGAGGTTGAAGGAAGAGACATTAAAAATAGTGTGCACTCAGTTACAACTACATGTAGAGTGCACACAATTACAACAAGAGGGCACTCAATTACAACTGGAATGCACTTAATTTCAACTGGAGTGCACTCAATAACACCAAGAGTGCACTCAATTACAACTAGAGTGCACTCAATTACAACTGGAGTGCACACAATTCAAACTAGAGTGCACACAATTACAACTAGAGTGCACTCAATTACAAATGAAGTGCACACAATTACAACTAGAGTGCACTCAATTACAACTGGAGTGCACACAACTCAAACTAGAGTGCAAACAATTACAACTAGAGTGCACTCAATAACAACAACAGTGCACTCAATTCCAACTGGAGTGCACATAATACAAACTAGAGTGCACTCAATTACAAGAGTGTGCTCAATTACAACACAAGTGCACTCAATTACAACAAGAGTGCACTCAATGACAACACAAATGCACTCAATAACAACAAGAGTGCACTCAATTACAACAAGAGTGCACACAATTTCAACTATGAATGCACTACATTACAATTAGAGTGCACACAATTACAACTATGAGTGCACTCAATTACAACTATGAGTGCACTCAATTACAACTACGAGTGCACTCAATAACAACTACAATGCACTCAATGTAAATTTCACGATTCAATGTCTGTAACTCAGACATTAATTATTCATAGTAGCCAGCTCAAGATCCTGTTCAAGACAGTATGACTATGTAACTATGGCCTAATTCAATGCTAGAGAGATCATACTATCAAATAGGACAATTTCTGATGATTCAAGAGCCATAACTCGTAAACAAATAATTCAATTTGGCTAGTTCATGAACTTGTCTCAAGTTATATACCATATGAAAAAATAATAGGTGCTAGAGCGCACACAAACTAATAGTTTACAGATGGACAGACGATTGAAGGACATTGAGCAAATTTACCTTCAGCTAAAAATAGTTTACCTTGCCTGTTCGCTGCAACATTTTCTTGAATTCTGGTTTACCTTCCTCTCTAAACAAACTTTTCAAGACCGGACTTCCTGTTGACAAAACCTCATTTAAACTCGTAAACCTTTTCTTTGGGGATTCACTGCAACCCCTTGGACTACTCGTCTTTGAAGGCGATTGACTTGAGACATTAAATTGTCCAACTTTTAGATCACTCAAACCCTTGGCAAGATTTCCCTCGACATCTTTTTTACAAGACTTCTGCGAAATGTTGAGTTCTACAATTTCTTCACTCTCAATAACAACCTCTGGGTCAGAGTCGTTATTCTCAGGTTTGGTCATATTCTCCTCGAGAATTTGTAGCTCATCTTTATTCAACTGAAACAAAAAAAACATCATAGTCATCAGAAGGTTATACATGTATACACAAATAAGGTGCTATTATCTACTGTCCTTTTCAAAATCATGAATGATTTTAAAAAGAAACAGTCCACATTGTAACATGGGCAATCTCATAAATGGTAAGAACTATGGACCAAAATCATGAATATTTGAATCTCAGTGAAGCACAGTCATAAAGTTCATTGATCCCCTCTGGAAATGATTTCTCTTGGGAAAGAATCAGCCCCAGTGAAGGAATTATCTAAACAATTCTCCTCCACATCCCCCACCACACCTTCACACCAACACCTTCAAATCTCCCACCCACACAACTACATTACCACCAACACCTCCTTATCCTCAATCACATCTCCACATCCCCCACACATCTTCCCACCAACACCTTCAAATCACCCCCACACACACACCTCCGCATCCCCACCCTCACAACTACATTACCACCAACACGTCCTTATCCTCAACCACATCTCCACATCCCCCACACACACCTCTTTATCCTCTTCCATTCACACCTCCACACACACCTAAACATCCCCACCAAAACCTCCCCATTCCCACCCACCCACACACAACCTCCACATCCCTACCAACACACACCTTCACATCCCAACCAACACACACCTCCACATCTCCACCTACCCATACTTCCACATCCCAACTCATACACAACTCCACATCTCTACCCACACACACACACACCTCCACATCCTAACCCACCCACCCACACACCTCCACATCGCAACCCACCCACACCTCCACATCCTTACACACACACACACACCTCCACAGCCCTATCCACCCAAATCTCCACATCCCAACCCACACACACCTCCACCCATCCACACCTGTACATCCCAACCCACACATACATCTCCACCTATCCACACCCCTACCCACCTACACCTCCACATCTCAACCCACAAACAGATCAACATCCCCATCCACACCTCAACATCTCCATCAACACACACCTAATCATTCCCACCAAAACCTCAACATCCCCACCCAAACCTAAACATTCCCACCAAAATTTCAACATCCCCACCCACCCACTTACCCCCACACACACACACACACCTAAACATTCCCACCAAAACCTCAACATCCCCACCCACACACAATGACTGAGCAGAATCTGTACAACATTATACACATGTATTAATATTTTAGAAAAGACACTTTTTGAGTGTAAGTCTCACTTTTTCCTCATCTCTACCCACTATTTTGTTTTAGACTTTTGAGAAATAAGCCATGAGAATACATGATTCACGGGAATGAAATATTTTAATTCCATTTACCGGTTGGAGACATACATGACATTGTATGCTATCATTATTACTAAAATTTAATTTAATAAAGCATACAACAGATTATCTTACCTTCCAGTCGCCTTCTTCACCAACATGTACAGCAACAATGTCCCCATTTAAGGCCCTATTTCTGTCCTTCAATCCACATATTATTATGTCTGAGCACCCATCCTGTAGAATTAATTATAAAACATAGTTCATTACGGTTATAAATTCATTCATTGTTTTACTTGCTGGTACATCATTTTACTAACTTTCTAACCCTTGTGAATATAATTCTTTTGAAAATTTTCAAAAATACTGCATAAATGAAATGTCCGCATGTGTCCACAATTTGTTCTGATGAAAATCTTAAGACTTATAAAGCAGGTCCCCGGTTCCTAACCATGAGTACCGATTAGTACAATATGTAATTGTACAGACTTGAAATTGTATATACATTGATATAGTTCCAGCAGAAAATATCCACTGGTCCACAAAGTCTGTATTCAATTAAAATATGCTTGAGATCCTTTATTCTTTTAAAAAAATATGTTTGAAAATGATTTATAATACAACTTTAAATCAAATAAATACATCCTTAAAACAAGAAGATATCGGTGGAACGGATGGATGCTTCTCAAGTGAGTGTTTTGACTCTGTACCGGCTACTTGGTTGAAAAATACCAAACTGCATAGCAGGTAATGATGCATCCTAGCAAGTTTCCCAAAATTCCAACATTGGTTTGTAGAGAAATAGCGCGGGTAATAATTTGGTCACAGACACATAACTCCGTAAAAAAATCAAACTGGAACACATAGACAATATGCACATCTGCACCTGGTAATGATGCACCCTAGCATGTTTCATAAAATTCCAACATGGGGTTGTAGAGAAATAGCGCGGACAATAATTTGGTCACAGACAGAATGAAAGGGCCATAATTGTGTTAAAAATCACAGAACCGAACACAAAGACAGTATGTGCATCTGCACTTGGTAATGATGCATCCTAGCAGGTTTCACAAAATTCCAACATGGGGTTGTAGAGAAATAGAGCTGACAATAATTTGGTCACAGACTCAATCAAAGGGCCATAAATCCGTGAAAAAACATCGAACCGGTATAGACAATATGCGCATCTGCACTTGGTAATGATGCATCCTAGCATGTTTCACAAAATTCCAACATGGGGTTGTAGAGAAATAGCGCGGACAATAATTTGGTCACAGACTCAATCAAAGGGCCATTACTCCATGAAAAATCACCGAACCAGAACACATAAACAATATGCGCATCTGCACTTGGTAATGATGCATCCTAGCAAAGTTCATAAAATTCCAACATGGGGTTGTAGAGAAATAGTGCGGACATGAATTTGGTCACAAATAGAATCAAACGGCCATAACTCCATGAAAAAACATCAAACCGGAACACAAAGATAATATGCACATCTGCAATTGTTAATGATGCATCTTAGCAAGTTTCACAAAATTCCAACATGGTGTTGTAGAGAAATAGCGCGGACAAGAATTTGGTCACAAATAAAATCAAAGGGCCATAACTCCATGAAAAATCATCAAACCGGAACACAAAGACAATATGCGCATCTGCACTTGGTAATGGTACATCCTAGGAAGTTTCATAAAATTCAACATAGGATTTTAGAGAAAAAGCGCGGACAAGAGTTTGGTCACAAATAGAATCAAAGGGCCATAACTCCGTGAAAAATCATTGAACCGGAACACAAAGACAATATGCGCATCTGCACTTGGTAATGATGCATCCTAGCAAGTTTCATAAAATTCCAACCAGAGGTTGTAGAGAAATAGCACGGACATGAATTTGGTTACAAACAGAATCAAAGGGCCATAACTCTGTGAAAAATCATTGAACCGGAACACAAAGACAATATGTGCATCTGCCTTTGGGGGAGCATAAAAATATTTGATTGCTGTGCTCCAACCCAGTATTTTTCATTTGGGTAGGTAGGTAGCTAATTTTTTGGTGTGCTAAATTTTGATTTTGCATAGTCACTATAATTAAAAATGGACAGAAATCATGAAAATTTTTTTTAAAGCTTTGAAAGTCAATAAAAAAGTTTGTGTAGCTGCAATTTTGAGTGAGTAGGTAGCAGCACAGCAAACAACATTTTTTTAAGGATGGCCTGAAAAACATTCAGCAATTATTGCAGACAGACTTTTTCTTTTTTTTTTTTTTTTTTTTTTTTGAAAATTACATCAACAATGAAAACTTACAGGGTGCGGCACATACGCTTCTTCAAAATTTCTGGGATTGATTCGTATAGGACCCTGAAATATATAAAATCTTGAAAATTATTCAAACTTTTCTTTGCAGTAGAAAATGAAAGAAATATATATACGGTATGCATGGATACTAGTAAATATTATTAGTGATACAGAAGGCAACATCAACTTGTCTTTATTTTTTGTAATTACTTTAACCCTTTACTTCTTATAGACGCCTTTGGACACCTCTAGTACAGACGCCTTTTGACACCTCTAATAAAGAAGGCTTTTGAATTATTTGGTGAATTATGTTTATATTAACTGAAAGTGTGGAAAACAGTGCAGGAAGTGCAATCTGAACTCTTCCTGCACTGTTTTCAAAGGCCTTCTGTGATTGGTATTTATGGAGTAAAGGGTTAACCCATAGATACACGTTTTCCCCCACCAATCACAGAAGGCCTTTGAAAACAGTACAGGAAGAGTTCAGATTGCTTGTAACCAGCAATCTGAACACTTACTGCACTGTTTTCCACTCTGTCAGTTAATATAAACATAATTCACCCATTGCCGATATGTGGTGAATTAATGCTTTCAATTTGGAAGAGTCCAAGAAAATGCTTACGGAGCAAAGTGTTAAACTCAAATAGTATGCAATTTAGCACACTATTGAGTCTTTGTTTTGTCTTTCCCTTCTTAAGTTTGAGTATATGTCTCTGCTTGGTGACTTTGGTATGTTATCCTACTTAATGACTTGGATATACATGTACCTAATTCACCCAATAATTCAAAAGCCTTCTATATTAGAGGTGTCAAAAGCAGGCCTTCTAAAATTGCCGGTTTTTCGGTTTTTGGACCGATTTCTGAAGTTCAAAACCGGTTTTCGTTACAAAGTTTAATAAAAAATCGGTCCAGGTAGTTTCAAAGTTCAATAAAAAATCAGTCCAGATATTTTCTATCGGTCGTATAAAATCTCATAAATTACTCTTACCATGCCATACTAACCTGTGAAGTACGCCTTGCGGCAATATCATTTGACCCAATAATCCGTTTGTTTTGTCACCTGCTGTGCAAAATGATGTCAATTTCGACTAAACCATTGACGGTATTAGGGGAGTTTATCAGAAGAGTCTATCGCTATGTAGCACGCCTTTGATGTGTGATCAGTGACACATAGCGTTCTGTCGGTTCATCAAAAGACTGTAATTTCATTGATATACCACTAGCCGTAGCTGGGACGGTCGGATCGAATATTGTTTGCGTCATTAAAATATTTGTTAAAACGTGCAGTGTTACTTGTTCGTTTCATTTTTTTAAAAAAATAACTTTAATTATAAAATTAATGATATTAATTAATGAAAGTGATAAAACCCGGACCGATTTTGTTTTGATGTGGGACAGGTTCTGAATGATTTATTTTGGTGGTTGAACCGTAACATTGGTTTCCACGGTGATTATTTCACGCAGCTTCCGGAACTTGCAACACTTCCGGTTCGATCGAACAATTTTTAATATAATGAAAATTATTCAGTAAAGCGGAAACATAATATCAGTCATTAAAATGTATACATTGTGATTAAGTATGTTATAATTAATACACAAATAAACTTGAAATCATTCCCTATTAATAAATAAATGGAGAAAAAACATGATGCAGCTGACATGGTGGGTGGGGTAGGCAAACATGTAAAGGCATAATGTAAGGCAATTTTAATGATTTTTTTAAAATAAGTGCGATTCTTACTGTAGTAAAAAACCTGGACCAATTGGCATTTTGGAATTTTAGAAGGCCTGGTCAACAGGTGTCTATATTAGAGGTGTCTATATGAAGTAAAGGGTTAAGCAAGATCTGATTACAATATTTTTGTACATTTCTCTATATAACTCCAGGCCAAGAAACAATGTAGTCCGTCTTACATTGATATATACTAAATTCAGAGATGCTAAGATTAATGCAATTAATTGTACAATTCCCGATATAATGAACTCAGATATTAGACCTGTATCAGTGTTCCTCTCTTCAATCCATCAGAGACATCAGCTTTGGGTAGATACTCTGCAAACACTATCTGAAGCAAAAACATGTATTATGTATAATCAATTGTTTTCACATTACAATGTTATATCATTTCACATTATTTTTCAACTCATCACAGGCTATATTTGGCATGTCCAGTTATATTGCTGGAGGAAAACCTCAAAATGAATCTTGATAGAAAAACACTGAACAAGAGTGTATTGAATTAAAATGAAACACCACCCATGTAAGAATGCTCAACTTGTGGCTTAAAAGCAGTAAAGAAACTATATTATACAACAAAAAAAACCATAACACTAGTCATGAAAACACTAGTCACCAGGTAAAGGAGGTACATGTATATCCAAGTCATTAAGTAGGATAACATACCAAAGTCACCAAGCAGAGACATATACTCAAACTTAAGAAGGGAAAGACAAAACAAAGACTCAATAGTGTGCTAAATTGCATACTATTTGAGTTTAACACTTTGCTCCGTAAGCATTTTCTTGGACTCTTCCAAATTGAAAGCATTAATTCACCACATATCGGCAATGGGTGAATTATGTTTATATTAACTGACAGAGTGAAAAACAGTGCACGAAGTGTTCAGATTGCTTGTTACGAGAAATTTGAACTCTTCCTGCACTGTTTTCAAATGCCTTCTGTGATTGGCGCGGGAAAATGCATATCTATGGAGTAAAGGGTTAAGTAAAATATCATACTGATGTATTTTTGCGGAACTGGGGCCACATGTAAAATAAATTGGGAGTGTTTGATTAATACCCCATACTGTGGTGCCTGAGTAGCTACAATATTTATATGCAAATAAAGAAAAGTTAGGAGGTAAAATAGTTTATATTCAATAAACCCCCAATTTAACTCAATTACCCAAAATATAATTAATTACCCAAAATATAAGTGATCAAACATAAATCACTTACAAAATATTAACTGTTATAGTTTACTCTTTAATCACTGTCTCTATCATTTAAAAAGTTAAGTTTCAAATCAAAAACCTTTTTTTTTCGTTGTCGTTTTCCTTGACTTTTTGGAGTGTTGCCTTGACCTCTGTCTTCCTTGTCTGGGGTTCTGCACTTTTCACTATGACCCTGTTCCCTCATTTGTCCGTTTTGTCTCCATTGCAGCTGTGAACTACCACCATGTCCTTTGTCATACTGCTGAGCTCTATTTTGGCCTCTGAAGTTTTGCTGCTGCTGGTACTGTTGCTGCTGTTGAAGCTGCATTTGTTGCTGTTGCCACTGTTGCTGCTGAAGCAACTGTTGCTGTTGAGCAGGCGAGTTAAATAAAGGTCCACGCATCAACTGTGGTGTATTGACATAGGGAGTGGACATTTGTCTTCTGTTGGCACTTTGATTGATATTTTCATTTAAATTTGATTGGTCCACACCTGTTTGAGACGAAAGTGTATGCTTCTTGTTTTTGGATTCCTTTTTGGCTTTTTGACCTTGTTGTTGACCTTTGCCTTGATCTTGTCCAAGCAAAGGTGAAGGCTGAACCGTATCTCTCGGTCTGGCATCATGACCCAGGAAGGCCTCGTTCTGAGCTTGCTGGCTCTAAAAAATATTTTAGTTAGATTTCTATCATCAATAAATGAAACAAATCAATTTAAGATGTTTTACATTAAAACTAAAATTGTCTCCATAGAACACAGATGACCTAAATGTTTGTAAATTTTACCCCAAAAATTAAAGCTGAAAAGGAGGCATAACTTCTTAAAGATTTGATCAACATTGACAGATATCAAACTTTACCTATTTTTATAGTATACACCAAATATTAATTAAATACATAAACTATAACTAAGTTAATGATCAAACAAATTTGACAGATGGGCAAATGGAAAAATGGTGGTTGGGATTTGGTGTGGTGCGTGTGGTGGTGGGGGTACAGAAACTGTATAACAGTAAACTAGATTTATTTTTTTTAAACTATATGTCTCCCTCTCATATAATTATGAAAATTATCTTATATATATTATAATTGTTAATGTTCAAAACTAGCATGTTTGAGAACAGAGGATTGGGCTGTTAGAAAAACTGCAATGGAACAGAAAAACAATTTGTATATGCTCATCAAGGTTTCACATTGATCATGCACAAAGTGTCATGTGGTTGTTGGTTTTGAAGACAGAACACTGACAAGATTTAAAACAAAAATTCAGTCAAAGTTAGTTTCAGTGAATTAAAACTGTTCAAGAGAGAAAAGCGGGGACAAGATTCTTTAGTTCCAACATTGAAAAGGACTGCAATAGACTGAAAGTCATCAAAATGGAATACAAAAGGGATAACTAGACCTCACACTGATCCTTCTAAGCAAGTTTTGGTCAAATCCAACCACAGATGTTTTGAAAGTTCTCCGGACAATATTTTGTGACAGACAGTCCGTCTGGAAAACTCAAAAAACAATATGTCTCCAAGAGAGGAAGAGACCTACTGGCAGAAATTGTTATAACAAATAACTTATTTAAAAGAGACTAAGTTGTTTCTGTTCTGATACTTTTTTTGTGAAATGCTTGAAAAACAACAAAAGGTTTTGGACATACACAAAACCCTAAATCTAAAAATGCCCAATAACCAGTTGACAAACATGTACATGTAATCTTCAAATGCATTAACCATGACCAATCAAACCTGAAAACGCTTCATAATATGCACCTTTGTGTATTGACCAGTACACTACAGATGTACATACATAGTATTGGGCTATTAATCAACCATTAATTGGAGACCAGAGTTTAAATAGAATAATTTGTATAAGCTTACCTTCGAGAACATCAGGGCAACTGCTGGACCAACTTGAAGTTTATCCCCACGTAAAACTATTTCTTCAGAGGGATTATCTTTAGCTGGTACCTCTATGTTAACGCCTAAAAGGGAACCAGAATATAATTATGTAACACCTGGTAGTTTTTTTAACACATATTTGGTTTTTCATCATTCAAAATGTCTGACTATAGTCGAAAAAGGTAAATGTTTCAAGTGACCTTTTTTACCTTGTAATATTTATCACAGAACTTACAGACACAGGGGTATAACAAACCCGCGACTTATTTTTATATAAGCCTAGTGTACTATTACTTCTGATTCATCAATCAATTTTTTCATATAGCTTGGTTCACGTAAGTCAAATGCTACTACTTTCTGACCAGGTCAGAATATCTAGAACAAAGGATGTCGGTTTGTCTATATTGCGATGTTTTCCAATCATGAACAGATATTTTTTGCACAAATTATTCCTAAACAATTTAGTCTGACATAATCGTAACTGCCCACGATTATACACAACACTGCTTTAAATTGATTTACACCGACAAACAATTGTCTGTCTTGTTTATCACACATCAGTCACCATATTTTTCAATCACATGATTCAAAGCTTGTAAAAATGGCCAAATTATTTTTGTCTAAATTATCTGTCTATACGACAGAGAAATATAATTTAAGAATAGAAACAATGTTAGCAATCATTTCATGGTAAGTTGCACAATGTATTGAAAAAAAACAGGCAGAAAGATGTTTGCATAAAGTTCCACAGATGAGGTCTCATTCCCCATGTGGGATTTTCCATTGCTGCAATGTTTATAACGCAGTCCCGCTTATATTGCGGACTGATTCTTTGGTTCCTAAAAACAGCTTTATTGTGAAAAGAGTGTTCATATGAAATTTTATTCATATAGAATCTTGGAAAAGTAAAATGTTATACATGTATGTGATATACTTTCTGTGCATGTCTAACCAAACAGCAATATTTCATTCTTACCGGTGATACCATATATCTCCCGAATGTGTTTACGGTGAGATCCCACAATGTAACGATGTTCCTCTTTCTTCACAATCACAGAGATTACTGTTGTCGTGTCCGTAAATGTTACAGGTAATTGCTGAAGGAAAAAAACAGCATTTTAAAATCATGATAAAATTCATGAACTACATGTACATAATATAAATACTTAATGAGACTATTATTTCAGGACGTCAATATCAAAAGGCAAGGAAAGAAACAAACGTGGACCCCTTCCCTGATCAAAATTAGAGTTTCTAAGTCAATAGGCCATCAATTTTAACAAACCCGGCTGAATGATTTATCTTCAAGATCACACTGATGTTTATGCATAAATCAGCCATTTGAAGAAGATTTCGCACTGGGTTCCCAAAAACGGCGTAATTTTTTATCGTCAACAGGTCTGGCAACGTACATGACGATACTATCAAACGGAGAAAATACAAGGCTGTGTCTGATTGGTTAAAATTCGCTGTATTTTCTAAACGTCATCTGATCCAAGTCATGGAGATGCTTACTCTCCAAAATTTTCCATAAGCGCCTCAGTGACTCGGATCAGACTGGCGTGCTTCAGGGCGTGGCCAGTTTAAAATAAAAAAATAAAGCTGTGGATATCCGAACATGCTACTTGGGTTGCGACAGATGTTGTCTGACAAAAATTATGCTGTTAACACCAAACATTTACCTTTAAACATCGTTTTTGCTTTACTTACCCGATCAATCTTGAAGATAAATCGATCAGCGATAGAACGAGACAGGGCTTGTTAAAATTGATGGCCTATCGACTTAGAAACTCTAATTTTGATTGTGGAAGCGGTCCATGTTTGTTTCTTTCCTTGTCTCTTTATATACTCTAGGGGACGTGCCCATCCCCTTTAAACATAATTATCCACTCCCCAAGCTCCTGCGGTCTTTTACATCCCAATATGTGTTGGCCTAATTTTCATTTGATTACCTTTACCACGTCATACTCTATATATCTATCTGTATTTTTCGCTTCTCTACCTGTCACCGATCTTTTTCTATCTCTCTCATTTCATTGTCAACACCTCCAGCTGAAGATTTTATGCCAAACATCTGGTATCATGTTGTTTTTTTTGACAGGTTCCCGCGAAACCAAACGGTGCTAATATAAACACATCGCAATTTCTACTTTATAGTTGGGTTACAAATATTTTGAGTAAATTATACAGCTGATTTCTGATTACCTAGCAAACACATGTGCGCTAAAAACGACAACAAATCATAATTCAAATTTATTTCATAACGGTTTTTGCAAATGTGTGAGTTGGAGTGCTCTCCCTTGTATCACACGCACCTCGTAAAAGCTACACGTTTGTAATATTTGAAATGTATAACGCCCTCGGTGATAAAAACACGTCGATTATGTCCAGAAACAACTTCACAACAAGATCACAAACCGCAAACATACTTTATGCTAATCGACCGAAATAAAGATAGATTCTGCTCATAAAATTCAGACAAAATACCCCAGTCTAGCTACTTTTAATTAAAATATACCACCACCCATCAGAATTAAAATGGCCATTTTACCCACCACCAACAGTAAAAAAAAATAGGACCCATTCCACCCTTCACCCCAGGGATTTTTACCTGGAATATCCCTGAATAAAATTAGCTAGATTTTAATTTAATTTTAATTTTAAATTCAAATCTATGAAAAACTACGATGAACACCTTTTTTATATTAGTTCATATTTTAGTGTAATTAATAAAGTTGAACACATATGAAATTCAAGAACTTATACCAGAGCATTTTTACGCAGTCAAGCATGAATGTTCAAAATTTGTTGTTTTTAAACCCGCCTTTAATCCACCCCAGTGTAACGATTAGATGTGATGGTAATACAAACTGTATTTTATCTGCATGAAAGTTATAATCTTATCACAGAAAATAAAACAAAAGGGCCAAGATGGCCCTTTATCGCTCACCTGACTGAACTTGATCACCCAACTTAAGTTGATTATATAATACGTGTACATTCAAAATTCCAGAACAAGAATTCCGTGGAATGATATGTTTCGCCGTGTCCGCTTTGACCATTAATACACACATGGGAGAGAAAAAACTTAAAATATTATATTCATGCAAGAGTTATCTTACTTGGTTAATGTAGTAGGTTTAATGACTACGAAATATTGTAGGAAGTATTGTGTGAAGTTTCGATCAAGTACATAAAGTGATTTTTGAGATATGAACTTGATAGAAGTTGCACATTTAAAACTTTACCAGTATTTCTAAGTAAAACATATTTAAAACAAAAAAACTTTAACCAGTATTTCTAAGTAAAACATATTTAAAAAAAAAAACAAACAAAAATTTAACCAGTATTTAAACATATTTTTTTTCAATAAATATGTTTAAATACTGGTTAATTTTTTTTTTTTTTTTTTGTAAAAATATATTAAACAAAAAAATTTAATTTTTTTTTAAAAATAGATATATTTCTAAGGGCTTTTCCAGAATTAAATGTTTGGGAGGGTGGGGGGGGGGGGGGGGGGGGGGGGGGGGGGGGGGGGGGTCGGACGGCAGTATAATTAAGATTTTATTCCTGGTTGGTGTTTTCATAAAAAAAAAATGATGCCTTGTGGGGTAGAAGTTGATTAAAATTGTATGCCTTGCCGGTACTTGACCTACATGTTTGCCACTGACACGCGTGTTGTAGCGATTGTAATACACAACCTCCAGACATCAGAACCAAGTGTAACGTTTTAAGCGACTACACAGTTGGACACTCGATACACTGGTGTTGTTTATGTTAGGGATTGTCTTCAACTAACTTTTTCATCTCAAACTGATCGATCTTTTTTGTTAAGACCGCCATAATATAATTACATCACCCGACAACAGTGATTTAATTTGTTTGTTGAAACAAAGTATAATTATCTACCTTTGGACTTCCTGAAATGTGACAATAGACAGTCGTGTAAATTATTAACACCAAATGTACGAGCTAATCAGATGTCGGAATACAGTCGTAGCAGGCCGTAACCCCGCCTTCTTTATAATATTTATGCCGAGATGCCGTGTCACAACGTTATCTCCTCAAGCAAATTTCACGAATTATATATATCAATATTTGACGTATCGGGTACGTTGACAAATACTCAACTACGGATATGAATATACAAACGTGTATACTATTAAATTCTGCAAAAACGCCAATTCAACTATGCAGCGGAATTGCTATAATTGTATGCGTATCCGTGCTGTTTGTCAGATGGTGTAAAATGCTAATTTATTCGGCACAAAAAGAAATACCAAGTAATGCAAAAGTCTACTGTGACAAAAAATCTGAATGGTGACATTGCGTCAGCAGTGAAAATAACATCCACATTCTCAGAGTTGTCATCCCACGCCCTACGCCTAATTCTTACCCCAGCGTCTGAAAAAAACATGGGGAAAGGCAGGTATTTCTTAGCGGTCGTAAAAAAACATAAATTGGACTGAAATTGTCTTTGTGCATCCATAACCGGATTGTTTGTCATCGGGTGTGCGAAATGAGGTCAAATTAGATTAAACCTTTATCGATAGTAGGATGTATACAAGATTTTGCCTAGCAAAAGGTTCCCTGGATGTTTTCGTCACGTGATTAACACCTGCATATATATATATACACACACACACACATTTTACACATATGCATTTACTGAACGCAAGAAAAAAGATCTAGACAGGTCAAAATATATGAAAGGAAGCATTTGCAAACCTGAACTTCAGTATTTGCAAATATTGCACAGATATATTAGAAGCTAAATTATCACGTGACAAGCGACTATTTCATTACGTTGTTATTTGGCGGGAGTTTATGCATATTCATTATATTAATCTCTATTCTATATTATCAAATATTCACTGCAGGGGTTAATACTCTATGCGAATAATTATTCCTTGTCGGTCTGCTGTTAAAAACTTTCATTTTTACAATACATTGATCTAAGGTGCATGAATATACATTGGCATAGAGGCTATTTGTAATGAATATGCATGAGTCCAAGAAAGCGGTAGACTGGTCCTCTGCGTTCTACCAAATTTTGAATGGGTACCATAATAGGACAGGGAACCAGATTAAGATGGCGACGCCTTACTGTTCGGCATGCCTTTGACAGTACCCTTGTATCCATTACCTGCTCAGTCAAGTGTAAATTTTCCACCATAAGTGTTCCATCTCTTGAGAAAACAATAACATGTGTCATAATAATGTTTGTTTCACTGTCAGAGTGACGTCATCGGACGTTGGCACAAGATGTTAATGAAAGGGACAGCGTGTTCATTATGTACATAAATTTAGGCGTGTGTAGTTATAAACATAACTCTCTTTAAGGATTGTTTCAATTTAATAGTAGTTCTTTTTCTTAAAGAAATAGTATACTGAAAATAAACACTTTAGAAGACAGCTAGTTACAAACAAACACTAAGCTTTAATTATTATTATGTGTTGTTTTTTCGTTTGTTATCTGTAGTGCCCCTTTATTTAATTCTCGACCTGTGGTAAATTGTGACCTAATCACTTGCATATCGGTATTAGATCAAAAGTGTAACGTCGGCGTACTTCAAAGAAAGTAGACAACCGTCCAGACTAGTAATTTAAAAGTGTTACAATCAGGGTTCTCAGTAAATATAATTGTAAGAGTCCAAATTGAATTTCTAAGAGTCCTAAAAATCTGCCCCCAGACCCCCCCCCCCCCCCGAAAAATTTTGAAATTCTAGATGCCCTATCCTGCAATCTGAGGTATTTTGAGGGGATTTTATAGCAGGTTTTGAACTACTATTTCATGCTTGATTTTAATCATTTCTTTTTTAAACAGGTAGTGATGCAATCATAATCACTCTCTTCTCATGTTTAAAGCCAACATCTGCAATAATCTACCTTATTATTTGAATGTAGATATTGCGATTAACAATGTTTCAACTGGAGAAGTTGTCAATTAGAGGAAAACAGCTACAGGTAATATTGGTGAGAAACTCAGGAAAATGACAGGTTAAAGGACTGCTAACATGTGACTGAACAATTGCTGAGCTATGTTAAATTTTTAATCAATAAATGATTTAAGAAATAATGAAACACTTTATATTATATGTCATGTATCAGTCTTTTTATTTATAACATCACTCACATTTTTAACATCACCAATTTACATTACTCATGATTTTTCATTTTTTATTTACAGTTCATCATCATCATCATCATCTTCCTCCTCATTGCCATAATCATCTTCACCCAAAAGCATCTGCTTCACTGCTGCTTTGATAGCATCTCTACCATAGACCAGAGAACTACCTTTGGTCTGCATGCTGGTATCAACAGTTTCTACCCTTTCTTCAGAGGAGATGTTGTTGGTTGATGATGAACCAACTATGCTACCCTTTTGTGGACCATAATCATCTTCACCCAAAAGCATCTGCTTCACTGCTGCTTTGATAGCATCTCTACTATAGACCAGAGAACTACCTTCGGTCTGCATGCTGGTATCAACAGTTTCTACCCTTTCTTCAGAGGAGATGTTGTTGGTTGATGATGAACCAACTATGCTACCCTTTTGTGGAAGCCTTCTCCTCGGCTTCTTTTGAAGCCAAACCTTCACTGATCGCTTAATGAAAGGCAAGCTCTCTTCAACAGTAGGGCCATAAATTGCTACATGTAGAAGACTTTCAAGCATACGTGGGCTTAACCTATTCCTTTGCTTGGTTTTCACATTTTTCAATGTGCTAGCACCCCTTTCCGGCCAAGCACTTGACACTGGTAATGACGTGGCTATCTCCGCAATGAAGACAACTTCAGGCAAGAAGTGCCTCAGACCACCACTTCTTAGGGGTTGAAGAAGGAGCCGTTCTGTTGGTGTTTGGGATCCTGTACCTGATTGTATCCCTGGTGGCATATTGGGCTTCAATATATCAGCAATATGGTATTTGATTCCCTGCCACTGGGTCTTCAGTTTTTCACATTTGGTATGGTCTTGGAAAAATGTATTGGCAAGGATGTTTATTTGATTTTCCATTCTTAACTGCATTTACCGATGCATCTAGGCTAAGTCATCTCGTACGGCAAGCCTTTTTTAGTCTCCTTGAGACCTTCTTGGTGGCAGAACTGTCCAACAGAATTGATTTTAGTGACATTTGGGCTTTTAAGTATGCAGCCATTTTCTTTGGGGAATTCTCAAACAACTGCCATAACTGGCGTAGCAGAGTTTCGACAGTCTTGATGTACATAAGGATTCATCTGAATCTGTACAAGATTGAGCTAATCGGTGACAGATGCAGTGAATGTTAATGAGAGAAGCATTTTTCTTTTCTCAATAACGCTGCAACTCCACCATTCTTGCCAGTCATAACGGATGCACCATCAGACGCAAAGCTAGTCAGCTTAGAAATATCTAGACCAGATATTCTGAGCTCGTCCAACAACAGTGATGTAATAGTGTGTGCATTGGCACTACTGTGGTTAGCCAATACATCCTGGCAACTCAAAAACAAAGTTTCAACCTGGTTTGAATCCCGACAAAAAAACTGAATGAAAGTAACAAGGTTTTCAGTCACAGCAATGTCACATACCTCGTCAGTAAGAAGACCATATGCCAAAGCACCCTCTACCTTGTTTAATATTTCTGCTTTAAGGGTTTCTCCAATTGTTTGAAAAATTTCATATTTTGCTCCTCTGATCTGTGCCTAAAATATTTCAAACTTTCATCACCACATATAGACTGCATAAAATTCAACAAAGGCTCAAATTTACAATTTGCAATTAATTGTTTCATCAAAAAGTATACTGTTGAAAATGATCTTTCCAAAATAGAAGTCTCTATGTCAGATTGTTTTGTAAGTTCCTGGTGAAAACAATACACCTTTTGCAACATATCACTCTTAAGGGCTGCAGAGTGCAATGCACTATTATTATGGGTGTTCAAGGCACTTTGCTTGAAGCGAAGACCAGGGAATCCAGAGAAAACGTCTTTTTATTTTGAGTATGCTTCATATTATGCTTTTTGCAAATAAGGCAATACATTCCTTCCCCCTCTACATAACAAAGCCACCAATGTGTCCTATTGATCCAATTATTGCAGAACTTTTTAGGCTTGACACAATAATCTCATGGGCGCTAACTGCACTGCATGATGACGTCGGGCATGTGAAGTAGGAATGGACCGTTCTTGTTCCAAATAACTCCATAATGATATGCTGACTTTCCTTTTCGCCCCATGGAAGTGATGGGAAGCTGGGATCTGCAAGTGCAAAAAATCAGATGATATTTAAATTTTGAGTAAAATAATTTATGTGAGATGTTTAAATTCATTTTAAGTATGTTTTAATCAGTCAAGCTAGTTTAAGTTTAAACTAAACACCAACATATTTAAAGGTTATGTCATACCGAATAGAAAAAGTTCAAACTGAATATTGTTCCACATTTCTAAATAATACTGCAACACCTAAGAATAAGTGCCACCGCTTGGATCCAGCACTGCAAAAGATTCCACAACAGTGTTTATGTAAAGGCATATTTTAAAGCAAATAAACAGAGGATATAACATGAGGTTATTCAATAGGATATTTATAAAATGAGTTCTCTATAACTGATAAAAACAAGTTAAATAAATTTTGTATTGAATGACCACTTATGTGATATTCTATTTATATAATAAATACTAACTTTATTATTCACAGCGTAAAATACATAAAACGTCACTATTTAGCGTGCACATTTTCAATGCTATTCCTATATAATGTTATAAATGTCATACTTATTTGCATAGTTATTACACAGAAAATATATAATAACTTTATTTTATGATAACGTCATTTATGAAATAAATTCAGTTAACCACGGTTATAAATACAACACATTTGAATATAAATTTTACCCTTTTCAGTAACTGCAGGCTCCTGACTGACGGCTGTTTCACAACTTCCTGTACCAGTGCTTGAAGTTTCATTCTTAGGCTTGCACTCTGAGTTTTCACTTGTTACTGTATAAAAGAAATTTGCCAATTTTCAAATTTGTGGAGTATTGTTATTAATAAGTGCCTATTTGGCATGTTTTGGAATACGTTTTGTTAGTTTTGTTTTGTCTTCCAATGTTTAAATAGTGGAAGTTCTATTATCTGAAAAAGTTAATAATAACGGTAACAAATTTCAAATCAAATTTTACCCTTTTCAGTCACTGCAGGCTCCTGACTGAGGGCAGTCTCACAACCTCTTGTACCAGTGCTTGAAGTTTCGCATGAAGTCCCAGGGTTAGATTTGTCTGAGTTTTCACTAGTGCCTGAATAAAGCAATAAATTTCTCGTCAATTTCAAAACTGGGGAATATTAGTTATATGTCAGGAGCAATCCTTTCAGTGATAACCATTCCATCCTGCTGCATCATAAAATTCATTTGTTTACTGTGTGTAACAGCCTGTACATTAACCATAATGGTGGGAGAGTCTGTAAGCGGTCAGGTAGCTCAGTCGGTACCCTGTAAGCAAGGGGTCCAGGGTTCGAGTCCTGGTCTGGCTGCATATTTTTGTCACCTGGTTACATTTGGCGTCCAACGTGGGACTGTTAAGTCTGATGCTCTTGGGTTTGTCAAGAACATGGCAAATTGTTCTTAAGTCGTTTGAATTCGGGGCAAAATTCCAAATTGGCAGGGTAGTATGTAACAGCCTGTACATTAACCATTATGGTGAGAGAGTGTGTAAGCAGTCCGGTAGCTCAGTCGGTAGAGCCATTGCCCTGTAAGCAAGGGGTCCCGGGTTCGAAGTGTCTGGATGCATATTTTTCTCACCTGGTAACATGTGTATTGTCATTGTTTAAGGTGACTGAATAGGCCTGATTAATTAAGGTGTATGCAGTTCTGGGTTCCAATAAGTCATGATGTGGGGTGGTGTTGATGTACCATGTGTTATGCATATAACCGGATCTCAAAGCATTTTCCATTTTTTTGTGCCAGTTTAAGATTTGCTAGTGTGCCACTAGACTCAAATAATCTCAACTTGAGAAAATTTATTGAAATGGATTGAGGTTCATACCACTGCATTAAGCACAGGTTTCCTAGAAATCCGGCATAGGTTCCCCTGTGAGCAAAGCCCATTTTTCAAACACCCTTGTGATCAAGGCCCCCGAAGATGGTTGGACAAGACAGAAAGTTTAAAACAAGAGGCCCAAGAGGGCCTGAGGACGCTCTACTGACTCACAGTGGCCATAGCACTTTTTGAAATTCTACTATGCAATAGAAACATCAGGGCGGGGTCATTTTTAACCCTATGGACACCATTTGAATAAATCTAACGAAACTATAGTTGGTCATCATTACTACATAAACATTTTGAAAATCTGTTGGGCCGTTCATGAGAATAAGATTTTTTAAGTTTTGGACTGTTTTTAGTAACGGTGGCCATCTTGAATTTCAGATAGAAAAATAAATATTCTGTATAGTCTCCTATGCAATAGAAACACCCATGTGAAGTTTCAGTTTAATTTGCCTTGTGGTTTCAGAAGAAATGAAAAAAAAGTGAATTTTCTGTTTTCCCACAGTATCCCTATGTAAAATTCTAAGTCCCCTTACAGGGCCCCAATATATTTTAGCCCCTAAATTCTTATCTGCAATCAAACCCCTGCACTTAGGGATAATTTATATCAAATATGTACAAATCTGACATACCAGTTCTTAAGAATTTTTTTTTACTAATTCCCAATTTGTACCCTTTTGGGGCCCCTCCTGACCCCTTAAGTAATAGGAACCCAGTCATTTTTACAAATCTTAACCTCCTTCACCAAACAATGCTTTAGTGAAGATATAGGCAAAATCATTTCCATTTAAAAAAAATATATATATATATATTACACTGTATATTGACATGTGTCCCCTAATTGAACTCTCGGGGCAGGGTCATTTATAACCCTAGAGACACCATTTGAACAAATCTAACAGAACTATAGTTGGTCATCATTACTACATAAACATTTTGAAAATCTGTTAGGCCGTTCATGAGAAGAAGATTTTTAAGTTTTGGACCATTTTTAGTAACGGCGGCCATCTTGAATTTCAGATCAAAAAAAAAAATCTTCTGTATAGTCTCCTACACATAAAAACATCCGTGTGAAATTTCAGTTTAATTGGCCCAGTGGTTTCAAAACAGATGAAAGAAAAAGAGAATTTTCTGTTTTCCCATAGTATCCCTATGTAAAATTCTAAGTCCCCTTACAGGGCCCCTATAAATTTTAACCCCTAAATTCTTATCTGCAATCAAACCCCTATACATAGGGATAATTTATGCAAAATATGAACAAATCTAACATACTGGTTCTTTAGAAAACGAATTTAGTAATTCCCAATTATTACCCTTTTGGGGCCCCTCCTGACCCCTTAAGACAGTGGAACCCAGTCATTTTTACAAATCTGAACCTCCTTCACCAAACAATGCTTCTGTGAAGATATAGGCAAAATCATTTCCATTTCTAAAAAAATAAATAAATAAAATATTATAATGACATGTGTCCCCTAATTGAACCCTCGGGGCGGGGTCATATCTAACCCTAGGGACATCATTTTAACAAATCTAACAAAACTATAGTTGGTCATCATTACTACATAAACATTTTGAAAATCTGTTGGGCCGTTCATGAAAAGAAGATTTTTTAAGTTTTGGACTATTTTTAGTAACGGTGGCCATCTTGAATTTCAGATTGAAAAAAAAAATCTTCTGTATAGTCTCCTATGCAATAGAAACACCCATGTGAAGTTTCAGTTTAATTGACCTAGTGGTTTCAGAGAAAGTGCTGCTAACAGACGACAGACGACAGACGACAGACAACGCGCCATCGCATAAGCACTTCTGGCCTTTGGCCAGTAGAGCTAAAAATGAGCAAGCTTGGACAAATTCTTTTTATCCTAATAAAATTATACCTGCTCATAATGATATAAAAGACAGAATTCAAAAGTAATCAAAATGCACAAACCTGATTTGAAGTATTTCATCAACGAATGTTGATGGTTTTGCCTCTTCATTTCTGATAGCTGGTTTACGGCTCGATGCCATGTGGATTCCAGTATTCAATGACCAGTAAGAACCAATGACGTCACAAACATGACTTACAGCATATTGGACTGGCACTCTTTTACGATTAGGACTGTAGCGAGCGGAGCGAGTATCCGAGTATTAGCTTAACCGAGATTTCAGCCCAATTCAGGTAAAATTTTTCGTGATTTACTAAATCGCCGAATCGCGATCTCAATCATTATTACTTACCTGATGTTACGTGTGGAATAGAATCGAAATAAAGTTGTTTTTTCTGTTCTTTCTTGTCTAATTCTTGACAAAAGCGAAAGTAAAACTAATTCATCGTGTAAAGCTATCATCAGCTTTGTTTCGAATGTAACCAATAAATAATACAGTAACACAAGCAACGTTTAGTTCTTATATCAAAGTTTGTTAAGCATTATTTCTTCTTCGAGTTTTAAATGAATTTATAAAATTAACATCGTTTTAAATTGAACAATTCAAGTTGTCAAATCATGTACCGGTATACGAAACTACCGATATCCGCATCGTGGTTAGGGGTATGACTAAAAACCGGAAAGGGGCCCTTTCCATGGAAAGGGCTTTTCTGCATGGAAAGGGCCTACAAAACACACATTTTTGGTGCAAATCTCATACAATCGACTTTTAATCGTTTATAAACACGTTTTACGATATATCTGGGAGTTTTATAAATTTAAGTTGTATTTTAAAGATTTTATAACAATAAAACAAATTAAGATTTAAAACGGCTGATATATCTGGGAAAGGGCCTACAAATTAATAATTATGACTGGGAGTTTTATAATTATAATTGGTGGATCAAATGATTCATCTTGAATTTCTACGATGTTCTGACTTTCGGGTGTGTACGGCTGGTCTATAGAGATGGATTCTTCTTGAATTACTGACAGATCTGCTGAAAGTTCTTGTTTTTCAGTATCATGTGGATCTGTGCTATGACTATAGTATTGTTGTTCTACATAGATGGATTCTGTTGTCAAAGACTCAGTAATTTCTGTAACTACTGATTCAATTTCGTTCTGCAATGATAACTCAACTCGTTCGCTGCCGATATCGACTAATGGCACGAAGTGGTTCGGAAACCATTCAAGTTCATTCATTTTATTGTTATAAAATCTTTAAAATACAACTTTAATTTATAAAACTCCCAAATATATCGTAAAACATGTTTATAAATGAATAAAAGAGGATTTTATGAGAATTGTACCAAAATGTGTGTTTTGTAGGCCCTTTCCGTGTAGAAAAGCCCTTTCCGCAGAGCTGTTTTTGGGTCATACATGTAATTCGTTTTATTGTTATAAAATCTTTAAAATACAACTTAGATTTATAAAACTCCCAGATATATCGTAAAACATGTTTATAAATGATTAAATGATGATTTTATGAGAATTGTACCAAAATTGTGTTTTGTAGGCCCTTGCCGTGTAGAAAAGCCCTTTCCGCAGAGCCGTTTTTGGGTCATAATTCGTTTTATTGTTATAAAATCTTTAAAATACAACTAAAATTTATAAAACTCCCACATATATCGTTAAACGTGTTTATAAACGATTAAAAGTCTATTTTATGAGATTTGCACTAAAAATGTGTTTTGTAGGCCCTTTCCGTGCAGAAAAGCCCTTTCCGCAGAGCCGTTTTTGGGTCATACTTCGTTTTATTGTTATAAAATCTTTAAAATACAACTAAAATTTATAAAACTCCCAGATATAGCGTAAAACATGTTTATAAACGATTAAAAGTCGATTTTATATGATTTGCACCAAAAATGTGTGTTTTGTAGGCCCTTTCCGTGTAGAGGCCCTTTCCGCGGAAATAGGGTCACCCAAGGAAATTATTTTAAAATCGAGCCAGTAGTTTCTGACAAGAAGATTTTTAAAGTTTTTACTGTAGCTTATATTGTAAACTAACCTCACCCTCTGACCGCCATGTTTTTTGAAGAATCAAGATGGCTTGAACAAACTTAGTAGAGGATCACCCAAGGAACATTTCTGTGAAATTATTTTAAAATCGAGCCAATAATTTCTGACAAGAAGATTTTTTAAGTTTTTACTTATTAAACTTGCCCTGCCCCCTGGTGGCCATGTTTTTTGATGAATCAAGATGGCTTGAATAAACTTTGTAGAGGGTCATCCAAGGAACATTTCTGTGAAGTTTATCAAAATTGGCCCAGTGGTTTCAGAGGAGAAGTTGTTAGAAGCTAAAAAATATTGATGGACGACAGACGACAAACGACAGACAACGGACACCAGGCAATCACAAAAGCTCACATGTGAGCCTTTGGCTCAGGTGAGCTAATAAGTAATTTAACAAGATCATAGTAAACAATTTTAAATCAATATTTATTATTTTAAAAGGGAAAAAAGGTGAAAATCGTCCAAAAAATATGTACCACCAGGTGTGCCATTGTTAACGAGGAACTGTGATACTATAAAAAAAAAAGCTTAAAATGAAAGTGGAGACTTCATACAGTAATTGTACTGATTTTTGATAAATTATGCCAGATGTCAAAAAATCCGATAGGAACACCGTGAACTACCTCAAGTATACAGCATGTAAGTTGCGATCTAAAAGTTGAATAATATTACCTGAAATCCAGGTTGTATTTGTTCTTTAGTGGCATTTTTGTCTCTCTTCTTCTTACCAGCTGATAGCTGTGGCTCAACAATCTGGAACCGTGTGTTACATTGAAATGTTTTAGAAATAACACATACTGTATACATGTGTGTATAAGAAAGGCAGAGAGGGAATGGTGTTCAGTGCCATTTTTGAAACAATAAATATTACACATGTATATGGGGATCATCTGAGGCACCATCACAAGATTAGTAACTTCTCAGTACCAAAGGTCGTGGGTTTGAAGCTAGCTGGTTCCAAAGTAAATTCATATCTGATAGATTTTTAGTTATTTGAAGAGTGACTGCCTTGTTATTTATAATTCATCCCAAGTTCTTCTTACACCCATAAAATAAAGGATGCCATGTAGAACTAAAAGCCCTGATATTAGGCCCTTGTTTGTCTGGTGTTGGAATACTCTTTCTCTGTGCTGAGCCCATACAACCTGCATAATATTGACAAACTAGAAATGACACAGAGAAGAGCCGCAAGGTGGGTAAACAATAGCTACTCCTACCTGGCTAGCTTACCAAAATGCTAAAAAAGCTACACTGGAGGTCTCTCCAAGAAAAGTGGTCTGACACCAGGCACGTTTTCTTTTAAAAAATGTCCACAGACTTGTTGCCATTGAAATGACTCCATAGGTCAGACATTCAACGAGTATATCCAGACATGAAACATCCACTCACTTTTTGTCACAAAGGTACTACAATGGATTACTACTAATACTCATTCTAACCCCATGCAGAAACATGTAACCCCCTAAATTCACACGTAAATTCTCTGTCATGTGTGCATTAATGCCCAAAGAGGCTATACAAGACACTGATTTTGTGAATTTAGGTAACTGGAGTGTAGGGGTGGGTTGGGGTTTAAAACTGGCACTGGACCTACCTGACCTAGAATTATAAAAATAATTAGAATTGCCCCTGAATGGCAGAATTTAAACTGACACTGGACATACCTGTCTAAATTGCAGAATTTTCAAACCAAGAAGGTACAAGTAACATTCTACATTGTTATTAAGTAAAAATTAACTTTGCGACACAATCAGATATACTTTGTGACCAAAAAAATAAATTCATACTACCGTACCTGTTCAGGGCTTTCTTTTTTCTCTTTTTTCTTCTGTTTTGCAGATATGGGTATTTCAGGAGAAACATTCTGTGTGTTTTTTTAAAGAAAATATAGCAAACAATGTTACATTTTACATAAATGTTTTCTTTATTTTACATCAATAATAAATATTAAAGCTGGGGCAGTAATCTAGTGGATAGACAGGGTGGCCACTTACATTAGAGGATACAAGTTTGATCTCCAAATGGCAAGTAATATGTTAAAAGGGAAATGTATGCAAGTAACCTAGCTGTATCAATTAGATGAGCAATCACCATGTAAGTGAAAGCTTGCTTAACCCTTTGCTCCATAAGCATTTTCTTGGACTCTTCCAAACTGAAAGCAACAATTCACCATGTATCAGCAATGGGTGAATTATGTTTATATCAACTGACAGAGATGAAAACAGTGCAAGAAGTGTTCAGATTGCTCGTTACAAGCAATCTGAACTCTTCCTGCACTGTTTTCAAAGGCTTTCTGTGATTGGTGCAGGAAAACGCATATTTATGGAGTAAAGGGTTAAGTCACGGACAGTACTAGCTGCATATCATTGATACAAAATAAAGGGCTTTGACCGATATCTACTCTGCAAAATTTTCTTTCAGAAACATGACTCTCTGTTCCTTATGATAATTTGAGAACAAGTTTCATTTGTTCGGAAAATATGTAACAATGAACAATGTTTATGAACATGTAATTAGAGACATGTGTGTTTATGAATGTGTAAATAGAGAAAAGTTTGTGTTTATGAATTTCTAAATAGAGAAATAAATGTGTTTATGAACATGTAAATAGAGAAATAAATGTGTTAATGAACATATAAATAGAGAAATTTATTTGTTTATGAACGTGTAAATAGATAAATGTATGTGTTTATGAACATATAAATAGAAAAATGTATGTGTTTATGAACATGTATATATAGAAATGTATGTGTTTATGAACATGTAAATAGAGAAATATATGAGAGCAGACAATCCACCTCAGTCCATATACATCTTTATTTAATTTATATAATCTATAAATAAATGAATTCTGATTGGCCAGAATGATCCCTCATTGAACAAAATACTTTATGATATTGAAAGGTTTTTACTTTGGGTTTTGCAAAACTGTGCAAAAAATTATGATATACCACGGTTACTAAAAATAGCTGCTGGGATTTCCAAGTGTTAGCAGAACACAACAATGAAAACACAGATGTTCCGAAAAAAAATGAATGATTAGTTTGAATATGAAAATAACTATCATTTATCAAGGTGTGCATGACATAGTGGTTAAGACATTGAACTAATGTAAGATTTTATTTCGCCATGGTTCGAATCCCACACGGGGAATTTTGTTTTCAATATATTTTTTAAGTTAAATTTATTTCACTATTGTTACATAACATGTAAAGGATATTAACTTAGTGATTGTTTGTCATTTCCCATACGAAAAAACTAGTCAAGGCTCAGAATTCATTATATTTATAGTTCATATAACAAAACAGTTATGGATTTTTCAGCTGTGCAATATGATGTGCTATGCACCAGCAAAACATGAATATTGACCGAAGCTACTGCTTACTGCCTCAGTCAATATTAATTTTTCTGGTGCATAGCACATCATATTGTACCGGTGAAAAGTCCATAATTGTATATTATAGAACACTCTCTATGTAACAGCCAGTGGTGAAACCTGTTGTGCGAGATGTCCATGTCATGCATTTACATATACAAACGTGAATTTATTAAGCTGCCTTGTTCCATTTAAAGTTTTAAATAGAGAGATTAAAGATAAAAGTCGTGAGAGAATGGTTCATTTTATAAACAAATATTCAGTTTAAGTAAGTTATTTGAAATCATGACATTGAAAACATACTTTTCACCAAGTGACTTCTGTAAGCTATAAGCATTCACCGAGTGACTTTTGTAAGCTATAAGCATTCACTGAGTGACTTCTGTAAGCTATAAGCATTCACTAAGTGACTTCTGTAAGCTGTAAGCATTCACTGAGTGACTTCTGTAAGCTATAATCATTCACTGAGAGACTTATGTAAGCTATAAGCATTCACTGAGTGACTTCTGTAAGCTATAAGCATTCACTGAGTGACTTCTGTAAACTATAATCATTCACTGAGAGACTTCTGTAAGCTATAAGCATTCACTGAGTGACTTCTGTAAGCTATAAGCATTAATTGAGTGACTTCTGTAAGCTATAATCATTCATCAAGTGACTTTTGTAAGCTATAAGCATTCACTCAGTGACTTCTGTAAGCTATAAGCATTCACTCAGTGACTTCTGTAAGCATTCACTGAGTGACTTCTGTAAGCTATAATCATTCACTGAGAGACTTCTGTAAGCTATAAGCATTCACTGAGTGACTTCTGTAAGCTATAAGCAAACGGTTCCTAGTCATTTGGTTTGAAGTGAAACTGCCTTATATGGACAAGTAGATTTCATATAAAGACAAGTAATAATTAAAATTCACTTGTCCATAGACTGAAACATTTTGCCAGATTTTGCCATCCCTATTGATAAGTAAGGTACAAATTGCAAAGGTACATGTTTTGTATTCATAAATTTCATGCACATGTACCACTCAGTATCAATTATTTTATATTGAAAATCATTTTGTTTAAGAAGCTTTGTTTTCAGCAATTTTCACGCAGGTTTCAAGCACATAAAAAAAATCATATATTAAATTTAAGATAAACTATAGCTAGAATCATTTTGTGTTCCTCCACAAAATGGACAACATATCTAAAGTACATGTACCTTTTTATCTTTCTTTTTCTTCCCTGACGATTGTCCTTCCACAGGTCCCAGACTTTCCTAAATTATAAAATAGCATATCAGAATCGTAAGAGATCAACCATAAACTCAAGGTATCCACCCTCATGGCTGTTTTCGTTTAAAGTCCCATAAGCTTCAGTTCAAAATGTGCCTGCTGATACTGATGTCCCCACTCTGCATGCAACCTTAATACTAGCAATGATATTTGGCCAATAGGTTTTGAATACTGACAGCAGTGATGATGATAGTGGAAACATAACTTCTTTCTGATACTCATAAAAAGGTTTTGCTCAAATCAGTTGAGCGGGACAGATGGACGGAAGGTGATTCTATGCGCTAAGCAGATCATTATCAGATATTTTAGCCCCTTGAAAGCAATATTTTAGTCACATAATTTGTTTTCAACAATCAAAAAATATTGCTAACCTTAAACCAAAGATACTTACATATCGATTTGTGTGTGCAGACGGACAGATAAATATCCAGATAACATCAATGTTGATGTGAGCAATCAAATTTCATACTAATACTCCCTAGCAAGTCGGGTAGTTTTAAGACTACAGCTGACAATAAAGTGTGACTATTCAACAAAAGCAATTGTATTTGCTCACCCCACACCACCTTAAATGACGTGGCATAAAATAATTAACTTCGATTCCCAAATGCATGCAAGTCAAAAGAATTATATATCTACTTACTAGGTAAGTAAGTGGGAAAGTTATCAGTTACTTGCAGAGATGGGGTGTGCTCGAGTACTTGTTAACCTTTCAGGATCCCAGAAAACAGTGGTTAGGTTAACTGATTGACTGTTAGCTCTCAATGGCATAAAATGATGCTAAATGCTCAATCAATCAATATATTTACTACTAATTTGCATGCAGGGTTGGAAAATTGCTCTTATCTGCTCACCATGGCGAGTAAACATTTGTCCAGGATGAGTAAGGTTTAAAAAACTAACCTTTATATTCATTTGATGTTAAGCATTATAAAAATATAAAACTGAGCAGCTTTGACAAGTTTAAGCCCTGTACACATATATGACACTACTCCTAACAAATATTTTAATTATATTAAACACCTCTGTAATGGTATACCATGTCCTACCTTTTTTTCTTGATTTGTCTTTTTCTCTTTCTTCTTCCCTTGGGCTGCTTTAATACTGTTTTCCTAAAAATATATATTTTTTTTTTAAAGATGTAAGCATTTTTCATTTTAAGGTGATGTTTAGAAGCGATGTCAAACTGATTTGATTTTATGGATAACTAAAACAAGTGTAAGTAACAATTACACCCTGATAAGGCCGTCCTTAAAACAATTGTTTGTCATGCTCCTACCTAATCACTGAAAACAGCAGCTACCCCAAATTTTATTTTTTACTTTCAAAGCATTTAATTTTTATTACCGATTTCTGTCCATCTTAAAGTTTGTTTAAAATTTCAATATAAAACCAAAATCTGGTAAAAAAAGTTAGTAAACTACCTATCCATATGAAAAATACTGAGTAGGAGTACAGCAAATAAACAATTTTTAAGGATGGCTTAAAGCAATATTTTTTCTTGCATGGAGTCTAGAGCCATTTTTAACATGATATATATGGCAAAAAGTTTTAATAGCATAGGAAGAACTTAAGACTTAAACCACTCAACCACAGAGGACCCAACTGCAATAATTAAAGCAACAAATTTTAAATTTTGAATTAACTCTTTACTTCATAGAGATATAGCTAAACTATAACTTGAGAATTAGTGTGTAAAGTCTTCATAAAGGGTCATTAATCAATAATGTCTTTTTAAAATGTAGCTTAAATTTAATTATAATATGAAGTTTAAAGGAAACGATTTTTTAGAATAATTAACGGAGTCCAAAAATTAACAAACTTCACAAACTAACAAACAGTGGTGAGACGGACCCCCGATGTCTATCTACAGATCACTTAATAAGATACGCTTTCATCAAAACAATTTAACTTTTAGTAAAATAACAGTTTCATTTTATGGATCATAGAAATTTTTTAGTTATATAATTTTTTATACCTAGACAATGCGTTTAAAAATACTTTGTTATTGTAAAAAGAAAATTTAGTGTAGAAATTGAGCTAGTGTGACTTTAAACTCGAGGCTCTTAAGAGTAGGTAGATGTTCAACTGGTGTGAGAGGGTATATTCTTCAGGTGATAGCTGTTTCTGAGATTATTTTTGTTTTAATCGGACAATCAGAAAATATTATTAAGCCTGGTGGCCAATATCAAAGATACAGGAACAGGACTGAAAACACAAATTTTGTAGAGGACCATCGAGGGAACATTCCTGTAAAGTTGGTGAAATTAGGTTGAGAGTATACCAAATATGAACAAATGGTTCTTGAGAAGATTTTAAATAAAAGTTTTCTTATGGTTCCAATTTTGCCCCTAGGGTTTTGGCTTGAATAGATATGAGAATATCATTATATGATAATACAATCATACAAAATATCAAAGCTCCAGGCCTTGTTTTAGGAGAAGGTTTTTGAAATTATAAAAAAAACAAGAGGCCCAAGAGGGTCTGAGGACGCTCTACTAACTCCTAGTGGCCATAGCACTTTTTGAAATTCTCCTATGCAATAGAAATATCGGGGCGGGGTCATTTTAATCCTAGGGACAAGATTTGAACAAATCTAACAAAACTAAAGTTGGTCATCAATACTACATAAACATTTTGAAAATATGTTGGGCTGTTCATGAGAAGAAGATTTTTTAAGTTTTGGACTGTTATAGTAACAGAGGCCGTCTTGAATTTCAGATAAAAAAAAAAATCTTCTGTATAGTCTCCTATGCAACAGAAACATTCATGTGAAGTTTCAGTTTAATTGGCCTAGTGGTTTCAGAAGAGATGAAAGAAAAAGAGAATTTTCTGTTTTCCCATAGTATACTTATGTAAAATTCTTAGTCCCCTTACATGGCCCCTATAAATTTTAGCCTCTTAATTCTTATCTGCAGTCAAACCCCTACACATAGGGATAATTTATGCCAAATATATGCAAATCTGACATACCGGTTCTTAAGAAAACGATTTTAGTAAATCCCAATTTGTACCCTTTTGGGGCCCCTCCTGACCCCTTAAAACAGTGGAACCCATTAATTTTTACAAATCTGAACCTCCTTCACCTAACAATGCTTCTGTTAAGACATAGGCAAAATCATTTCCATTTTAAAAATAAAAAAATATTATAATGACATGTGTCCCCTAATTGAACCCTTGGGGCGGGGTCATATTTAACCCTAGGGACACCATTTGAACAAATCTAACAAAACTATAGTTGGTCATCATTACTACATAACCATTTTGAAAATCTGCTGGGCCGTTCATGAGAAGAAGATTTTTAGTTTTGGACTATTTTTAGTAATGGCGGCCATCTTGAATTTCAGTTCGAAAAAAAAAAAATCTTCTGTATAGTCCCCTATGCAACAAAAACATGCATGTGAAGTTTCAGTTTAATTGGCCTAGTGGTTTCAGAGAAAGTGCTGCTAACAGATGACAGATGACAGACAACGGACGACAGACAACGTGCCATCACATAAGCACTTCTGGCCTTTGGCCAGTAGAGCTTAAAATGATAAGCCTCTGCAAAAGTCATATTTGACCTCTCAGGATCATGATTTGTACAAATGTGAGACATTTTTAAATAAGAAGGCTTCCTTATAAATTTATTGAAAACCAGTCTTGCTGTCGTTAGAAGCAAAAGATAATGGTCTACAGACAAATGACACTGAGAGATTATAATAGCTCATCCCAAGTCTTTCGCTCAGGTGTGCTAAAAACTCTGAAAGCATAAAACTTTTCTGCATACCTCGACAACAATAAGTGTATCCATGTGCTTTGCCAATTTGTGTTGCTCCAACGCCTTTTCAGTAAAAAAGCATTTGATGCAGGCATCACATTTAAAAGATACTTTGTTGTGATTCATCAAGTGCCGGCGAAGTTCATTCTTCAAAATAGATCTCCCACACTGATCGCATATTTGCATCACAGATGATTTCTCAATTTTTGAATTGGAAACTTCTTCATACGTGCATTTACTACCTACGTCCTGAGCATTCTTCCATTGGGTCCATCGTACTTTTAACACCTTTAATACAAATTGTCTTAATATATACAAACTCGTCATTTTTCATCAATCACACATCGCTGAATGGTTGAATTGAAATCACATGAGCATCTTACATTTCTATTTAATTAGCCGGACTCTATGACAAAGGCACAGCCCTACTCATGTTGTTGTGATCAAGCTTTACAGTGTTGATCACCGCCGCCAAAATGATCATACATGACAGGGACTACTTTTTATTCCTCAAATTTCATTTGTTCATGTGTTTAATATGAGCAAGTAGAAACAAATAAAACAATAAAAAATATATTGTGGACATTGTATTATGTTATTTTAGTATGTTGATTTTCTCTGCAAAGGCTGCAATGAATTGAATGGTGTTCAGCATCACTTTCAACACTTTTTCTGTCATATTGTGTCTGCTTGAGACTGTATTCCAAGTGTTTCTACACTGGAGTATCATGCTGCAGACCGTATATCATACCCCACCCAGTCTGAGTCATATCGTGTCTGCTTGAAACTATATTCTAAGTGTTTCCACAATGTAGTATCATGCTGCAGACACATATTATCATACCCCACCCAGTCCGAGTCATATTTACAGACACCGAATTGATCAGGCCAAAACTATCAACTAAATGCTAAACATCCAGCATGAAAGTTTAATGTGAGTCATATCAAGCCTGATTGTAGCTGTATTCCAAGAGTTGCCACACTGGAGTATCATGCTGCAGACACATATCATCATACCCCACCAAGTCTGAAGCATATCGTGTCTGCTTGAAACTGTATTCTAAGTGTTTCCACAATGGAGTATCATGCTGAAGACACATATTATCATACCCCACCCAGTCTGAGTCTCATCGTATCTGCTTGAGACTGTATTCCAAGTGTTTCCACACTCAGTCTGGAGTATCATGCTGAAGACACATATAATCATACTCCACTCAGTCCGAGTCATATCAAGCCTGCTTGAACCTGTATTCCAAGCCTTTCCACACTCAGTCTGGAGTATCATGCTGAAGACACATGTTATGATACCCCACTCAGTCTGAGTCATAACGTGTCTGCTTGAGACTGTATTCTAAGTGTTTCCACACCAGAGTATCATGCTGCAGACACATATTATCATATCCCACCCAGTCTGAGTCATATTTTGTCTGCTTGAGTCTGTATTCCAAGTGTTTCCACACCGCAGTATCATGCTGAAGACACATATTATCATACCCAACTCAGTCTGAGTCATAACGTGTCTGCTTGAGACTGTATTCCAAGTGTTGCCACACTGGAGTATCATGCTGCAGACACATATCATCATACCCACCCAGTCTGAGTCATATTGTGTCTGCTTGAGTCTGTATTCCAAGTGTTTCCACACCGCAGTATCATGCTGAAGACACATATTATCATACCCCACCCAGTTTGAGTCATAACGTGCCTGCTTGAGACTGTATTCCAAGTGTTTCCACACCAGAGTATTATGCTGCAGACACATATTATGATATTCGTCTCAGTCTAAGTCATATCATGTCTGCTTGAAACTGTATTCTAAGTGTTTCCACACTGGAGTATCATGCTGCAGACACATGTTATCAAACTCCACCCAGTCTGAGTCATATCATGTCTGCTTGAGACTGTATTCCAAGTGATTCCACACTGGAGTATCATGCTGCAGCACATATTATCATACTTCACCCAGTCTGAGTCATATCGTGTCTGCTTGAGACTGTATTCTAAGTGTTGACACACTGGAGTATCATGCTGCAGACACATATTATCATACCCCACCCAGTCTGAGTCATATCGTGTCTGTATTCCAAGTGTTTCCACAATGAAGTATCATGCTGCAGACATTTATTATCATACCCCATCCAGTCTGAGTCATATCGTGTCCGCTTGAGACTGTATTCCAAGTGTTGCCACACTGGAGTATCATGCTGCAGACACATATCATCATACCCACTCAGTCTGAGTCATATTGTGTCTGCTTGAGACAGTATTCCAAGTGATGCCACACTGGAGTATCATGCTGCAGACACATATCATCATACCCACTCAGTCTGAGTCATATTGTGTCTGCTTGAGACTGTATTACAAGTGTTGCCACACTGGAGTTTCATGCTGCAGACACATATCATCATACCCACTCAGTCTGAGTCATATTGTGTCTGCTTGAGACTGTATTACAAGTGTTGCCACACCGGAGTATCATGCTGCAGACACATTTCATCATACCCACTCAGTCTGAGTCATATTGTGTCTGCTTGAGACTGTATTACAAGTGTTGCCACACTGGAGTATCATGCTGCAGACACATATCATCATACCCACCCAGTCTGAGTCATATTGTGTCTGCTTGAGATTGTATTCCAAGTGTTGCCACACTGGAGTATCATGCTGCAGACATATATTATCATACCCCACCCAATCTGAGTCATATTGTGTCTGTTTGAGACTGTATTCCAAGTGTTGCCACACTGGAGTTTCATGCTGCAGACACATTTCATGATACCTCACCCAGTCTGAGTCATATTGTGTCTGCTTGAGACTGTATTCCAAGTGTTTCAACACTGGAGTATCATGCTGCAGACACATTTTATGATACCCCACACAGTCTGAGTTATATCAAGCCTGCTTGAGACTGTATTCTAAGTGTTTCCACACTGGAGTATCATGCTGCAGACACATATTATGTTACCTCACCCAGTCTGAGTCATATTGTGTCTGTTTGAGACTGTATTCCAAGTGTTGCCACACTGGAGTTTCATGCTGCAGACACATTTCATGATACCTCACCCAGTCTGAGTCATATTGTGTCTGCTTGAGACTGTATTCCAAGTGTTTCAACACTGGAGTACCATGCTGCAGACACATTTTATGATACCCCACACAGTCTGAGTCATATCAAGCCTGCTTGAAATTGTATTCCAAGTGTTGCCACACTGGAGTAGCATGCTGCAGACATATATTATCATACCCCACCCAATCTGAGTCATACTGTGTCTGTTTGAGACTGTATTCCAAGTGTTGCCACACTGGAGTTTCATGCTGCAGACACATTTCATGATACCTCACCCAGTCCGAGTCATATTGTGTCTGCTTGAGACTGTATTCCAAGTGTTTCAACACTGGAGTATCATGCTGCAGACACATTTTATGATACCCCACACAGTCTGAGTCATATCAAGCCTGCTTGAGATTGTATTCCAAGTGTTGCCACACTGGAGTATCATGCTGCAGACATATATTATCATACCCCACCCAATCTGAGTCATATTGTGTCTTTAAGACTGTATTCCAAGTGTTGCCACACTGGAGTTTCATGCTGCAGACACATTTCATGATACCTCACCCAGTCTGAGTCATATTGTGTCTGCTTGAGACTGTATTCCAAGTGTTTCAACACTGGAGTATCATGCTGCAGACACATTTTATGATACCCCACATAGTCTGAGTCATATCAAGCCTGCTTGAGACTGTATTTTAAGTGTTTCCACACTGGAGTATCATGCTGCAGACACATATTATGTTACCTCACCCAGTCTGAGTCATAGCTTGCTTCTTGAGAATGTATTCCAAGTGTTGCCACACCAGAGTATCATGCTTCAGATACATATTGTGATACACCACCTAGTCTGAGTCATGTCTTGTCTGCTTGAGACTGTATTCCAAGTGTTTCCATACTGGAGTATCATGCTGCAGACAAATTTTATCATACCCCACCCAGTCTGAGTGATATTGTGTCTGCTCGAGACTGTATTCTAAGTGTTGCCACACCCGAGTATTATGCTGCAGACACATATTATCATACCCCACCTAGTCCAAGTCATATTGTGTCTGTGTGAGACTGTATTCCAAGTGATGCCACATTGGAGTATCATGCTGCAAACACATATTATCATACCCCACCCAGTCTGAGTCATATCGTGTCTGTTTGAGACTGTATTCCAAGTGTTTCCACACCGGAGTATTATGCTGCAGACACATATTATGATACACCACCCAGTCTGAGTCATATTTACAGACACCGAATTGATCAGGCCAAAACTATCAACTAAATGCTAAACATCCAGCATGAAAGTTTAATGTACCATTTTTGGCATGACCAGACTGAGGATCAAACATAACCTTCAGCAAATGCTCTACCAAAAGAACACCGCAGAAAGGTTGCAAAATGCTTTTTGTCCACTTTTCTTGTCACGGAATAGAAATTTCATATGTCTTACAAGATTGAATACAGATAAATCTCCAAACTTTAACAAGCTCAATTGCGATGAAAGCTCAAAGCTTATATGAACCGCATATGAGTACGCTTCCTGGGTTGTTTTATGAGAGGTATCGGGTCGAGCTGGGGATCAGACCCCCAACCTCTGGTGGCGTGAGTTGCCATCACTATCCATTTCACTACTGCCCCCGCTTAAACATATTTGCAATAAAAAGTATGGACATCATGTCATTATATATTTTGTGATAAAATTATATTAAAGATATATATTATATAAATGCATGATTTTTATCTGCAAACGTTTGTTTACAAACAACAACAAACAAAAAAGAGAAAGGGAATATACACTTGAACATGTAGTATGGATACAATGTTGGTTTGAATGATGCTAACCTATAGTCTTAAAGTGAGCTTGAAATAAGACAATGAACTCGGTATACTGGCTATGATGATGGTAGCATACAGTCTTGAAATGTGCAAGAGGTAGCAAGCAGTCAGACAAACTAACCATTTCCCTAAACAACCCCAGCATACTGGCCAGAACGAAGGTAGTCTTTAAAGTGTGCCAAAGAAAGAACAAAGGAACCTTCTCTCTGCAGAAGCTCAGTATACACATATTTATTAGTATGAAGGCATCATTTTTTTCGTATTTCTTGAAGAATTATATCAAAATGTGTGTGAAAGATGTTGCCAAGGATATAACCTACTGGCAGATAGAACCTTCATATCATACAGTCAAACCTGTCATGGGAACGAGCAAAAGTAGACTTTAAAGACAGGCTGTTGCTTAATACCAGTAAGATAGATGGAAAATAGAAAATTAAGCTGCTTAAGACAAGTAGCTGCTTAATAGAGGTGATCGCTTACACAGGTTAGACAGCTTATTGTATCTGTCCATATCAATCAGATAAAGCTGTCTGCACCTGATTCAACCTGTAAACTACATGCTTCAATCTAAACTGAAATAATAACTGAAATTGTAGATCACATTCGAACTACACACAATGCTATTTTTATCCATTAAATACAGGCCAGTGATTGGCTGATCATTTCTAAACACATTCAACTGAATGTAATCAACCAAAGTTCAAATATTTGACGTATGAATAATGACTATAGTAATGACAACCAATGATAAGACAACAGAAGAACTCACTCTCTACACAATCTCAGAATTCTTGCTGGAATGAAGATAGCACGCAGCAAAATGGACCAGAAAAAAAATGAATAATTCTACTCTCTAGACAACATCAGCATGCTTACTAGAATGAAGGAAGCATCTTGTATAATGGGCCACAAGTAAGACAAAAGCACCCTCTCTCTACACATAGGCCTCAGTATACTTACCGAGGGTTTGTCTTTGGTTCTAGACAACATTTGGTGATACTTGGCCTCGGCAGCCTCATATCTGAATTGTTGCAACCAAGTGCTGTCACACAATAGTGGGTGAGCATGCACCTGAAATTTATGGGAAATCTTTGATACGAAACACATAAATTATACAGGGCAGGATTTGCTTGCCTTGAAATAATCTATACTATAAAAAACACAAAACAAAAAAAAATGAACTATTTATGCATTTGTTATTTTTTTTTACATCAATTGTGAAATAAGTTCTTACAACAAAATGCACTCAAAGTCTTCCTGGGAAGAACCAATCCTCAGCGTATATGAGTACAAAGTGTCTTGCTCAAGGACACTACATATAGCTGTGGTAAAGGATCGAACCCATGATCCTCAGATCCTGGGTCTGATGATCTACCACAGGACCACACACTCCAAAACAGCTTCAATAATATGCTTATTTCCGATTTTACAAACCAATACAGGACTTGAAATAATTGTTCAGTCTTATGTAAAAGCACATAAAAAACAAAATTTTGACGAACTTGTTAAAAGTCACAATAATTCAATTTCCCAACTGCAATTATGCATTAATTAGATATAAAATGTATTCAGTTTGAACTTGTTTTAATTATCCATAAAATGCACTAAGTATTGCTGTATTGATGTGTCATTTACACGTACTCGAGGAATGTAGTTAAATGCTCCCCATGACGATAATCAATGAAAGAGTTGTTGGTTTTGTTGTTGTAGGGAGTTTAGCATCAACTTTTCAGTGATATTGTGAAGGTGTCTACATGAAACATATTCTAAGCACTGCCACACTGGAATATCATGCCGCAGACACATGGTATGATACCCCACCCGGTCAAATTATTCTGACACCAGGCCGACCAGACCTAGAACTATCATCTAAATGCTGATTGCCAAGCAAGGAAGCTTCTAGTACCATTTTTCAAGTCTTTGGTATGACCTGGCCAGGGATTGAACCCACAACCTCCTGCTTGCAAGACGGATATTTGTGCTCAACAGAATATGAGCTATTACCTGTGAGCAATGCTGTAAAATGCATCTTATTTCACAATGACACCAGCCAGTACAAATCAATAGTTTAATTAGACATTCACACATATTCAGAAGAGTATACAATGTATGTTGAATGGCACAGGTCAGAAATTTCAATCTGCCTAATGCAAGTTAAATTCTGTGTGGTACATTTATGTGCATCTGTGTTTTATTAGGTGTGCAACAGGCTCTGTAGTCATAAAACATTTCAACTTGAGGATGCGCTAAAGCTCAGATTTTAATTTTAATCAATTTTTATTTCTGGACAGTTTGAATGAATGAATGAATGAATGAATGAATGAATGAATGAATGAATGAATGAATGAATGAAGGAAGGAATGAATGATCGAATGAATGAAGGAATGAATAAAGGAATGAAAACAAGTGTAATTAAATGAATAAATGAATGAAGGAATGAAGGAACTAAGACACAACTGAAAATAGAGTTATTAAACTTAATGAATTAATGAATACTGCATGGTGAATATGATAATTATTAAATGAGTGAATGAATGAAAAAAGTGATGGGAAATATATGTTAATTCAATACATCAAAGTTCTATATTGTCATGTTATGCTTGTGTGTAACAGTACATGTATGAATAAACAATAAATGGGTAATAAATCTTGGCTAAAAAAATATAAACAAGAAATGTCACTGTTAAGTGTCACATGCCCCCCAACATGTCAAGATGTTATGCTGATCATTTGTAGCAAGTATCATTAAAATTCATCTACGCATGACAAACTTACAGGCCAGAAACAAACTCTCACATAAACTCAGTGTTGTCAAACAAACTCAAATTGTGACCTTGACCTTTGAGGTACGGGTGTGGGTCTTACTCGCGACATGTCATCATATTCTGTTGATCATTTGTTGCAAGTATCAACAAAATCCATCTATGCATGACAAAGTTACAGGCCGGAAACAAAATACCGGACAGAAGGATGGACGGATGCTGCGATTATTATATGCCACCCAAAACAATTTTGGGGGGCATAAAAATTAAAAAATTGTTGGTGTCAATTATTACATTTATATGCATTGTTAACCATTGTTTTTAGAAGGTTTGAAATGCAAATTGACTCCTTACAGCATCATGGTGCTATACTGATAAGTTAATGAAAGATGAAAGTCTCACTACAGTTAAGCGCCTTTTTCCCCACGGTAACATGAATTTACGCTTAAAACAAGTCCTATGTAATTTGGTTTGAAATATTCTGTAGTGAATGTGATTTCTTATTTCAGATGAGTAGAGCAAAAGCTAGCATAGCATATACTACAATAAGACATCACTGGTATTAAAAAAAGTGACTTTTATAGGACTTTAACAGATGCATGTATTAATGAGCATTTGGGGACTTTTTTTTTTTTTAAAAATCTTAGAGTGTCACTGCACCCTCTTTCAAAAAACAAGTTGGTCAACCAACCATTCATTGTACATTTTTATGTGGGGATACATTCCTGCTAAAAAATATAATACTTTAAAAAAATTGTATTTGGAATCTTTTTTTACCATGGAAATCCTAGACCTTATTTTATATAAAACAAAGAACAAATTCAACCAAGTACTAGTGAGACCTGAAGGCATGTGGCACCTTGAAGCTCAAAGAGGTCAAATTATTTTAAATAAGTTTTCTAATGAAATAGTTTTATAATCATAGCTAGGGTGCATACTCAAGTTGAGATATTTAACGAGTACAGTTCCCGCATATTACATTTGGTGACATACAAACAAAAGATACAAACCTTGTTTAATACATTATTTTTATATGTTACCTTTAAACTGCTTGGTTTTACTTCCATTCAAACTTACCAGAAAAGAATAGGTTTTACAACCATTTTAAAGGAAGTACTGATAAATCAGGGGAAAAAATGCTATAAATGTCTTAAAAAATGAAATTATCTATAAAATGGATACAAAGTATTTCAGTATCAGCATTTTTATTACCAGTAAAAACACTGTTCAACTGGTACAGAAATTATTGTTTTAATAGATAAATTGTGTTCACAAAATAAAAGACCTGCACCCCCAATCAACAGCAAGTAACCCACTGCACCTACATCTAGTTCAACTGACTGTATGGGCAAATCTTGTTGGTCACCTGGTCCGTCAGCATCTTCAGTCAGTGACTGGTGGTATACCAACTCAGGACTGCTCCGCTCTTTTGTTTGCTGTCAATGTGAATGATTATAACAGTATTATACAGTTAAATATTAATGCAACAAACATAGTTTAAACTTATTAATTTCAGTTATTAAGACTTTGACAGATCATGGTCAAAGTCTTCCAATGTTGAACCAGTACTAGGCATACAAGTATGTGGAAATAGTGTCTTGCTCAAGGACACATAATCGTGGTGGATCAAACTCACAACCCTAGGATTACTGGTCCAGTGCTCTACCACTTGACCGGCATGCACTCAATACAAAACTATAATAGGTAAAATACTACTGTTTTTTTTTTTTCATTCATGAGTTCATTAAAAATTAGGATCAACGGTGAAAAATTATGGATGGTTGGGCCATCAGAAACATAACTATTTCCTTTTTTGACAAACGTATAATTGTAAAAATATGAAAAATTATGTTTTATAATCTTGTTAAAGTGACTAATGTACCTTTTTCTTAGGTGCTTGCTGCTTGTCTGACTTCTTGTTACCCATTGACTGCAACAGCTGTGTGTACGACCCAATTTTACCACCGTTCATCTGGACATCTTGTTCTTCATTAACAACTATTTCAAATTTAGGTAATTACTTAGAGATTATAACCAAAATAATCAGTTGATATATCACATGGATGTATACAATAATAATAATCATTTCTCATGTTTTTGTTTTAATGGCCTTCTCTGAAAATATTAGCTCAGCTGGGGTTGAAAATGCAAATCCCCACCAAGCAACAGCCTTCATAATGATTGATATACAACATGGTGTCTCATTTATCTCTCACTTCTGATTCAAGTGGGATATTTATCAGTTACTTGTTGAGATGGGTGTGCTGGGATACTGGTTAACCTTCCAGTCTCCCAGGAAAGAGTGGTAAGGTTAATTGATCGTCTGTAAGCCCTCGATAACAAAAAAAGTGATGCTAGATATTCCAACAAACAAATTCTCAAAGATTCACTTTTCTTAATTAGGTTTAATGCCATATTCAACACATTACATTTTTTATATATGCCATTCAGTATTACAGACTGATGGAGGAACACCTCAGAATAAATTTTCATTGTTTTTTTCCCCCCATCTTGTCATAACAAGGCTATTTCCCACCATGGAAGGGTCCCAACTCCATTCCCCCAAAACAATAAAAAAACACTGATCTTAAAAAGAAATCATCCCAAAAGTTGTAAAAGCTAATTGTTGTGATTGATTACAGCTGTACCTTTTTTTGTCACAAAATTCTATGTTACACAAAGGACTGGATAGAAACCGCTATAATTTATCAAATGAATATTTAGTAAATGAGCTTTATGATGTATAAACATTTAATGAAATACAGACCAGACTGGGGACGAGATTACAACGAAAGTAGCTGGGTGGGGGTAGGGTGGGGGGAAGATAACAAGCTTCAGAGCGCTAAAAAAAGTTCCCAGAAGTAAAAAAATAGTCGTGAAAAAAAGTTTGAAAAAAAGAGTAGGAAGACATTTGGTTTGTATCCACATAAACATGCAGGATGGAGGAAAGATGCCTATTCAATATAAATAGAATTTATTCTAGATCTCTAAATCCAATCATTTTACATTTTCATATCTGAACTGCGTTTATCTTTTTACAAGTACATCATATCATAATACTGTCTTTATAGATAAAAATAATTCAAGTTATGTAAATAAAAAAAACAACTGATAAAATACAAAATAGTTACTTTTCTTCCATTGAACACCACCACTCTGATTCGGGGATCGGCTTTTCTTTTTCTTGGCTTTTTTTTCTTTCTTTGAAGCATGGGATTTTTTTTCTTCATGAGACAAATTCATATTTTCTAAAGCAGATGTGACACCTAATTGGTCCTTATCAATTCCATCTTTTTCTTCCTCAGCCATCTTAGACGGTGGATCCTTACTAACTGGAGCAAGGGATGGTGTGATAGCAGATTTAGTACAGTCAAATTCCAGTGTACGTTTTTCGGCAGATGAAGATTTACAACTATTAGGAGATTTCATTGCCATCAATTCCGAGTTGAGAAACTCATGAAAGCTGCTGTCTTTATGCTTGTCTGATCCTTCATTTTTTCGCGGTGACTTAAGAATTTTCATAGATTTCTTATTTGATAAATGAACCGAGATATCAGACCCATCATCATCTTTATATTTTGAAAGACCTTTAACCATTTCTGTGATTTTTGCTTTTTCAGCTTCGGAAAAATTCTTCGATTTTTTGGTCAAACCAGACTTGAACTTGTCTGTAGTTTTGACAGTAACAAGACCAGCTTCCAACATTTCCGCCACAAGCTCATCACTTGCATCAGCTGAATGACTTTTTTTCTGTACTGACTTTGAACCATCTCCACTACATAGATCCTCTGATGGTCTGATTTGACCTGAACTTGATTCATCCATGCTGTTTTACTCTAGATTTTCTCTGAAATATCTATAAATATCCTTTTAGAGTGGTTTTAAATTTATGACATTTTCAAACAGAACAGTACAAACCCCACAGATAATTATTGCTTTTTCTGTGAATTCAACTTGTGCTATCTTTGTTGCAATTGATTATGGCTGCAGAGCATCAGATAAGATGTGTAACCTATATGATGCATTAACAATTTATGGATATGCATTAAATTTGTTTTACGTGCATATCAATTACGCATTATAACAGCTGATTATAAACAAGTTTTACGCTAAAATCAATTTTTATATGTGAAAATCAATATTCATTGCACTAATTTCTTGACTTATCTGCATAAATAAAATAGCTGAATAGTTTTAATTCAACTCGCTTCAGTGACAATTTCTCGATTTATTATTGTGAATGTGATACTAAAACCCAGCCATGTTCCTGCTATCCCAGCCATAATTCTGTCTGCAAGGAAAAGGCAAATGCGATGTTTGTAATTGTGAAATATTATGGTGGTTAAATGCACTTATCCCAATCATTATACATATCTGATAAGAAACTATCAGGGAGGAAATAGGATTGAGGTATTGAAATTTACCAGTCAAACTCAGAATTTGTCTTTTCTTTGAAGCCACAATGTGACCAGGCCAGTGACAGAACATTGCCTATTTTAGCCTTATCCCAACCATCATATCTTGCCTTGAGATGAAAGCATCTGTAAACTGACATGTGATTGTCAACAAATAAACTGTAAACATGAAACAAAAAACTAAAAAATAAACTAATTCATATAATGAATATAAAGAATAGAGTTTTACAGCGTACCAACATAAGTTATTTGACGCCAACAGGAAGGAAGATTCCTGGTTCGCTCTACATGTACAAAAACAACAAATTAACATAGATAAAAAAATACATCAAAAAATGAATATGCAGAATGAACCTTTATACCTGCAGAACAGCAAATTCTATTACTCAAATTGTCGCTTCTTATGACATGTATGAGCAACAGTGATCCTATTCTTGCCATCACTCATATGGCTCCCTGAAACCACACAGGGGTTGGTTATTTAACCGCAATAATGAACATGACAAAAAATGATAAAATGAACATGACACCCATTTGGAGGATTCCTACCCCTCTGCAGAGATCGGCAGTGATTCTATTCTTATCCGGAACCACATGATGTTTCTGCTAATGTTACTACTCAGCGATTGTCTGTAAGAAATCCAAAGACTGTGGCTCAGTAAAATGACTGATATAAAATAAAAAGCAAAATGGAAATTTTGATGTCCATATAAACAGCTAAACACAAAATACCCTAACAATTTAAGGTGTTTGCAATTACCTCTATTACACAACCACTTGTGTTAAGCAGCCAAACATGTTAGTTTTATATATAGAGCCAAACTTGGTAAACATATTCAACAACGTGAACCACATGCTCTTAAAGGCCATTATAGTAGCTTCCCACTGTACGCTGCAGCTTAACACAGGTTTGGTTGTATATCATAGCGCAATACTCATCACTATTCTGAATAACTCAAAAATAATAGAGAAAAAGCGCTGACAATAATTTGGTCAGACTCAATGAAAGGGCCATAACTCCATGAAAATCAATGAACCAGAACACAAAGACAATATGCGCATCTCCACTTGGAAGTGATGCATCCTAGCAAGTTTCATAAAATTCCAACATTGGGTTGAAGAGAAATAGTGCGGACAAGAATTTGGTCACAGACAAAATCAAAGGGCCATAACTCTTGGAAAAATCATCGAACCAAAACATAATGTCAATATGCACATCTGCACTTGGTAATGATGCATCCTAGCAAATTTCATAAAATTCCAACCTGAGGTTGTAGAGAAATAGCGCTGACAATAATTTGGTCACAGACTCAATGAAAGGGCCATAACTCCTTGAAAATCATTGAACCAGAACACAAAGACAATATGCGCATCTCCACTTGGAAGTGATGCATCCTAGCAATTTTCATAAAATTCCAACATTGGGTTGTAGAGAAATAGCACGGACAAGAATTTGGTCACAGACAAAATCAAAGGTCCATAACTCTGTGAAAAATCATCGAAAAGAACACAAAAGACAATATGCCCATCTGCACCTGGTAATGATGCATCTTAGCAAGTTTCATAAAATTCCAACCTGAGGTTGTAGAGAAATAGTGTGGACAAGAATTTGGTCACAGGCTCAATTAAAAGGCCCTAACTCCGTGAAAAATCATCGAACCAGAACACAAACACATTATGCACATGTCCACTTGCTAGTGATGCATCTTAGCAAGTTTCATAAAATTCCAACATTGGGTTGTAGAGATATAGTCCGGACAAGAATTTGGTCACAAACAGAATCAAAGGGCCACAACTCCTTGAAAAATCATCAAACTGGAACAAAAAGATATTATGCACATCTCCACTTGGTAGTGATGCATCCTAGCAAGTTTCATAAAATTCCAACCAAAGGTTGTAGAGAAATAGCCTGACCAAGAATTTGGTGACACAGGGATGGACGCACGCACGCACGGACGGAGGAAGGGGCGACTATATGCTTCCCCCCTTTGGGGGAGCATAATAAAAATGAAACTGTATATAGAATAATAAGTGTTAATCTGTTGGCATTATTTAATATAGTTCGTAGGCATTTTTAAATGCAACAGTATTAGTAACTGCAGTCAAATTTTCCAGTATTAGTCATTCTATATAATTATACAGTTTCTGAACATTGTTTATCAAAATAAACTAGCAGAAGCAGTACTAACTTGCCCTGATCAAAGATTCACTTGCCCAGATTTTTATTACCAATTCATTTTGCAGTATAATATAAAATAATTATTAAACACAAATAGACTTAAATGTATTAATTTTTATGTAAGGTTAGCTCCCCATAACATTATGCATGTCATTTTGTGTAAATCACAAGTTTTAGAGTTTGAATAAGACCAGGAGAAGTGAGAGAATTTCAGGAAGAACTGACTATGTCTCTACAAGTATGACAGACTTATGTTGTACTTAGTCTTTGTACTTTATTGACTATCATTTCTGTTCTGTCATTCTGTTGCAGTGTGGGAGCAGATGTTAATTCAAAACATTATTTTAAATATCTTTCTCTTCTTTTCTAGTGATTACTAAATGTCATAACATACAACAATGGCAATGTCAAGCCTACAAAGCTATTCAATTCATCCAAGAGAACTTGGTAATCGTGATCTAGGAAAGTGCATCTAGTCCACTATGTTAAATATTAACCCTTTACTTCATATAGACACCTTTGGACCTCTCTAATGTAGACGCCTTTGGACACCTAATACAGAAGGCTTTTGAATTATTGGGTGCATTATGTTTATATTAACTGACAGAGTAAAAAACAGTGCAGGAAGTGTTCAGATTGCTCATTCAGATTGCTCGTAACGATCAATCTGAACACTTCCTGCACTGTTTTCAAAGGCCTTCTGTGATTGGTGCGGGAAAATGTGTATCTATGGAGTAAAGGGTTAAAAAGACAATTTATCTTAATTGTTGTTTTCAATACTATATTTAAATCATGATATGACTGCCAAAAAAAATTATACGCTGAAACCATACAACCACAATGCAATAACTGTATTACTCTAATGCCTCTACCACGTTTTTCTTTACCGTATACTCGATTTAAATATCAATGTTCACGTTTTCACAAAAACTTTTAAAGGACTCGTCTGTCAGGCAAGTGGACTGGTAAAAAATATACCGTCCAGATGGAAAACTCACTTGTCCAAAAAAGTTATAGTTATATGCATTCAAGCCTCCGTTACATGTAAAACGCAAAATGACCATTAATATTCCGGAGACCGGGAAATATTCTGAAGACCGAAAAGTCTGATTTTTTAACTGGCATTAAAAAGCTGTGCATGCACATCTCGATACCTTATAAACATTATGCCGAATGGTTTGTAATGAAAAGTGTCTATGGAGACTTGACATGAAATTGCATGATAAAGTTATCGTTGATGAACGTTAAATGTCAAATTTACAAATTATGTTTACAACAATGAAATACAGAAAGAATAAAATTACCGTAACTAAAGTAGGATCATAACTTTTTTCACAGTTTTCAGAATGTTTATTTTTCGATCTCTGCCAAAAAGTTTACGCCTCCGACAGACTAGTTACTGGTAAAGATCACTTGTCCATAGACAAAAACCAGTCGTCCGGACAAGTGCTTTTGCCGGCCCCTGGTCACAGAAGAAAATTTACTTACATAGTTCCAATTATTGTAAATCTACGAAATATTTATAAAAAATACCAGAACTTAACGCTGTGTGTACCGTGGTCGTAGATATCCGCCCAATCATAGCGGTTATTTAAACTATATCAATTTATGTTCAAAGCTACCCCAAATCTCATTAGAGGAATAAAAACAGATAACTAAACATGCATGAGAGGTTTTCGGAAGTCGCAATATCGGGCATGCAGTAAACACCGCGGGGGTCAATTGTTTCAACTGATTAGTTACGGTCTGTAAGCAACAGTTTCATATGTGTTGTATAGAATAGAGATATTTGCAGACCTGTGTATTATGAAAACTCGCTTGTCCAATTTTTAAGACAAGCCCAGAGCGGTTGAAAAATAAAATAAAAAAAAAATAAAAAAATTTCCCTAATAAATTTAAATAATTTTTTTCAGTCGTTTTTTTAATGGGTTGGTCGCGCAAGGGGAAACAAACACATTTTTTATTTAGGTCCAAGTGACGTCATGAAAATAGCAGAGACTGTTTTCAATAATATCTTAGACTCTAACATTGTTTTTTTTTCTCACCATCATTTTTATAAACATGAAGGATTTTTAGGTTGTGGCATTTGCTATATACTGTTCCTTTACATGGACATGATGGCTGTTTATCGCGACACATTCATAATACAAGTGAAAAGTTGTGAAAAATAACTGTCTTGAACTGACCAGGCTTATCTACATTGGCAAAAATTAGGGATATTTTCAATGGCTGGTACTTCTCTGATACAAAATGGATTTTAGAAAAGTGTATAGATCTACTGTTGAATAGATAAATAGTACAGCTACATGGGAGTGTTTATGGATATCGGGCTCCCTTTTTTTTTAATTAGAGGTTTGAGTAGTGCAACATATTTTACGTCTCTATGGAGCCTTTTAAAGATTTTTTATTTTGCGTCTCTCTAGACGTGCAACCGCGGAAGCCGATTTTACAAACTGGAAGTTCCCAACGGAATCTGTAGGGAAGGTTTCACGACTATAAAATCCAAACAATTGACATATTATGAATGAGAATTAAAAAATTAACATTAAATACATCGATCCGTGATAAAATTGTATGCAGTGCACCTTAAGTATACCGATAAACCGATATTAAACACGAGAGGGGTCCCATTTCAGATGAATATGTATTGTCCGCCATTATCATCTGACATCGAGTGTTCCGAATGAATCATCACCATAATGTATAACAACAGATGCCTTTATATTGTTAAATCGAAGAATGCACGGTGCCAGTCTATTTTCTTTTAGTTTTAATCGAACAGTTTACATTACATTAATTTTATGGATTTTTTTCGTAATACTTGTTAGTATAATTTATATATGATATGATAAGTTCTGTGTTTAATAGCTTTAAATTTCATAAGGAAAAACAATAGAAAAATGCAATATATAGGCAGACTAATAGGCTAATATCAGTGCAACATACATGGCTGAAATTTCGGATGACACCTTTAGTATTTCTTTAAAAACTTTTGAACCTTTGTCTGGATTTAACAATTTTGTTACCAAAGATGATAAAGTTTTTGTCTATATCCAATTTTTTTTCCGTAAAGTATTATTGGTTGAAAACAAAATAATATTGGCTTTTTAATATTTTTTTTTTTTTAACAAAAACGATATTGTGTAGTTTTATCAAAAACATTTTACCAACACATCAGAGATTTTTTTGCAGAAATATGAAGAAGTACGTTTTCGATGGATAGCAAAAAAATTATATAGATATTTAATATTTTTTTTGCTATTTCATAAAAATGAGAAAATGGTCACACAAAAATATTTGTAAGCATAACTTGAAATGCTTTTGGGTTTTTTATTTCATTTTAAAAAAAAAGAAAAGTTTACCACCCAAAGTCCTTCCTTTCGATACCAAAAGACCAAGCATATTTTGTTTGGGTCAGTAGGGAGTCGAGCGCCAAATGTGCTATCAGAAATTTAGACAAGCAAATGCAATCACTTATCTCTGTATATGGGTCTCTGATATAGGATATATATTACTCTTCGAAGAATTGAATAAGTGATATATTACAATAAATTGCACTACTGCCCAAACCATGCTGACGATATACATTATAGCCAACAGTTGCTCTATGTTGGGCAAGTCAATTGGATGTTGTTGGGATTATAAAAAAAATGCTTACCTACTAAACCGATTTTTTAAAGAGGGTTGGGTTTTGATAAACAATGTGTTATTATTTATTATTCTGGTCGAGTGGTGTCGTAAAGTAATCAAGTTCGATGCCGTTGTCACTTTTTCGGCAGAATATTGAATTATTCTCTGATTGAACAAGTTATTTGTAATAGCAAGGGTGACTTTTTGAGAGATAAAATGGGTTTAAAACTGGTACATAATATTGACAAGTTTGTTGTAAACCTAGGGATGAATTCAGACTTCACAACCCTCTTCAGTAAAACGTATGGGTCACTATAAAATGTATACTTTACATTAAAACCATATATACCATAAGTTCCCAAAGATAGTTGTTAACATGATTTTAATCTTCACCTTCTCTTTATATTGTTTTCTTTTATGAAAAATGAATACATGTACATGTAAATAGACAATATTTAAGTCTTTTTACTGACAGAGGTCGCCTTTAAATGGCAAATATAGACTTTTTTTATTATACCTTGATTGAGAAACAATGGCTTACAACTGATCATGCTCAAAGAATTCTTGCGTAGATCCAGTACTAAGCTTATACGGACAAAGTGTCTTGCTTAAAGACACAACACACCCAACTCTGTATTGTACAGAAGTCCCCATAATGGTCAGATTGATAACTCGCATAACAACAAACACGACAGTACAAGAATAAACATCATGTACATGTCGTTTCAAAGACAATTTCGATCCATCATTAAAATTGTGTTAACTAGGTTGCATGTTTGTGTGTGGTCTTCGTGCTTGGCCATTTGCTTTTGTTTTATAGAAGCTTGTTAAATGCCTGTTAAACACCTTCATGACAAGTGGAATACGGTTAGAGTACAAGCGATTTCAACTATACACACAGTGTGTGTTCTTGTCGACCTATTTACTGGCTCATATTAATTAAGTGACCTTTACGGTGCAGCAAAGCATAATATACAAAAACGTTCTTGACTTCCGTACCATTTTTTTGCTATTAGAAATTATCTATTTGCTTTTTTCAGACCCAGTATTTTCGCATTATGTATGTAGGTAGCTTTTTGTAAATTGTTTTTGTTGTAAATGGACATAATTCTTGAAAAAAAACACACAAAAAAAACAATTCTTTTATGTTTAGATAGCTAATATCTGAGTGAGTAGATAGGAGCACAGCAGACAGTGACTTGGTTTTACACACGTATGTCTCTGTGGCAAATTGGTATTTATATGTACGATCTTATGTAGTAATTGTTTGATATCGCACCCAAGATACTCAAACTGCTATTTGAATAGTTTTTTAGGTACTTATTTAATATTGTTTTTGTAGAAATAATATCAAAATGTAAAAACATTACCCAACACAAAAAGAGTAATACATGTATCATTGACGGGTCATTGCGTGTAAGGGTATTTAAGCAATAACCCTTTTCTAAATTTATAGTCAATAAAACTGTGAATAAGTAAAGTTTTCTGGGGTAATTAAAATTATGTTTCATATAGAAAATATAATTATGAAATAATATTAAAAGTGTAAAAGCACCCACTCCTCAAATTATTATTTTAAAAGATGTAATACATTCTCAGCACGCGTTTATTCGTATTTCAGCTATATTTCATGCCTATAAAAATAAATGGAAGTTGTCTGGGGTAATTTATTCTAGGTCCGTACTGTTTTTTTTTCTATTTAAAAAGGTCAAATGTTAAAACATATTTTTAGAATGATCACTTTAACCCTTTACTCCATAGATACATGTTTTCCCGCTCCAATCACTGAAGGCCATTGAAAACAGTGCAGGAAGAGTTCAGATTGCTCGTAACGAGCAATCTGAACACTTCCTGCACTGTTTTCCACTCTGTCAGTTAATATAAACATGATTCACCCATTGCTGATACATGGTGAATTAATGCTTTCAATATTAGAGGTGTCCAAAGGCGTCTATATGAAGTAAAGGGTTAACCTTAACCCATTAGCATGTATGTCAAATACCAAATTCCCAAGGACTTATATCAGGGACCTATCCATTAAGTATTATTAAGTCACTGCTTAGGCTATATAGATTGCAATTTCCTTATAAAAATACATGGTAACCTATTTTATTTTCTTTATTCATAAGCATTTCATACTACTTAAATCGTAACAACAAAGAATGATTACTATGCACCAACTTTCAAGAAAATATAAACTTCCCTGTGTATTTCGCTTCAACAGTGTGTACATCAAATCTTTTCCGTTATATGATGTTCATGGTGGACAATTATTCATTTCCGTAACAGGTGGGTGTGACGTCAAAATTTGGTTAGCGATTATGATGGTTCACCCAATAAATTGTTAATAATTTCATCGTAACTCAACTAAATGATGTATTTTATCAACACCGTTTGATAAATTAATGTTTCATTAATTTATTTCAACAGTTTGTTTATGTTGTCAAGCCGTATAACAGCTTTAAATGACATACACATCAAGGTGGTATAGGTGGATTTTTTTCCAGTACATAAATTGGTCCAGTGCAATAAGGCGTTATGGACAGCAGATCAGATATCAAAATTATAAAAAAGCTGTCCATTCACGCCTTATTTAATCAGGCTAAGGTTTGAGTTGCGTTGAAAGTTTGTGAAATGCCTAAAGCGGGGTGGTAGTCTAATGGATAGAGTGTTGGCCGCTCACACCAGATGTTGTGGGTTCAATCCCCAGCTCCACCCGATGCCTCTCATAAAACAACACTCAGTACTAGTTCTACCCAGGAAATGGACTCGAGATCGCTTCATATAAGCTCTGAGCCTTCATCGCAATTGAGCTAAAATAAATTAGAATAAAACTAAATACCTTTGTCTTTATTATACTTTATATAAAGGTGTATAAATGGCTATCACCAGTGATCAGACCTACATATGGCAATAAAACATTGATCAAAACTTCCAACCAAATTCTAATATTTTTGTCACCTTAATTATGCAACAGTAGACATTCCTTTTAAAGTGTCTCATTAGGTAAAAATGTCTGTAAACATATTAGATAATGAAATAATATGTGTAGGTTTTTTTGTTATTGCACAACCTGCTGGCGTGTTTTGAAAATTCATCATTTTTCAATTGCATAATCTGGAGCAAAAACCGATATTTAAAACAGAAGAATCTTGCCTTTTCATAGCTGTAACAATTCAAAGTATTACGAATGCAACATGAAAATTTAACGGTTTGAATGTACACTTACAAATTATGATTCTTTGCAAAGACGAATAATGATTCCTGAATATCTTCTTTTTGAAGAGTAGCGTCTATTTAAATATAAAACCAACAAGCAAACCGATACCGAAATATAAAACCAACTGGCAAATGATTGTTCCGCACCGGTTGTGAAATTTTAAATAACAATTTAAAATGCTTTATTTATTCCCACCAGATGTTGAATGGACACTTTCTTAGAAAGTACAAAGCCGATGGAATAGTATGAAAGCAGACATGGAAACTCTGGAAATGGAAATCCTACACATGGCGGGAGACGGAGAAAATGTTAACTCCTTATGAAACAAATTCTCATCTGAACTACTAAAGCACACATGACCACATACCTCATAAAACAGCAGGACCTAAAGACAGTTTACCATGGATTACTTACGAAATCAGACACATGATAAGAAAACATACATAAAACACTGAAAGAAAGATAGCACCTCCATTCCTGCTTTGAAAGGTAAAGGACTCCTATTCACTGAGCCAAAACAGAAAGCCAATATTCTGAACCGACAATTCCATTCAGTCTTCTAAAAACCTACACGTATAAGCAGAGAAAAATTGTTAAAGACCACTATATTAAATCTAGACCACACAAAAACGCTGATGAAATAGTCATCACTAGAAGGGGAGTACAGCAACTTATTGAAGGGCTAAACAACTACAAGGCAGCCGGACTAGATAACATCAAACTAATCATACTAAAAGAACTCGCGGGTCAGATAGCACCTATCCTCACCATCATATTCAACGAATCCCTCCAAACAAGCGAAATACCAAAACAGTGGAAAACAGCAGTGGTCCATCCTGTGTTTAAAAAGGCAACAAATACAACGCCGTTAACTACAGACCAATCTCATTGACATGACATGTATATGCTGTACAATAATGAAGCACATCCATCTCTAGCCACATTATGACACATGGCGAAAATAAGAACATCCTCTACCCCTTACAACACGGATTTAGAAAAGGACAGCCATGCGAAACTCAACTGCTAGAGTTTACAGATGAAATATCAGCAAACCTAGAACAAGGAAAACAGACAGACAACCTCGTAATGGACTTCTCGAAAGCGTTTGACAAGGTCTTACACAGCCTCCTCATAAACGAGCCCCACCACTACGGAATCCCTGGAAATAACAATGAATGGATTGAAGCATTTCTTTCCGGTCGCACCTAGACCGTAGTAATAGACAGCAAATCATTAGATCCAGTCAGAGTACTGTCATGAGTTCCCCAAGGGTCTGTCCTCGGACCAAGTATTTTCCTCTTCTATATAAACGACATGCCGGAAGACCTCGGAGCTACTGTTCGTCTTTTCGCAGATGACGCCATAGCCTATCTAGCAATCACCTCTGATGCCGACTGCCACAACCTACAGGAATACACCACAGCCTATCTAGCAGTCACCTCCGATGCCGACTGCCACAACCTACAGGAAGACACCATAGCCTATCTAGCAATAACCTCTGATGCCGACTGCCACAACACACATGAAGACACCATAGCCTATCTAGCAATAACCTCTGATGTCGACTGCCACAACCTACAGGAAGACACCATAGCCTATCTAGCAATAACCTGTGATGCCGACTGCCAAACATACAGGAAGACACCATAGCCTATCTAGCAATAACCTCTAATGCCGACTGCCACAACCTACAGGAAGACTGGGCAACTGGGAAAACACCTGGAAGATGGAATTCCACCCAGACAAATGCAACGTAATGTCAATCACCAACAAAAGAAAACCTATCATATACAACTACAAACTACACAATCACACTCTCCAGTACGTTGACTCAGTAAAACATTTAGGATGCACCATCAACAAAAATCTTGACTGGTGACAGCACATCAACAACATCACATCAAAGGCCAACAAAACTATCAGCTTCCTCAGAAGAAATCTCCATATCGCGTCAACTAAAACAATAGAAACTGCATACAAGACTATAGTTAGACCAACAGCGGATTACGCAAGCTGTGCCTGGGACCCCTACATAAAGGGCAACAAACCCCGACTAGAAATGGTACAGAGCAGTGTGGTTTGGTTTGTGAAAAACCGATACCATAACAGATCAAGCATTACAGACATGATCAATGAATTGAATGGAAATCACTCGAAGATAGGCGCAAAGAAGCAAGACTAACTATGTTATATAAAATAGAACGCCAGAAGGTTGCAATCGACAGAACAGTACACCTTCATAGACCACCTAGACAATCCAGAACATCTCAACATCATACCTTCACGGTACCATATGCCAGCACCACATATAGACAACAGTCCCCCCCCCTCCTTACTATCAAGGACTGGAACAAACTGCCACCGGACATAACGTCAGTCGGTTCGGTTGATGCTTTCGAAGCTCAATTAGCCAACTACTCTATCTAACTTCTTCTTATGCTTTTAAAATTCAATGTATATACTTCCACTTTTATTTTCTTTATTTCCTCTTCATGTGCAATCCTTGGCAGAATATCCAGACAGTTGAATGTTGCCAGTATAGGAAGAAGAAGAAGTGATGGATAACAGAATTATAGCCAATTGTGTCTCTACTAAAACATGGAACATTGGTTGTTCCAAACTGGGTGACTTAATAACATATAAATTCATGTCACCAAGGATTTGTTTATAATTTCTTGACGTCACTACTATTTCCAATTTTTTTTTCTTCTCCTGAATTTAAATTACAGTATGTTGAAAACAAACAAAAAAGTTTGAAATTTACGAAATCATTTTTTTTATAATCAAAATAAGTAGTGTACACATCATAGAAATAGTAATTTTATGAAGAAATAAGTTATCAATGTGTGGCAAATATTTTATATCTATATTTAAAGACGTCTTATAACTGCATTTTTTTTTTATTTCTTACTTTAAAAAAATGGTTAAAATGATATTTAAAATGATTACAAAACATAACTTTAAGCGTAAAAATTCTTCATTTCTTAAATTAAAAAAAGAAAGAAATAATAACAACTCAAAGCAATTACAGCCTGACAGGCAAAATAATTTCTAGAATTTAGAGTACAAAAATAATATATTTAGAATTTCAGATTACCAAAATAATATATTGAAAAGGGCTTTTCTGACTTGGGCTAACTAGATTAGATTACAATATATTTCCCGTTTAAAATGGCAACATATTTTTTTACACATTAAATGAGTCATTTGATTTAGTAGTAAAAATTGTTTCATCTTAGAAAGAGTCAGAATGACGATGCGAAGATCGTCAAACAGTATAAATTTAAGTGCTGGCTATTTTTAGAATTGGGATTTCGTTTCAAGTTTACCATTTCGAATGTACACATCGATGTTGTCACGTTGGTGGATTTGACATTCAAAAAACTATTCGAATTATACTTATTAATGATAATGAGATGGTTTTTAATCATTTTGTTAACTATTTTATTTTTTTTAAATATTTATAGCGTTTTTATCCTGAAACATTCTATGTAAAGGACTTATTTAAAAACAATGCTTCAAATACCAAGATGATAACAAGTTATTGCTGAAATATATGATACAATGAGAATTACCTGTTTTCCCGTATTTCTAGCGGTAGGATTTGTCAAATATAATTCCTTAGTATTTCTACTGATATGTCAAAATCTAAATCCCTTCAGCCTGTTTAAATTGATTAGGGTCTTGTATCTGTTTTTCAATTAATTCCATCTCATAGGGATTATCCAAAGTGGGAATTGGTAACTCAGTCGGTAGCGAGTTTAATTAATCAATACTTGGGTAATGAGTTCAAATCCTTGCCCGGCCACAGTCTCCGTGATGATTGATTTATAACAATGCGTATATTGTCATTGTCAAAGTGGGCCTTGGTAGCTCAGTCGGTAGTGTGTTTAACTATCAATTCATGGGTAATGAGTTCAAATCCTTGCCCGACCGCAGTCTCCGTGATGATTGATATTTGACAATGCCTATCATTGTCATTGTCTATCCCCTCTAGTTCAAGTGAAATATTTATTAGTAACTTCCGGAGAGGAGCGTGCTCGAGTACTGATTAACATTCAAGGATCTCGGAAAAGAGTTGTCAGGTTAGAGATCGTCCGGTAGCCCATGATGGCATAAAATGACACTAGATATTCAAACAAAACAATTTGTGCAAATCTGACTGTGATAAAACTATATTTGGTGATCATTTATAATTGACTGTTTTTGTCTCAGTATTCAGTTATTCAACGAGGTCAGCCAACCTAATAATTGTTCTGGGAATTTAGTCTCATTATCTTCCGAAATGCACACTTTTTGACAATAACAAAAATGATTGCAATTAAATGTGTTTATATATTGCTAAAACCATTCCTGTAGACCCCTTAGTGACTACTTTTAAAAAAGCAAGAAAATGAATAACTTCAATTGAAATGTGTGTTTCTTAGACGAGCGGACCGAACTTTTAACTTTTGTTTACGTTTTTGTAATTCCGTAATATTCGGTTGCTTTCCGATTGTACCTCAGCCAGTGTTCGGAAGTACACAAATGACTACTGCAGTGGTAGTGTGCGGATTAAGACCTTTAGCTAAGAGGTTCATTAGAAAAGATATGAAAAGTTATGGCTTCATTAATATCATGTATCGTTATTGGGTTTTCTTTTTTAAAATATATATATTGATGTCTGCAATAAAACTGTATCGAACGTAGTATGCATTTATATATTTATACGCACTGTAAAACAATGAGTACGGAATACAAGTTTGGTCTAGTAACTCTTGTTCAGGATCCTCCCTTGCATATACGCGTGATACTATCGCATAGGCTATTACGCCACAGATCACTTTATCGCAGTCAATATTGAAAGGCTACCAAGAGTGGTTTGTTTAGTATAGTAATTAAAAAAGTAATTTTATTTTTGATTTTATATGAACGATTCATCGCTTACGTGCTCGTGGGTTCCAGTTCATTAATAAAGGGGACGTTCTTAAAAATATCTAACCGCAAGCGGTTATTTAATTTTTAAACGCATCCCCTACAGTTTCCCATACTATGTTTGTCTCTGAAGTGAATTGATCATAATATTACCGACCGACGCGTTTCCGAACAAGCTTCGTAACTCCCCATTTTCTGCCGAAGGTGTTTATCGGAAAGAGACGAACATTAATGTGTAAACAAAACCCGTTCTTAATTATGTACTAATAATGTGCTTTATATTTATTTTTTCGTATAAACAAATAAATTCACATCCACAACCTGGATACAGGCAGAATAATGTTCTATACACCAGAGTTAACATAAATTGAACAGTATATTTCATGCCTTCTGTTCATTGTTTTTATTATTGAAGCACCTATAATTACATGTATATGAATTCTTAAAAAAGGAAGTTCAATTTTGTATGAAGGGTTATTTTTTAAACTGTAAAATTTGAAACGTGTTTGAAATGTTTCTGTGAAAAAAAATCTAGCCTGGGTTTATCTTTAAAAAAAAAATCTAATCAACCTTTCAAGTCCAAAAAATATATTGGCTCTCAAGAAATGAAAAATAAATTCTGCTCAAAGGAAAATCCCAAGGATGGAAGATCGAACAGTGGTCGTTACATCTCAGTGCATTATTAAAAGGTAAAGCTTTAGATGTATATTCAAGATTACCAACTGAAGACTCTTTGGATTACGACACATTGAAGTTGGCATTATTAAAACGATTCGAACTAACAGAAGAAGGGTTTACGAAAAAAAATTGATCAGCAAGACCAGAGATAGACGAGACATTTGTACAATATTTTAGGAGGTCTAAAAATTACTTAGAACGATGGCTGGAATTAGGTAAGGTTAGTAAAACATACAATATTGTGATAGATTATTTATCAAGAGATCAGTTACTAGCAGTATGCAATAGAGATTTATCCTTTTGAAAGCAAAAATGATTACGGTAGATGTGGAGATGGCAACACAGGCAGATTTATCTGCAGAAGCAAGAGGGGGTTGTAGGACTGTAGTCACAAGTGAAGGTAAGGCAAAAGATCGATTGGATAAAGATCACAAGACACCACACGAAGACCGTTTGGTAATTAGCAAAGGGGAGGTAACAATCACTTTTCCTATTGGAAATGTAGTTATTGTAGTGGAAACCATAAATCATCTAATTGTAGAAAGAGAAGGAGTCGGTACAGTGTGGCCATAGTCGATGATCCGGAGAACAAGACAGTCGCGAGTGCCGATGCTGGCAAGATAAATACGTTCGTCCCTAGAAACAATTATCATCAATGTAACCGATTTAATAGGTTTAGAGGAAGAGGGTAGGTATCGAGGTTGTGGTCGTGGGGGAATAACAAAAACCGATAGCGCGAGTTGCATATTTGAGAGTGATGAGAGTTCAGAACAGTTAGGAGCTTGCATGGATATACATTGCCCAACTAAGGTAGGTTTTGTAAACGGGGAAAAAGTCCTAGTGATGAGAGATACGGGTGCCACTTGTGTCGTGATGAGAAAGAGATCTGTTAAAGAACACCAATTTTTAGGTAAGAGCAGATGCTGCAAGTATATTGATTGGTTCGAGCAGAGTTTTCAAGTAGTTAAGATAAAAGTTAAACCGCCATAATACGAAGGTACCACGGAGGCATTGTGTATGGAATATCCACTGTATAATTTAGTTATAGGAAACATCGAAGGAGCGAAATATCCGGAACCTGAAGACGTGATGAACGCGGTGCAGAGTCGAGCACAAGTACATCAGGAAACCAAGTCATGCAGGCGGTTAAATGTACCAGGTAAGATATTAGACATCTCACAAACAGAATTGATAACATTACAAACGGAAGACGAGACATTGAACAAAACGGGAGAAAGAGCGAAGGAAGGAGAAGTTAAGAAGTGTAAAGGTGGGGGACAGGTAAGACATTTATTTAGAAAAAGATTATTATAAAGTGAGTACGAATCTCCAGAGCGGAAATGGGCATATCGGTTAGTAGTTCCAAAGAAATGTCGTGAGGACGTAATGAAGTTAACCTATGAAGCATTGGTGGAAGGACATCTTGGGATACGCAAGACTAGTGACAGAGTATTAGCTGAATTTTATTGACCATGTGTTAATTCAGATATCACTAGGTATTGCAGATCGTGTGACATTTGTCAACGAACTATGGCAAACTGTAAGGTACTGCGAGTACCGTAAGGGCAAATGCCATTCATAGAAACCCCTTTTAAGCGAGTAGCTGTAGATCTGGTAGGATCAATGGAACTGATGACCGATAGAAAGAATAGATACATTTTAGTGATGGTAGATTATGCTACGATATATCCCGAGGCCTTTGCATTGCCAAATATTGAAACTGAAAGAGTAGCAGAAGCATCGGTAGACATGTTTAGTAGACTTGGAATCCCAGAAGAGATGTTGACTGATATGGGATCGCAGTTCACGTCAAATATGATGGCTAAGGTAAGTAGGTTATTGTCATTACGCCAGTAACTACAACGCCGTACCACCCTATGTGTAAAGGGTAAGTAGAAAAGTTCAATGGTACATTGAACCAGATGCTGAAACGTATGTGTAGTGAGCGACCCAAGGACTTGGATAAGTACATTAATGCAACGTTATTTGCTTATAGAGAAGTACCTCAGGAGAGTTTGGGATTTTCAACATTCAAATTACTCTATGGTAGATCTGTAAGAGGACCGTTGAGTATAGATAGATATTTCTTTATTCAAGTCCCATCATGGTAAATACACAGTATATACATTAAATAAAACATTATATTTAACAATAAGCCATGCCATTCTATAAAGAATTATAAAAGATTATATTACATGTAAAACATATCAATACATATTTAAACCAATTTATCACAATTAATAATACTTGCTGTTTATATATTTGCATGTTTACTGATACCCTTACAGAACAGCAAACATACTTGCAGAATAGCACATATAACACACCACGTTTTAACATATATATACAACGTAAAAAATGTGAGGCTTGTGCTAATATTGATATATTGTCTAAAATGTAATTAAAATTATATAAGATTACGATGTGAGGAGGAAATAATGGTAACGCATCTGCTACTTAAAGCTTAAAAAATATTTTAAAAAAATCGAATATCATTCTAGATCAGATCTAGAATGAATCTAGATCAGATCTAGAATGAACTGATTAGCACCGACTTCTCGATACAATGTTAAAATGCTTCAGATGTCTAAATCAACTACTAGTATAACATTATTTATATATAACTATATAAAATATTTCTTCTTCTCTCGAAATATATTGAAAAAATAATGGTCAGGAGATGTCAATGAAAGTGAGGTAAAATCTACCTACCAGTATGTAATAGATCTACAAGAAAGACTTAAAGAGACATGTAAGATGACTCAAGACCAATTAGGCAAGGCTAAGTTAAAACAAAAGATGTACTATAACAAAAGGCCGAGGTCGAGAAAGTTTACAGAAGGTATGAAGGTTTTAGTATTACTTCCAGTAAACAAGAAGTTATTATTGCATTGGAAAGGTCCATTTACTGCTTTGAAGGTCATGGACGAGATGGATTATAGGACTGATATGAATGATAATGAAAAGACATGTCATGCCAATATGTTGAAGAAGTACAATGAGAGAGGAGTAGATGATAGCAATGAAGGTAGAGGTATATTGGCAGTTGTTTGTGCTGCAGTAATAGAAAGTGAGAAAGACAGCAAGGTAGATGAATCGGAGGTAAAATGGATTGATGTAGATATACCATTAGGGTGCCCATCTGTAGTTGGTCAGGAAAGTGTGGAAGATGTTCATATATGTGAGGAGTTATCTGAGGAACAGCAAAAGGAGGTAGATCATGTATCGAAAAGTTCGTTGATGTTTTAACTGACATACCAGGAACCACTTCATTCATTGAACATGGTATTAGGCTAAATACCAGTGAACCAGTTAGATGTAAAAGGTATCGTATACCACACCAGCCGTAATCAACAGTAGACGAGGAAGTCAACACAATGTTAAGAGTCAAATTCTATAGTATTGATAAGACGATGGCAGTATACAATTCTTCATTGATTATACGCAATTGAACAGGGTAACAGTGTTTGAAAAAGGTTAGATTGGTGAGTAACTGAGTATATGAGTACAGAAACTTAGTATTGAAAGTGTTAGTATTATAAGTACAATTCGTTTCTTCAGGTTTATGCTGTTTTAATTGTACCGAATCAAGTATTATTTAGATGTAGTAAATAGTCAGAGAAGTCTATGTATTAGGAGCTGTGTAAATTGTATAAAGATAAATATTTAATTAGGTAACTAGTAAATGTAAACTAGTAAATGTAAACTAGTAAAATGCTAATTAACAGAGGGAACCTATTTTGTGTATTTATTTTGTTAGTTATAAAATGTGTAACCACTTTTCTCCTTAGGGGGAACGTGTTGTAACAAAATAGTTAGGTTGTTGTGGTCTAATTTAGTAGTGTCAGCTAGTACGTGTCTATTGGAATGATATAGGCTATATTTAGAGCAGGTAGTTTGGGTTTGTTAAAACGTATCGATAGATCGATTGGAGCAACGTTTTTAAGATGTTTTTAACATATTCATTTTTTTATTAAAGAATAAATCATTTTGACGTTTTTTTCATGAAAATCTATTAAGTATTCAGAAAGTTAGAACAATTAAACGGGTTTATTATTTATCAAACTAATTTAAATTTACATTGAGCCTAATAGCGTAAAATCCGCATCGTACCATATCGTACGATATATTTAAAGTTGTTGATTCATAATTTGCACGAAATTCATTAAGGTATGTGGAGTGTTTTACTATATATATCTGACTGTAGTATGGAAACTTTGTCCAGTCTAGCAGAAAACATCTTTCGGAATCGTTGTGACGAGAAGGAGTCGGCATGTTACTCTTCCATTACATAACGGCAGATGGGTATGTGAATTTTATTTTATGTTGTATATGGGTTATTTAAATGTCTGATAGGTATATATTGATGTAATCAGATCTAAGTAAAGTTGTATAAATTGTTCATATCCATTCCGACGAGAATGTCTGTAATTTAATTTCACATCCACGGTATTGTTAGTTGTTTTGTTAGAATATATGCCGAGGAAACTGAGAACGTATTTTGAGCTATTGATATCGTGTTTACGATACGATGAAGTATTGAAATTCATCATGTTAGATATGATTGATATATGTAATTAAATTTTGTGGATGCTTATTCTGATATTCACAAAGTGAAAAGATACAAAATTGGTCGGTAATTGTTTATATAATAAATGAGAAATTAGGTAGAGATATAATTGCTACTTTGGGATTGACGGAAGTTCATATGTGAGATGTTGTTTAAACTACCATGAAACAACTGCAGATAGTAAGAATTGAATGAAGTGTTATGATATATTGATAAATATACCATGAAACTGTTAGATGGTTAGAACTGAATATACTGTTATAATATGTTGATAAATCTACCATGAAACTGTTAAATGGTAAGAACTAAATGCACCGTTATCATATATTGATAAAAAAATGCCATAAAATTGATAGATAGTAAGTAATAGACGCCATGTCATAACGTATTGAGTATCTAGTAAATCTGAGTTTATATATGTATATTGTAGCCGTTTTTAGACGTACGCAAGACATGTGTCCGCTACGTTAACGACGTATAATCGCGACAGGTAGTCAGCTGGTGATAGTATCGTCATAAGACAGTGCTCAACCCACATAATCGTTATATGGATGACTTGACGACCCTGGCGCCGGAGTACAGTCAAAGAAAGTCGGTACGAGGTGACGTAAAGTCAGATAACTCAGTACAGAAGATAACCCTGTTTATATAACCATCGCCACGAGGGACGATTGACGCTAAATCTACGATAATCCGGACACGGTAGTAGTATCTTAAATACAATATTGGTGTATTTTAATAACAGTTATTCATATGATGAAAGCAGTTTGGATCGCGATATAAATAAACGGAACGTGTAGGAGAAAGAACTTGTGGAAAAAAAGTCTTAATTCCATCATAGAATATTTTTAAACCAGCTGTATTTTTTGTTGAGTAATTAGCTTTAATTTGTATATATTGTATAATTTATATTCGTAATTTTATTCATGTATAAATAAAATTGTAAGTTTTAATTTGAGTATACTTGTATTATACCCTCGTGAGTTGTGGGCCCTTGGTCATTTTGCCACAAAGGCAAACAATAAAATAACACAGAACCAGTTATAGAGCTGCCCTGTTAAAGCCATTAAATAGATAGACGTTTCACATCTAAAGTTGCTATGTTCCACGTCTATAACAAAATAGTTTGAAAGTGTATATTAGTTGCCTTTATTCATTTTTAATGGTATTAAAACATTATACCATTGGTAATGTATTTTTCTGCGTCTGGTTCCGTCAATGCATTTTAATATAGTTCCAGACAGACGTCATATGAAGACCACAATTTTCCTACAATGTGCTTTAGATGGTTCAGTGATATGTAACACTATTGATACAGTCTGAAGACGTTTGATGCTTTACATTCACTTATATTAATCGTATGATCTGTAAATATGTCGAGTTGTTTTCGAAAAATCTGACAATTTATATTTGTATGGTTCTAACACGTTCACAACGCTCCTGTAGACTTCAAAAGTTCCTCTTACAAATATTTATGGCGATTTCATCATTACTATTGTTTGCAGGATATCGGAGAACGTCTGTATTGCACCAAACTTGAATAAAGATCTACAATATATAGCCAATAATACAAATATACGTATATGGCTGTTTTTTTATTAATACTACTTCTTGAATCGGTAAACTTGAATACTTAGAGGAAACATATGATATTGAAGTTATCAAGCGCTGTTATTTGTGTTTTATACATAAGACTTCCATCGATCACATGGTACCCTAATAGTCAAGTAAAGCAATAACTATTTTTTACTTTTTCTGCCAGAATGTCAGATATAACAACCAATGGAAAAACGCCATATTATATAGCTATAGAATGTCGTCATGTATAAGATTCCTGCTTGAGAAGCAAGCGGATACTGACATACCTGCTGGTCGATTACCTGCACCCAAAAGGTAGGATATTAATTTAAAACGTTTACATTGTGTTGCTGTTAACTGTAATATTTTTAATTCACTTTTAAAACATTTGTGACAAAGCATTTTTTATCTAATGTGTTTTTGGTTGTGCGCTTTAAGATTTGTTCTTCTTTGAATGGCTCATAAGGAATGACCGTTAGGGCTTTTGCCAATCTATTTTTATTTCGAAAATTTATTCGACATTCTGCCTGAAACAATTTTACTTTTTTCATTGAAATTTTGCTGAACTGTTACACCAGTTAGCACCATACTGTTTAACTTGCTACTTGGCTCCATGCATATATCATGTATTGCGTGCAGTTTGAATTCGAGCTAGTCATCAGGAAAACAAATTTGACAATTTTAGCAAGACTTTAACGGTAACAAACACAGCCAGGCTTCTGAATTGGCGTAAATTATACACGCAAAATAATTTTTCTAAAGGCGTGCTTGTAGTTATCATATTTGTATATCTTCATGGAAATCGTGTGTTTGTTCACGTATTTCACTGTTAAGCTCAGCATTAAAAACATTGTGTATTATTTTGTCTTCAAATGTACGAATTTAACTACATGTAAATGATATGACTATGTAATCATAACTGCCCGTGGGATAAGGCATATGGAAAACGTTTTGCATTTTAAATAGTTTTTATTTATTTATTTTGAATGAGATTTTCAACACATCTCACGTTATATATGGCATAATCAGTTTCACTGGTGGAGGAAGACCTCAGACTATGTCAGACTGAATATAACCACCGTCCTCCCGCAAGTAACTGGCAAACTTTCTCATATAAAGTTTTTGGAGCGAGCGGGAATCGAACCTTAGCGATGAGAGGTAAGTATTCTTGAGACGGCGCCTTAGACCACTCGGCCTTTCATTTTATACAAACATTAGTTGTCAGCATAATGAAAAAAGAATATTAATTAGTTAGAAATATTAACATACCTTAGTCACTGAAAATAGTCTTACTAGTGAATTTCAATGTCAGTATTTGACTAGCATGTTTGCTATTGCATATATAGATCAGTCATGTAATTCGATTACATTTGGAATTTAGCGGTAATATGTCCAAACGAATCACTGTAAAAATATAACAATAAAATACGATTTGAAAAGGATATAAAGCAATGTATATTTTTATTTATAAATAAAATACACACTTTTTGAATTTGAAATCCGCCAAATGGTTAAAAAAACGACTTTAATCGTAGTGGTGAAATCGAAATTGAATACTAGAAAAAATGACACTAACTCAATGTTTGATCTCGCCAATTTGAAGAGTTGCTTTTAAGTAAAGCCATATTCAACAATATGTAACCAATATGAGAGAGAGCAAAAATAAGTCAAAATAAGGTCAAACTGAACAATTATTTTAACCCACTTGAAAGAGGTTATTTCCATAACAGGACATTTCTGTTAAGAAAATAATGATCACTAAATTTTCGGTATGTCTTTCTTCACATGATAATAAGCATTCAGTTAAATATGCAGGGTTTATTAAAACATGACCGCAGCGTGGTCTAGTGGAAGAGTATTGCCTCGCATACGGAAGGTCGCGGGTTCGATCCTTGACCGGATCATACCAAATACTTTAAAAATGGTACTAGACGCTATCTCGCTTGACGCTCAGCATTTAGAGGATAGTTATAGGTCTGGTCAGCCCGGTGTCAGTATAATGTGACTGGGTGGGGTATCATACCATGTGTCTGCGGTATGATACTCCGGTGTGACAGCCTTCAGAATACTGTCTCAGGTACACACCAGTAGTATAGTTTTCTGAAAGTTGATAGACGATACCATAATAGATACGGGGGAGGGGGTGGGATGTAATCTTTAAATAACCAACGTATGATGAGAATGCTATTTTGTAAAATCTAATGAAACTATTTGCATAAGAACATTTTTAAAAACGACTGCTTTTTGATGTTAATCAATCCGAGATTTTACTTATGAATGTTCAATAAAACTGATATTTCTTGAATTTGTTGAGCTATCGCCTTCGGGTAAAAGCTAATTGTGTCTCGCGTTGGATAAATGACCTATCTACCTGTATTGTAAATAAACGCTTAATACGACATACATCCGAGCGAAGTTTGTTGATTTAAACCGAGCACGGGCAGAATCGGATTCTTTCGGTAATCTCCGTTAAAATTTACAAAAATGTATGAATTTACAAAAATGTATTCTAATCATTTTAACCCATTCTTTACTACTCACACCGTCACGATATGACTGAAACATTGTTGAAAGCGACGCTAAACGCCATACAACAACATATTAAAACAAAATTAAAAATCAACTAGAGTTATGCTTCGAAATGGGCTTTTAAACCATTTTAGTATAATATTATATTTGATTGTTATAATATATTTTACAGCAAAGTGTCATATTGTAGTTAAGCGTTCAAATATCATCCATGAGGTTTATTAAAAATACAAAAAAGAAATATTGTTAAAACACCACGTTCTCGTTGTGTAATAGTGTTAATTCTTATATTGATTGATTGATTGAATATTTAGCGTCATTTTTATGCCATCGAGGGTAAACAGACAATCAGTTAACCTAACCACTGTTTCCTGGGATCCTGAAAAGTTTACCAATACTGGAGCACACCCCATCACCACAAGTAACTGTTAACTTTCCCACTTGTATCGGCGGTGAGAGACAAATGATAATGAGACGCAATGTCGTATATCAAACATCACGGACATTGTGGCCGAGCGGGGATTCGAACTCACGACCCCTGAATTGACAGTCAGACGCGCTAACGACTGAGCTAATCGTGCACGGCTCATTCTTATAATAATGTTGCATTGTCAATTGCCAATCAATATATGCTTTATAATATTTCCAACAGTTTAACATATTTATAAAAAAAACTAAGTATTTATAACAAAGATGTCGTCAACTATTACAGAAGTAACGATTTTCCTCCATAAATTTTATTCAAAATCCATATGAAAAACTCTGAAACAAACACTTTGAGCTATAGTAGATCTATTTCATTTGATATAAATATTATATACGTTTTAAAGATAATGGTGTATTGCAGAATTATCTTCAGATAACTATGGAGACTCGTTTCAAGCTATATGTCTTGATTATTATAATGGATATCGATGCCATCACAATGTCAGAAAACACATTCACTCACGATGTCGACATCAACACCCGCTGTCCGTACTCAGATATCTGTGACAGGAACGCCTCACTCCATTTGACTGGCAAGAACCAAATACCGTGTTGTTCCTCATGTAGCTGCTCTCCTGATTGTGGTCTGCATATGAATTGCTGCTATGAACAAATGGACAAATACAGCTTGGTGGACTCACACCAAATGAGTTGTGTCAATATAGATACAATACACAAGACAATGTATGAGAGTAATACATATTATATGATCGACAAATGCCTCAATCACCAAAATGGTGGAAATCTATCGTCGACACAATGTAGAGCACAAGGTGAAAACCAAAACAAAATGGCAAGTGATCTTGCACCTGTGTCGTCCCTGGACTCTGGTTTTATTTACTTTAACTCCGAGTGTGCAACATGCAACAACGTGTATAAATACACACCTTGGGATTATGAAATGCACTGCGGGGTCAGTTTAGATATATCCTCCCCACGCTTCACTCTACAATATATCATTGCGAATGATCTGTGCGACCAGATGTTTGTGGCACCGGAGAAAGAGGATTGGAGTGCTAGAAAGTGTTATACGTTCGAACCTAACACGTGTGAGAACGCGGACCAATGGCTTAATGATATGTGTACGTCTATTTATGCCCCTTATAGATACGACAATTCACTTAAAATAAGGATCTATAGAAATATATATTGTGCTATGTGTAATACACACAATACTCTTAAATTAGGAGATGTTTGCGAACCGCCTAGAAAAACAGTAGGGCGATCATTAATTTCTGTTATTAAGGGATCAGTTAATATAAAGCATCTTCTATCACAGTTGTTTATCGTGCATACTACGAGAATACCAAAGACGGATGACGGTGAATGTTTTCCTCATGAAGTGATGCATCCATTTCAGGTATGAACGTTTCATTACATATATTTTTTGTTAAATCTAACACATACGTATAATGAGTCGATACTTTTACATACATTTTAAGACATAACAATGAGTAATAACCAAGAAATGGAGCTTTAAAAGACCATCGATGCAGTAGTAAAACGTCCGTTGGGAGCTTAAAACTTTGATAATGGATGTACCAATAAAATATACATTGACTTAAGGTCTCACTTAACAGTCAGATTCAGCTATATAATCTATATAAAGCATTATCTGCCTATTTCACTATAACTTTCTTACACATACATTTTTTTTAAAATGATTTCTTTCCAGAGAATGAATGTATTTCTACCTAAAAATGCACATTAACTGGCATGTTGACCACGTTGGCTTTTTTTTTAATGCAGTGGAGTATGTCACTTCAGTTTAAATTAAAAAGCAGCCCATGATTGTCCCAAAATTCATGCGCTTCCTGAAATCAAATAAACCTCAGTTCCTGTGGATCCAGTGGAGTCTCATCTCTGTATATTTAAGTCAAGATTTTGTTATACACATCTGAAAAATAGATAATAATTTCTTTGCACCACTTTTAAAATATACCAAACCGAATAACGCAGTAGTTTTTTTAGCGTAAGAATCATGAACGGTGGCTCAAAGGGGGCATAACTGTGTAGTGAACGTAAAGCAGTCAATACCGCACAGATGCATATATGCTGTGTATACCGTTGTAGTTAATGTATTATAACAAAACTGTACTTTTCAAAATTGAAAACTTATTCATATTAATGAGAATATGTATAAACGAAACCCATAATTAAGACAGGACTGGTGAAATAATCCATACATTAATTTCTCTTGGTAATGACTCTGTCATGAAGGACATATTGTTTATAAAACAAAATATAAAAAGTATTATTCCAGTCATTTTAGAACATGCTGAAAATAATCGCCTACAGGACAGGTTTTTACGGTCAAAATCAACTACAGCGTACGGAAAAAAGTGCCAATTAATTATATTTTCACAAAACAGACATGCATCACCAGTTAAGAATATTGTCAAATGTATTAGCACATGTAATACCTATGTTAAGTCTGATACAAAAACAACATTGATATACGCTGCACACATCATAAACATTGTTTCCAATAGCTGATAAATTTATTGTATAGGAGAAGGATAAGCGAAGAACTTACTATATTGTACTTATATATATTTAACAACTGTGTATGATTGATTTAGTAAAAATGACGTATGTGCGAGGGGGGAACGGAACGTTCATAGACTTTTGCTATAGCCTATTTACGAGGGACGTTTAAAATAAATCAGACTTTTTCTCTTATAGGATTATTATTTTTCTCAGGATAATAAAACGTACATCATGTGATGGTACGTTCAAAACAACGAACATTAAATTCACAATAGTAACGCATGCTCGGCACACGTCATTTTATAATTATTCTTCAAACCGTATTAAAACGCGATGACAATTGCATTTATGGTTGACCAATAGCTTTAATAATCCGCCAAATTGCGACGTTACGCCATGCTAACATTATTTTTATAACTGTTATGCGTGAATCTTGGAAAGACGCCACAGAAACATATAAATTGATGCAGAAAGTGCCATGCAACAGTTTTTAACTATTGTTTAGGTGGCATAAGATGTCCGCCGACGGACAAGATTCATTTAAAGATGATATGGGGAGAGGACGAAAGTTGAAAAGTAGCAATGACGTCGTGGCGTCTGTTCGGGATGGATTTGATAATGATCGACGATTGACAATTGCTTTATAGACACAATCCACCATAATCGGTGTTAGTGTATGAACATTTTATACAGATGTCCAAGGTATACGCAACGTGGGGGCCCCGGATTTGTTTAATGATAACGAAAAAGAGAGACGTGTGAAAGATTCTAAAGTTTTCTTAAGCGATACAAAAAGGATGATAAAGGGTTAATAGACAGGATTATGACGACGGATTTTTCTACCCCGAGACGATGAAACAGTTGGCGGTATGGAAACGATCAAGTTCACCTCCACCAGAAAATGTACGAGTAAACAAGTGCGGAGCTTATTACGTGTTCATTATGTTCTTCGATCGTCAGGGAATGTTTTTATGTCATGCATTGCCTCGCAATGCTACAGTCAACGCACAATATTACTCAAAGGTATGAATTATAAATTATTTCAAAATATGAATTTAACTTACTACCGCAAATGTCTTTGTTTTATTATGACATGACTTAATCTAGCTTAGTTTAAATTAAGTATTTATTTCAGTCTAATAAGCAAATTTATTTTGTCCGTTCAATAGGTGCTACGACTTAACTTAGTACACGTATTAAGGAAGAAACTACCAGAGCTGCTAGTCTGGCATTACATGTTACAACAGGACAACGCATCGCCACATACAGCTGCATCGACACAGTTGGAGATCGATTTGCTTGGTTTCGGCTGAGTTCATCACACGCCGTATTCACCAGACCTGGTGCCATTTGATTTTGCTCTATTCCCAGAATTACGTCGCAATTGATAGGCCGCCGATTCTCATCACTGTCAGAACTACACTCTGTAACTTTTATCGCACAGTACGCTCAGGATTGGTATATGACATTTTCGATAATTGGGTAAAACGGCATTATAAATGCGTAACATTGACTGCAGAATATTTTGAAAAATAAAGACCAGCAAGTTATTGGCGTTATTGACGTTACCGACGCCATAAACTATATCCACTGTGTGTGCCAGTGAAACATTAAATTTTGATCCCGTTGAAAAATGACACCATGGATCACTTTTCAACGGATGGGTGATCAATTTTTAACATTAAAAACTGACCCCGACCGTTATTTAATGACCCACCCACACGTGAAAAATTGACTCTCGTTAAAATCTGATCACCAACAGCTGGAAACTAACCGAATAGTCGGCCGGACCACATTTCAACATTGAAAACTTAAATTATAAATTTGGATGTTCTCGTGAATAAAAGAGTGGATTATAACCGGAAAATGTTGGTATACGATATATCAAGGAATATACAATATTGATACGTTGTTTTATTTGTGATGACACGTGTGGTATCGGAATAGTGTTTGTTGGGATTGCCTTTCGTTAATGCAGTTGTTGTTTCACAAGTTAAAAATGCGATGAAGCATTCCTACATCAACTCTCTCCCTCTCTCTATGTCTCCGTCTCTCTCTCTCTTTGTTACCCGGGCATCGGCGTCACATTTTCGGTTAAAACTTTGCATACAAGTTACTGTTATGCAAATATCTCAGTAACAACTTACTTGATTGATTTGAAACTTCACCAAGTCTTCAGGGTTATCAAACAATCAAATTAATTACCTCTTGGTTGAATTTAATGCAAATTACGGCCATTGTTCGACCGGTTAAAGTTTTTCCGTGCAACTTGATATCATGCACATATCTTAGTTACTTCATATGCGATTGATTTAAAACTACACTTACGCCCTCGTGTTATCAAACATAGTCTCCCAGCTATTTCCCATACCTCTAATGGTTATTTTGACAACAATTATCCCCATTTTCTGCATTTGTATATTTTTTTATATTTAACACTCATCTGACTCGCGTAGAGGACCGAATTTAATGTTGGAAGAATTTGTGGCCAAACCCAATTTCTATATTATAAACAGAAATAAAATATGTTTAAACCACCCACAAACATCTTGTTTATACTTTTTTCCTTACTTATAACGTTTAATAACTCAGAAACAGATATAGAACCCAAAACTTAATAGCACTCACTTGTGTGTGAAAAGTGCATGTGTATAACAATTAATATATCTTCGTCAGGTCTTTAGTAGCTGTTGACAAAGCAGTGCGAATAGTCCAACGCGCTGTATAACGGACATGTCTTGTTTTTCTACCAATACATTCCTACTTTTGATGGAAGTCATTAACTTTTTTTGTAATTTGTAAATATATTTAACAGCATAAAAATTAATGAGAATGCATCGCTGTTAAAGGGAGTTTTGCATTACATGTATATAATGATATGATTAAATTAAATGGTTCGCATGGATTTTGTTAATGTCAGTACGAAAAGGAATTGTTTTGTTTGTTTTTTTTGTGTTTTTTTAATCACTAACTACTATAGTAACCATTTGTAATCAAAGCAACATGGGACACTGCAGATGCAATGCCATATTACAAAAAGTTTAGATTCCCATATAGATTTTTTTATGAAAATAACTCAGGAAGGCCGGGCACATTTTTTTATTTATAGGTGGCATTGACTTCTCAAGGGTTTCGGACAAGTGTGAATGGGGAAGAGAATTTAAACTTTTTTTCTCTGGCCTATAAACCTACACTCCTACAAAGTTAAAGGGCGAAATAACAACTTGTATAGATGTTGGTTATTTTTAATCAGGCCTGGGTAATCTTCAACCAAAGGTTAAAAGCACTAATATAAATGTTATCTGGTATTTAAATTTTAGTTATTTTAAGACTTAGGATAAAGATAACCATGAGTTAAAATTAAACCAACGTTTATACAATTGGCTGCTGAAGTCCAAACTATTCCACTGTTATACAGATGGGGGGAAATGAAATAGCTTCCGACTTGTACTTTTAACTGTGAATGCGAACCCGCCTGGGTAGCACAATGGTACATGATTGTCAATTCAGAGGTCCCGGGTTCGATTCCCGACGGGCACGTTCTTTGTGACAAAATGTTCTCCGTCTCTGTTTCAAGTAGGGAAGTTGTCAGTTACTTGCAAAGATCGGTTAGTAATGAATTTTTGAAAAACCGTTAGGATACCTGACCGCCCTTATAAAACTGTTGAACTGGCGTTAAACCCATTACACTCAATCAACTTGTAAATGTCACCTTGATATTTGACCTATTTGTAGTTTTCTCGTTTTTGCGAACGTCACATTTTCGTCTCGTCATGTTCAATTCATATGTACTTATTTGTAGCTTTTTCTAATTCAACGCGGGAAAACATAGATTTGATAAAATGATACAAGTTGTTGATAGAGTTGGTTTAATATATACATAAACCTTTCTGTTACTTCAGTGGCTCATTTTTGTTTATTACAAACAAAGAAAACGGATAACAAAGTCAAATCCTCGATATTTGCCCTTCTATATAAAAATAAGGTTATAAAGAATACGGTTATAAGGAATTGTCAGATAAATACAGGCATGTTTTTGTTATATAACTTTATGTTTATATATACACGGTTTTAAATATATATACTTAAAGAGTTACTATAGCTAGCAATATTTACGTAAGTTATCCAAGGACAAAACAATAACTGCATAAATACAATGGGATTACAGTCAGTCTTCCTCGTCACAGAGAAGACTGAAAACATTAGGACCCATTGGATTAATTGCAATTTGTTTTGTTCCTGCAATATCGTTGGGCTTATTCTTAACAGTGTAGCTGCAAGATACGTAAAACACTGTACATGGCACATTGTACACGCCCTACCCCAACACACACATACACACCGGCGTAGCTACACGAAGGCATCGCAGACCAAGGCTTGCACTTTTGCCAGAAAAGTAAAAGTAATTGAGATATGTCTTTACATAGAAAATACACAAAAGTCCCTGATAATGCACCATTGATCATTTATATTTTAAACAAATTATGGCAGAGTACCTCATCAAAATGTCTAGACCTGTAGGTTTACTTTGACCAAGCTAGGCCACTGTCATACACACACCACCTACCCAAATTGCAGGAGTGAAGAGGGACACTCTCCTCTACGTCTTGGCTCTAGTACTGGGAGTGAAACTCCATTATGATTCACTCTTTAATAGGGATTATATTGGCATATTACCGTCAATTCCCTGTCCTAGTTACACACGCCCAGCATGAAGATACACTTATAACTTAGATATATACGCGTCTTAAGTGTCTAATTGCATAACCTCTTTATTACAAACATCGGGTTTCTGAGGCTACGTTTCTGTTTTTGTTTACATTTGCCATTTTCAACGAACCGCTTTCGGGTTTCCGATCAATCATCGGATAACTTCGTGAAGACTCGTTCCCGATCTCGTTTTCAAGGCTTTGTTCAGGAAGTTTACGAAGTTCAATGTAAACATTGCGCAATAATTTATTGCGGGACGTATTAAAGTTTTGGCCAATACTCAATTACTGTTAATTTGATAACTTTCAAGTAAATAAAGGTTATACGTCAATACATAAGCATTATTTTGTGTACACTGCATACAGGAACAGTCTGGATTTACAGCGTGTTTGTGTTACTTGCCAATATAATCCCTTTAGTGTCTGCGTGTGTGTTTCCTTAATAAAAGCGTTTAAAAAAACAAAAGAAAAAACAGTAGGAGTAAATAATAATCATACCCCTCCCCGTAAAACTCACTGGAATGCATGATTTGGTCCTTTACGTCTTCACGCGCAGCGTACTAAGTTTGATACTCGTTGGAGATTCGCTTTTAAATACATCTAAGTGCGCGCGAGTGTGTGCGTGCGTGCGTGCGTGTTTACACAATTACACTTAAAAGTAATAAAAAACATTGGCGTAGATAACAACCATATTTTCTCAGAAATTAGTAGAATGTAGCCGTTAAGTGTAAGATATCAAACATTCAAGTTTCGGAGCGGTTCCCCGTATCCCAATAGTGAAAGTAGAGTAGTATTACCGCTACAAGCGGGAGAGGAACCCCCTTCCCACACATTACTCCAAGGTTGCCTTTCTCCAACAACTGAAGTGCTCTTACACCAATTTAAGTATCGTTTACAAAATACGTTTAATTACGCTAAGTTACTCAAAAAGGCAAGCCGTTCCTTTTAAAACGAAAATTTATTAATTGAAATAAAACAGTATTTGTATTTTGTGTGTTATAAATGGATAATAGATGGATGTTGTGTATTTAATGTCGATTGAAAAGCTTACCATGACTTATGTTTACTTGTTGCAACATGCGACATTAGTCATGTGATGTATTGCTTGTATTTAAGAAACTGTTAAAAAATTACCCCATGTCTGATGATTAAAATTTAACACTGATCAGTTTTCAACGACTGTTTTAATCAGAATTTAATGTTGAAATGTGACCCAAGTCAGTTTTCAACATTGAAAAGTGACCTTGAGTTCATTTTAACGGGGTCAAAATTTAATGTTACACCGTGTCTACCACAGTGTCTGGTTTTAAACCGTGCTATTATATTGTTAAATGGTCTCACATTATCATTATCATTTTATTTACTACATGTAACAAAAAGATTTCAATGATGTATTTATTTTATTTTACTGCATGGAATAATAATTACAATTGAATTTACATTTTAACGCCCCTCATATATATCAATGATACGATGCTGCTGTTGTCACGTGTTCTGTATGTTGTTTTTACTATAATGATTCATCATAGTGCTAACATGTTAACGGTCGTGTTGGTTGTGTCCTTTTAATAATAAGTTTGGAAATATTCTGTTTTAATATTAATCGTGTTTTTTTTTCATTATAATTCCTGGCAACGTCACAAACGTTTGCGATGATTTTGAACAGCGTTATTGCAATTAGTTGAAATAAATGTCCTGACATTCTTCAATTTGTCGATAAACTATATCGTAATGTTTAATTGTACAACACCGGTCGGTAGGAAATCAACTCATGTAAAACTGCTTCAGGTTACCCCCCACGTATCAATTAATATTCCATTTATATATTTTTGTTATTTTACTATACAGAATGAGTGCAGATACATATATTGCCCGACTGGAATGTACAGAACTGATAATGGTTGCGACTATTATACTGCACGTTTATTAACGTCTTTTTATATGGTACAAGTGGAACTAAAACCATACCCAGATACCAAACTTATGATGTCAAGCCTGAAACTGCTCAGCTCAAAAGACCGTAAAAATCCCAAGCGATGGATTCGTTCATCATGCATAGCTAACGTTACTGCACTAGAAGTGTTTTCTAGAGTCGTAGATGACAATGATACATCAGGTACCGTACACATACTGATTCTTCGCTTGACTGGTGCCACAAAGGAAAAAACAAGTCTCGATCTTTCCGTAGTATTACCTATTCTAAAAAAATGCCTTAACGAGAAATGGTTGCTGACAATCGAAGACATCGTGTATCCATTCTCAGCTGAGCTGTACAAGTATAATCGGTTTATTCAGGACGGAAGATCTGTCTATCATTCTTTAACAGGGACTCGTAAAACGTTACCCAAACTGTACGAAGCAATATCAAGTGGCCCTACAAGTAAATCTATGGTTACTATATCAACACAGACGAGAGTGTTTGTGTCAAAGCTTCACTTTTGTGAACAGGTAAGAACTGATTTAAACAATATTACCATGTTTGTTAATGTTTTTTCATAATTTTTAAATGATTAAATTAACTTATGATGTATATTAAGATCAGACTTTAAAAACGATTGTTTGTTTGATTAGACGGCTGTCTTTGGTAATGTAATATTGATGTTCATTTCACTAATAAATTTATTAACATATTTATAATGTTTTAAACATTCATGTACATACCCGCATGTTTAATTTTGATCAGCTACATTCATGGTCGATATTGTTTCCTAGATTTAAAAATGCTATACAAGCAATCATAGGCGGGTCCAATAGTTTGGGTCATGTGGGAAAAAATAATTTCAACGCGAGGCAAAACTATTGAAATTGAACATTGTTGCTGATACGTTGCCATGGTGGCCATGATCCCCTGTCCCACCCTCTCGATATACCAGTGTAGCAATACTTATATATAAGCCAATCAAATTCGGAAATATGGAGCATAAAACAGTTGTTATAGTTATAAATGATCACCTGGGAACAAACGACACGTATTTATGGGGCTATCATTTTTGCTCCACAGATTTCAAAAAAACAGCATCAAAATGTATTACGAACAAACCAAATCAAAATCAAAATAAAAGTCGAAATGTTGAAGTCCTAAGATCAATGCTAATGATTCTTTTTCAAATGTTTAATATATAAATATACTGTTTATCAAATGTCTTTGAAGAATTATTAACATGATGATCAACGCAATATTCCTGAACGAACTCTTCACCATTACTAACAAAACTAACATCAACAGCCAATTTAAACTGGTTCTCAATTTAAAGTGCATCAACAACAAATGTGTGTGTGTGTAATTGACTTCGCCTTATCAAATCACAATTGGCGCCTCTAGTCTAATTTGTATTATGTTACATGTACTGAATAAGCGGTTCTGCAACAACGGAAATAATGTTACATATTTATTTATAGGCATAGTACCACCATTGCAAAAAGGAAGTGCTTCCGTGGGGTAGTCGCATAATGGCGATTATAAATAATCCTCATTTCTTCTTCTTTAAAAATGCATTTTCCTTATTTTAATGCTCATTTTTTTATTTGAATGGCATTATTGATGTATTTTGAACATTTTGATAGCATTGTCATGTTTGAATTGTGAATTTAGAAAAAAAATTGATGCTTGGAAATTGGGGTATGAATACATGATTTCAGAAGTCTACTTTCACTTTGTCACCAGTGTACACACTGAGCAGAAAAAAAATCTCTTATATGACACATGACCCCTACTTTTCTCATCATATTTTGATAGTGCAGAGGTTGACAAACAGTAAAATGTAGGTTTCACTTCTTTCATTTGGGATTCTCTATGAATGACAAGCCTTCAAACTTTTTTATTTACTATAGAATAAAGAACAAAAATCAATGGTGGGTTGACACCTATAGTAACCGGCCATATAAAAAATCATCCCTCTGGACGCATTTTCTATCCGAAACTATAACCTATGTAAAATTAATATAACCTCCAATAATGAACTATTTATAAACATCGAACTGCGTATGTTTATAAACATGTTAATCTTAGTATTTAAAATTCACTTGTTAAACATGTTCAAACTTGCAAATGTGATAACCATTTCAGGTCCGTCTCAACATGTCAGAGGTTGAAGCTGGTTATGACGAGATACGCATTCTATCCCATGGTTTGGTATTGGGTAGCAATAGGTTTAGCACCTACACGCTATTAAACGAAAATCTAGTGGATGTAGGTGTGTATACACCTATGGTTAACTTAACAACATTTGCCATTTGTTTAGAGGACTTCAACAAGAAAGCTTGGGAAGAACGACAACAGCACAATAACTTTAAGATGGTCAAACAAGATATAAATTTGTACCTGTATGAGACGAGTGTAATGTTTTTGATATATTACATGTGAATTGTGCATATTTTAGTTGAAAATCAAAACCATTTGGATATTGACCGATTATTCAAACAGAACAGTAGTTAAATAATTACGATTTTAATATAGCAAGCAAAGTATAAATATAAATTGCTTGGATAAGTTGTTTTTAATTGTTTCTACACAATAACAATTTGATTTGTATTCCTCAGCTGAACGTAAGTTAAGGTTATCTAAAGCGAGATTTCGTCAGATTTTTTGGTTGAAACTCTCAAACCCATATGAGGTGGTTTTCTCTGTCTTAATTATTCATTGGTTTTGACAAATTCACTAAACGAATATGAATGTGGGATGTATTTTCTCCTTTAAATACGTTTATGCATACATGTACAAGTTAAACAATATTTATATCAACTTTGATTTTCTTTTCTTTTAGAACTAGTTGAGAAAATAAAGATTATTGGTACATTGTAATCGGATTCAAGTACTTTTCCGAAATATGGCGAGCTGGAAATGTTATGACGAGACTTAAAAAGAATGTTTGCTTATGTTCTTAATAAATTTGTCTTGTTAGCTTACTATATATTACTTGTAGTGTTTTCTTTTCCAGCCAGAACTCAGGCTGATTTTGTTCTGTTATCTTCTTGTGCTTTCTTAGGCACACTAGATATCCAAAACGATGCAATGCATTTAAGTTATCAAACTTGAGAACATAAACACGGTGATGATTAAACATAAAGAATAAGGCAATGTATGTACGTTGAGTTCATGTATAAACGTGTCGTTATAAGTAATGTACAGTTCATACACACAGAAGATGGGTACACTTAAATATAATTAATTCTTATCTGCATTGTGATTATACTACTAAGACTAATAATGGGCTGTTTAATGATGTGAGCTCGGGAACGAACAACATTGGATGCACCCAGTGACCAGATTTAATCTCCCTAGTCGCGGATTTGCTACTGCCTGGTCCAACCAAGGTGATGACCCATGTTGACACATGTTTATATATATATATCTTTGATGGTTCATCTTGCGTTCATATACTGGTAGTTGTTTTTACATTACAACCTTCTTCATAGTGTGTACACATTAAGCATTGGAGGCCATCTTGGTCCTTCAACTTAACACAAAGTAACAGAAAAACTAATGACAGAATGTATGGGAATGCTGTTTATGTTTTTTAAACAGTTACACATTGACTGTTTTATATGGCAAAAAGTAATTTATCAGCTGACGAAGATCTCAGAATGTATTCTAGTAAAACTATTGTAATTCTATACCTATCAAGTAGTGTTTGTGTTGAGAGGAACAGCAAATGTAATATGTATTACGTTGATCATTCCATTTTTCACCAAATTTGCCATTCTTCAAGATGGGTTATAATAAAGACATAATTAAATGAATAGTTTATATTTATTGCCATGAAAATGACCATGACCTCAAGATAAAATTGAGCTATAATAACATTTTACAGTAAATTCAACAACTATGCTGTGAATAACAACAATAAATAAGTGTACATAGCACAGTCAAGTTTGGCAAATATGGATTACAATTGTGCAGTCACGAAAAGATTATATATATTAAAGAAACATATCATATATATTGAATTGTAACTACTAACTTGACTCTATGAATCCTGGTAACAGACATCCACAAAGATAGCTATTTAACATTTAGTCACAATCATCTAAATAAAAATGTGTTATACACCAACCACTATACGCTGAGCTGAGACCGCGATATACTGACATATGCCTCTAGTGGTAAAACATTCCGATAGATACATCGCCATACCATGGGGGAAGCGGAGAGCAAGCTGCATCAAACATTCCTTAATAACTTCCTGATACTAATTCAACTAATTATTTTTTCTTTTTTCTTTTTTTTTAAAGGTGTTAACGCCATTTTCAACACATTTCATGTTATATATGGCATATCCAGTTTTACTGGTGGATGAAGACTGAGTCAGACTGAGTAGAACCAGTAGAATTTGTTACTCAAGCATGCATACGATGTACACAAACTACTCAAATGGAGGCTTGACTGACGCACTTCAAATGGTTGCAATTTGTCGCGTCAACATACATAATACAACTCCTCAAATGGAGGAATAATTATGCAATACAAAAGAACCAAAATATGTCGGGAACATTCACAGCAAAAGCCATTAATGACAAATGCAATGATACAATTCCAATGTAAACTGCACATGAACAAAGTAAAGCCATTGCCTTATTCAATAGACCTATGGGGGGAACTCGAACACTTGAGTTTAAAAATACCCAGTTAATCCCTTCTTTCAACACATTTAAAAATATTTGGTTCCGATAAATGTAATAGCTCAGGTGAAACAGCTGGAGGCTCCACCAAATCGGCAGTTACCACCGCTGGAGGATCCATCTCAACATGTGTCCCCTTCTTATTCCGGGTGCCATACTGGCTCTGAGGTCGGCGCTTTGGCATGTTTGTATTTATGAATCTGGAAAAATTACTATAATTTTAACTCCCTATGACTACATATTCATAACAATTCTTCTTCGTTAAAATAGTATTGTTATTTAAAAGCATTATAAATAGTTAACACACTTGACTATCAATCAAAACGATTTGAGTTCGAATCCCAACAGAGCGTTTGTGCTCCTGAACAAAACACCATATCGTACGGTACCAACTTGCTTAATTTTTACACAGGAAGCCACCGAGAGAGCCGTGTATAACTCCGCAATCAATGGAAAGTTATATATATTTAGAATAAAATATTAAAAATCGTATACCACAAAACGATGATATAAATGATTTTTCAAATTAACAGTTTTATTTTAAATACATAATTTATTTATGTTTATTCATTCATTTATTTTATCTTAATTTTTTTTTTAATTTTAACACAAGGGAGACAACTACTACTCAAATCTAATAACATACTAACAACGGTTCCCTCCCTTGCAATAAATTTCTTTTATTCCTGGCGAGTCAATGATCATTGTCCTATAACATTTTAATAACTTAAAGTTAAATTGCAATACTTTAAAAGTTAAACCTACAGTTCTACTCATAATAATTATAAATAATTTCAGAACACATTGTTAATACCAAGGACTTGTATCTCAATATAAGTCCCTGGTTGGTTTACCCAAAGTTAGACAAGCACTACGGGTACGTAAATGAAATTACCATTTTCCTTCACCAACCATTCTTAGGAATATTCTAAGACTTTAGCTTGAAACTTCAAACAACCTTAGATATATATTTTACCATGACAAATATAATGATTGTTAGAGTTCATTTGAATAAGTATTGCATCCAATTTTTTATGGGTACCATTTTACTCTTTAATCATAATAAGTGATATCATTTAGTCGTTTAGGTGGTAGATCTATCACTTATTAGAATAAGTGCTATCACCTATTTGAAACAAAACAGTGATATCACTTATTCGAATATGAATAAGTGATATCAGTTATTATTATTAACTTGTAAAATGGCATCGCATACATTTTGCCTTAAAAATGGTCTCTATTCGAACATGAATAAGTGATATCACTTATTATGGTAAAATATTAAAATGGCATCACATACATTTTGACCTCATTATGTTCTCTTATATATAATGTTTTTTTCCTTCAAAATTCATTCTTGAGCTCAAGTCTAATAATATTCTTAGAAATGGTTGGTGAATACGATCCCTGGAGTCACTTATCTCTGTTTATATGTCTCTCCAATAATAACTTGTCGAGCAAAATGATTCAAACACTATATGACCACATTCCCTGGAGAAAATGTGACGGTAACGTCACCTCATATCCCTTATAAATTCATAGCACAACTGAAATTTTGCAAATTTTGTTGTCCTATAATATTTCCTTTCATTTTGTAACTCTAAGGTTTTTAGTCCCTCAGGCAAGATTTTCCTTTCAGGTAACGGTTGTGGGTTTTATACCCTTCATGTTTTAGAGCCATTCAAGGGGAGTAACTCTATCATACAAGAATCACATATTTCCCAGCAGATCTTTAAAGATACAGGTAAATCGACAACATTTAATATCTAAACATATATTTCAAATGCAATCTACATGGCGACTGTTTTTCAGATTTTAATCTATTTGTAATTGTTGACTTGCACACACATTTTTGGCAAGTAACTCGAGATTTGTTAACATTTTCATCAAGAGCCGTATAATATATATCCCATGTATACCTAATACCGCGAGATACCTATTACCACGAATGGTTGAAAAAATTTTAGACTCACAGTATTAGGTGTTTTTTTTTCAACCATGTAAAGAATGGCGTCAATAATAAACAGTAATAAGGTTACTTAAGTATGATGAGTTGCCGATGTGAAATGCAAACAAATGCCGACGCTAACGGAAGTTGGAGCTTTACGCATGTATTCCCAGATTGTTATTATACGGGCATTTGCGATAATAGGTATATCGCGGTATTACGTATACAAGGAATATATCTATAGGTCACTTGCAACACATCTCTTTCCTTGGTCATGACTACAGAAAGCTATAGGCTGTGTAGATGAGGTCCAAGACCTAAAGAGGGGAGGAATGTATTGAACGTATTTTTGAAAATAATAAACAAAAAAACTTTTTCCCAAGGTTTTAAAACCGAAAGTATAATCATTTAGGTAGCTTCTAAAGCTTTTGTTTATAATACATGTAAAATTTTTTGTATAACATGCTATGAATGTATTTATGAAATTTAGTCATCATATACCATAATTACCTCAATCTGAAACAGAAAAGGCTGAGATAAAGATAAACTTTAACCAGATAACAATGATGATGAAGCCTGGGTCATGACAATAGCTCTTTGTTTTTCTTCAAAAAGACAAACTAAAAATATGGAAGGGAATCCAACTGGAACATGGATAGAGGCAACATGTTTTGTGTATTGTACTGGAATACACTATCATATATAAAGGATGTGTATAGACGGATATGAAACTTGTATCTTCTGACTAAATGTTGATGATTGATTGATTGATTGAGTATTTAGCGTCATTTTTATGCCATTGAGGGCTAACAGATGATCAGTAAACCTAACCACTGTTTCCAGGGATTAACCAGTACTCGACCACACCCTGTCTCCGCAAGTAATTGTTAACTTTCCCATTTGAATCAGTGGTGAGAGACGATGATAATGAGACACAATGTCGTAAATCAGTCATCAGGGAGACCGTTGCCGGGCGGGGGATTCGAACTCACGACCCTTGGATTGATAGTGAGACAAGTAACCGACTGAGCTAATTGGGCCCTGGTGATGAAATAGCTCACGAAAGATTCATAATTTGCATACTTATCATTCATAATTCACAGGCAACAGATTTGTTGTACATAAACGGTAAGTTGTATGTAATCTTAGATGTTTAAACATGTTTTGATCATGTAAAATGTTCTTAAATTAAAGATATTTTTAAAGAGGTTTGAAGGAATATTTCTCTTAATTTATCGTTATTTTAGCTGCAGTGTACTAATTTTGCAATCACAAGTATTTCAACAATTTTAAACACAAATTTCTGGGAATGGGTATCATTTTGATGAAAATTTCATCAGCAATGTAAGAATTTTGATTTGTGTTCATGAGATGAATAGAAGTTAAAATAATTGAAAACGAGATATTGCGAGATTTTGCGTGAATAGCGAGCATTCAAAAAATCAAAATCATTTGCCTTGCCTTCTCTATATAATACCTTGCATATATAATTAATTTGCCTTTATTCTTTCAGACCGTTCATTGGTAAAAAGATTCCAATTGACAAAAATAAAAATAAATCTTTGGGCACTAGACATGGATTTGTTTGATGATTTGCCAGCACCTACAGGTAGTAAGTACTAGTATGAAAATTATAACCTTAACACGAACAGGAATATACTTCTCCATGCAAATTTGTAATAACTTTGGAGTGGCACCTAACATGGGTTGGTAGGATGTGGGTAAAGGGTGGAGGTAGAAGAATGGGGATGGAAGGGTGGCTTGAAAGGTGGAGGTGAAAGAATGAGGATGGGGATGGAATGATTGTTGAAATGATGGAAACGAAAGAATGGGAAATGGAAGGATGGAGGTATATGAATGGAAGTGAAAGAACAAGAATGGATGGATGGGGGTGAATTAACGTAAGGATATATATGTGATAGGATAGAGATGGAAGGATGGAGATGGAGGCACAAAGATGTGGGATGGGATGATTAAGGTAGGATGGATGTGGAATGATGAAGATCAAAAGACGAATGGAAGGATGGAGATGGGAGGATGATGGTGGAAGGATGGGGATAAACGGATGGAAGGATATAGGTCACATGAGGAAGGATGGGGGTGAAGGATGGAGGGGAAGGATGGCGGTGAAAGGAATGAGGTGGAAATAAAAAGGTCACAGATGGAAGGATGGGGGTGAATTAACGTAAGTATATATATGTGATAGGATAGAGATGGAAGGATGGAGATGGAGGCACAAAGATGTGGGATGGGATGATTAAGGTAGGATGGATGTGGAAGGATGTGGATCAAAAGACGAATGGAAGTATGGAGATGGGAGGATGGGGATAAACGGATGGAAGGATATAGGTCACATGAGGAAGGATGGGGGTGAAGGATGGAGGGGGAAGGATGGCAGTGAAAGGAATGAGGTGGAAATATAAAAGTCACAGATGGAAGGATGGGGGTGAAGGATGGAGGTGGAAGGATGGGGATGAAAGGAATGAGGTGGAAATATAAAGGTCACAGATGGAAGAATGGGGGTGAAGGATGGAGGGGAAGGATGGCGGTGAAAGGAATGAGGTGGAAATATAAAAGTCACAGATGGAAGGATGGGGGTGAAGGATGGAGGGGGAAGGATGGGGGTGAAAGGAATGAGGTGAAAATATAAAGGTCACAGATGGAAGGATGGGGGTGAAGGATGGAGGGGGAAGGATTGGGGTGAAAGGAATGAGGTGGAAATATAAAGGTCACAAATGGAAGGATGGGGGGGAAGGATGGGGGTGAAAGGAATGAGGTGGAAATATAAAGGTCACAGATGGAAGGATGGAGGTGAAGGATGGAGGGGGAAGGATGGGGGTGAAAGGACTGAGGTGGAAATATAAAGGTCACAAATGGAAGGATGGGGTGAAGGATGGAGGGGAAGGATGGGGTGAAAGGAATGAGGTGGAAATATAAAGGTCACAAATGGAAGGATGGGGTGAAGGATGGAGATGGAAGGATGGGGTGAAAGGAATGCGGTGGAAATATAAAGGTCACAGATGGAAGGATGGGGGTGAAGGATGGAAGGGGAAGGATGGGGGTGAAAGGAATGAGGTGGAAATATAAAAGTCACAGATGGAAGGATGGAAGTGAAGGATTGAGTGGGAAGGATGGGGGTGAAAGGAATGAGGTGGAAATATAAAGGTCACAGATGGAAGGATGGAAGTGAAGGATTGAGTGGGAAGGATGGGGGTGAAAGGAATGAGGTGGAAATATAAAGGTCACAGATGGAAGGATGGGGGTGAATGATGGAGGTGGAAGGATGGGGGTGAAGGATTGAGGTGGAAGGATGGGGGTGAAAGGAATGAGGTGGAAATATAAAGGTCACAGATGGAAGGATGGGGGTGGATGATGGAGGTGGAAGGATGGGGGTGAAGGATTGAGGGGGAAGGATGGGGGTGAAAGGAATGAAGTGGAAATATAAAGGTCACAGATGGAAGGATGGAGGTGAAGGATGGAAGGGGAAGGATTGGGGTGAAAGGAATGAGGTGGAAATATAAACGTCACAGATGGAAGGATGGGGGTGAAGGATGGAGGGGGAAGGATAGGGATGGAAAATGGATAGAAGGGTGGGAATGGTGGGGGAAGGACAGGGTGAAAGGATTGATCTGATGTGGCTTGTGTAGCTATAACGAACAACATATCAGTTGGACTCAAATTTCAGACTTTGGAGTCAAAATATTATCCATTGGCTCCTAGATTTTCTTACTTTTGAAGTCCAACTAAGTATTTGATATACCTGTAGATGTGTCAACATAGTGTTATTATTTTACAGGTGTTGTCAGCTCCTCTAACAAATCTACCAGTTCCTCCTATGACGATCTTCCATTAAAGGTAGTATCAAAGACTCCAGATATAAACATGGTGGGCGATGCCCTCTATGGTGATCTGCCATCACAAACAGTCACAGAACCAACAGTTGGAAACAAAGTGGCAGTGAAACGAAAATTGGTGGAGGAAAATAACGGAAGAAACGAGGACACCAAAAAGAAGAAAATGGGTATATTAAAAACTTTGATTGAAATTTAGAATATCAAAACATGAATTTGTAGCAATGTATCTGTTTGGAATATTAACACCTAAATTTGGAATATCAACACCTAATTTTGAAATAAGATGCATTTAACCATATTGACATTGTATTGTTTATCTCTTGTAAAAATGTCTTAAAATAGAGCAAAACTACCAGTTATCGGATAATTATTATCCGAGTTATGGCCTTTATGTTATCAAAATTGCTTTACTTGACCTTGCGTGCCCTCCGACCCCAGCATTAAAGGATGAGGTTCATGAACCCCCAAAATGACCCCTGTGTAATGCAATAAAATTAAACATTAAATGTTTGCAAAATTTGATGTTAACCAAACACATTTATTTCTAATAAAACATGCCTATATATATTCACTGACCGGGCTACACAACTAGGTTTGACTTAAATAGATTACCCACTTACATTGTGACATACTTAGTGAGTAACGTGGCGTCATTTTGATTTCATTTTGATCTGCATACAGGTTTACACATTGTAACATTTGTTTCATCTTAGAACGAGTCCAAATGAAGATCTATGTGAATATCGTCAAGACCTATTTAAGTGCTGTCTATTTTTAGGATGGGGATTTCTAAAAATGGGGGTGGGGAATGAGCATTTTCCTCAATTCTAACCATCTTTGGAGTCATTCTATGAGCAGAATAACATAGAATTAAATAATAAAATAAACCTATTTTGAAAGAATAATTATATTTAATACAAGCACACCAAGCTTTGCTATAAAATAAGTATTTAAAAGAAATACATTTTACAGCACTATTATTGCAGCTTCGTGAACCTGGTTATGACCAGACACAAATAGAAATATTCAACATAAAATCTCTGAAATTATTTTAAACATATCAAACTTCATAATTACCAGTAAGGTCGTAGTCCTTGAGTTATTAAAAAAGTTTCTTTATTTGGCACTGTCAGAAGGGTCTCATTTAACAGATGCTTGATTTGTTTATCCCTGTCACATGATGAAGAGGTATTGAATGTGTGTATTGAATGTGTTTAGGTAATGCATTAAAATTACAAGTGTTCCCAATCACTTCCATTGTTTCAACAGGAGAGAACAAAACTTTCCTTAGTTTCAACAGCATTTTGTTTAAAAAGATACATCATTGTACCGGTAATACACATAACATTAATAACTTAACAAGAGTAGATATTGAAAGCGATGCAGAAGTAAATTACTTTAGAATCTGTTTCCATAATTACCATTTTCGGATACCCTTGGTAGTTAATTTGTATACTCTCCATCCATCACCCATGGGAAATTACGTTAACTCTATGTCGTTTCATGGGAACAGAACAGTACAAAGTACAGCTATTAAACGTTCACATCTTACCAAAACAATGCAAAGCTAGTGTAATGGAGAGTATCGGAAATTTGTAATGGAATAGCGAGGGTATACGACGATGGTAGGTTACATAATTGGTTGTCATCATCGCGATATGAATTTGTGAACCATACATGTGTATTTCTTTGGCTGTAATTTGGATACCTTACTTTTACTCTTAAAAATTACAATTTGAATAGAAAAAGTTATAAAAATTTTTTAAAATGCTTCGTTACATTACATTGGTCATATATTACAGCTAAATACAAGTTGACAAGCTTCTTGGCAGAGAGACAAGGTGAGCGAGAGGATATGCAAGATGGGCACCTCATTATCAAAGACTTCACTTCACAGTTTACACATCTTGACCAGTCTGTGTGAGTAATAGATAATTTTCAACAGTCATACATCTTCCACGTGAATATGTGGGGAAGTAGTCTTACTTACAGCAATTAGATGTGTAAACTACTGGTTAAACGCAGATACCAGAAACAAAGATGAGATGCATTTACTGCCTATTATATTAACTTAAAACACTGTTGGTAAAAGGCACCAAGCCCCATACAAAGAAAGCAATCACATCGTGACTTGCCTCTGAGTAGATAATTACCTTATTATACCCCAAAAATACAAAGTATATGGGGGCTATATAGGAGTCGCGCTCATATGTCGGTCGGTCCATCCGTGGTCAAGTCTGTCTGTGGATAAATTTTGTGATTGCAATTTCTCAGCAACTGTTGGCCAGAATTTAATACAACTTTACAAGGGGGTGACTGCCTGACTGGTACCAAGCCTAGTTATGCATATTGCTGGCATGTTGCGCGAGAATAACTTTTCAATGAGTTACGGCCTTTGACTTTTATGTCTGTGAACAATTTTTGTCAGCAACCATTGGCCTGAATTCAATGAAACTTCACAAGAGTGACTGGCACCAAGCCCATTCATGCATATTGTTGGAATGTTGCGCGAGAGAGTAATTTTTAAATGAGTTATGGCCCTTTGAATTTTTTGCCTATGGACAATTTTTGTGATCGCTTTTTCTCAGCAACCATTGGCCTGAATTCAATGAAACTTCAAAAGGGTGACTTGCACCACGCCTAGTTATGCATACTGTTGGAATGTTGCGCAAAAATAACTTTTCAATGAGTTATGGCCCTTTGAATTTTTCACATGTGAGCTTTTGTGATTGCCTGGTGTCTGTTGTCTGTCGTCCGTCATTAACTTTTAGCTTCCTAACAACTTATCCTCTGAAACCACTGGGCCAATTTTGATATAACTTCACAGAAATGTTCCTTAGGTGACCCTCTACCAAGTTTGTTCAAGCCATCTTAATTTGTCAAAAAACATGGCCGCCAGGGGGCGGTGCAAGTTTAATTAGTAAAAACTTAAAAAATCTTCTTGTCAGAAATTACTGGCTCGATTTTAAAATAGTTTCACAGAAATGTTCCTTGGGTGACCCTCTACAAATTTTTTCAAGCCATCTTGATTCGTCAAAAAACATGGCGACCTGGGGGTTGGGTTAGTTTACTATATAAGCTGTAAAAAAAACTTAAAAAAACTTCTTGTCAGAAACTACTGGCTTGATTTTAAAATAATTTCACAGAAATGTTCCTGGTTGACCCTCTACTAAGTTTGTTCAAGCCACCTTGATTCATCAAAAAAAATGGCCACCAGGGGGCGGGGCAAGTTTAATTAGTAAAAACTTAAAAAAATCTTATTGTCAGAAACTACTGGTTCGATTTTAAAATAATTTCACAGAAATGTTCCTTGGGTGACCCTCTACCAAGTTTGTTCAAACCATCTTGATTCGTCAAAAAACATGGCAGCCAGGAGTGGGGTTAGTTTACTATATAAGCTATAGTGAAAATTTAAAAAATCTTCTTGTCAGAAACTACTGGCTCGATTTTAAAATAATTTCACAGAAATGTTTCTTGGGTGACCCTCTACCAAGTTTGTTCAAGCCATCTAGATTCATCAAAAAACATGGCGGCCAGGGGTTGGGGTTAGTTTACTATATAAGCTATTGTAAAAACTTAAAAAATCTTCTTGTCAGAAACTACTGGCTTGATTTTAAAATAATTTCACAGAAATGACCCTTAGGTGACCCTTTACCAAGTCTGTTCAAGCCATCTTGATTCGTCAAAAAACATGGCAGCCAGGGGCTGGTGTTACATGTAGTTCACTATATAAGCTATAGTAAAAACTTAAAAAATCTTCTTTTCAGAAACCACCGGATCAATTTTTAAACAATTTTACAGAAATGTTCCTTGGGTGACCCTTTACCAAATTTGTTCAAGCTGTTGTGATTTGTTAAAAAACATGACCGCCACAGTGAGGTACTAGTTTACTATATAGGCAGCAGCTAAAGTAAAAACTTCAAAAGCCTTTTTGTCAGAATCTACTGACCTGATTTCAATGTAATTTCACTGACATTTACCATGAGTGAACCTCTACCAAGTTTGTACTCTTCTGCGCATCTGTTACATCTTCAAAACAAATCAAAATTCTTGCCCATCTTGTTTTTTCTGGAATTTTAAGTGTACATGTATTATATAATCTACTTAAGTTGGGAGACTCAAGGTCAGTCAGGTGAGTGATATAGGGCCATCTTGGCCCTCTTGTTTTCTATGGTCGATGTTTCTCGGCTACCATTGACTGGAATTCAGTGACACTTCACAAAATTGATTGGCTACTCTAATTGGTTCACTGTGTCAAAGCAGGCAGCAAAAGGGTGAAATAACTGTGTCAGGGTGCCAGCTGGAGGTATTCATCATTTTCAGTGACATTTCTAGTTTCACTTTAGTTTTGTATGCATCTTTGATTGCTTATCTAAACACTATGAATGTGATAAATATTTAAAACTTTTTGATGATAATATCATTTAGTGATTTACTCATTTTTTGAAACTACATGTAATTGAGATAGTAAATACTGATTTGATGAATAAAATTCAATTTTAACATTGCCATATTTCCCTTTAAGGAAAATGCAATATAAAAGTCTTAAAATATAAAAAATTATTTTAAAATTGATACAAAGAATTTCACAATCATTAGTACATAGACTACGAATAATTTGGTATTTAAAATTTACCAAAACGTGACAAAATGTGATTTTTAATTGGAGTGGTAAAATTAAAACAAAATCTTGATCGTAAAAATACATGTAGGTAGTACGCAAATACTACTTGACAAAACTCCACCTCATTATGCGGAACTCTCCTAAAAACAAATTCTACATTATATAATCAAAATGATGGATCAAATTGATTGATTGATTGATTGATTGATTGATTGATTGATTGATTGAATATTTAGGGTAATTTTTTTTGCCATTAACAGATGATCAGTTATCTAACCACTCCATCCTGGGATTCTGGAAGGTTCACCAGTACTCAAGCACACCAATCTCTATAAGAAATTAATAAAATTTCCCACTTGAATCAGTGGTGAGAGATGAATGATAATGAGATATAATGTTGTATATCAGTCATCATCGGGATTCAAATTGGACTGATAGTCAGATGTGCTACTAATTGAGCTAACTGGGCCAAGTGCATTAAATTGAAATCAAATGAAATTGTCTGGATTATTTGCTACATATCAAAATATGTTGCAATTTTAAATGGAAAATTGATTTTGGTCTAACAAGGGCATGTAGTCAAACACAGAAGAAATATAATATTGAGGACATCAGTGTTGTAATTCACATGATTCAGCATGATTTCTTGATTTTTCTCATGTTAGTAGTAAATAGATCTTGTCTTGAGTTTTAAATGGATGGTTGCAAACTTATATCAAATTGGTTTTTACTTTTTTATATTTATTGCAAATCTTATCTGCATTTTGCACAATCTAAGAATCTTACATGGGTTAGAGGTTCAGATAGAGAAATCCATCCAGGGGGATAACTGTTTTGGAGAGAACAAGGATCTGCCAGGGATAATTGTTTTGGAGGGAACGAGGCTCTGCGAGGGATAACTGTTTTGGAGGGAACAAGGATCTGCAAGGGATAACTGTTTTAGAGGGAACTAGGATCTGCAAGGGATAACTGTTTTGGAGGGAACGAGGCTCTGCGAGGGATAACTGTTTTGGAGGGAACGAGGATCTGAGAGGGATAACTTTTGGAGGGAACGAGGATCTGCGAGGGATAACTGTTTTGGAGGGAACGAGGATCTGCGAGGGATAACTGTTTTGGAGGGAACAAGGATCTGCGAGGGATAACTGTTTTGGAGGGAACTAGGATCTGCGAGGGATAACTGTTTTGGAGGGAACGAGGCTCTGCGAGGGATAACTGTTTTGGAGGGAACGAGGATCTGTGAGGGATAACTTTTGGAGGGAACGAGGATCTGCGAGGGATAACTGTTTTGGAGGGAATGAGGATCTGCAAGGGATAACTGCTTTGAGGGAACCCGGATCTGCGAGGGATAACTGTTTTGGAGGGAACGAGGATCTGCGAGGGATAACTGCTTTGGAGGGAACCAGGATCTGCGCGGGATAACTGTTTTGGAGGGAACAAGGATCTGCGAGGGATAACTGTTTTGGAGGGAACAAGTATCTGCGAGGGATAACTGTTTTTGAGGGAACAAGGATCTGCGAGGGATAACTGTTTTGGAGGGAACGAGGCTCTGCGAGTGATAACTGTTTTGGAAGGAACAAGGATCTGACAAGTTCTTTATCCTAAGGGACGGAATTTTCTATATGAACTGAAAAAGCCATGCTAGATTATTTTTCTTGCATGCCAAACACATTGAGTACTTATTTCAATTGATATTATCATTATTATTTTCGCCATGATGGGTTTTCAGATGCCAAATAAGATATTTTATGTTTTAATACGTCAATGTCATAAATTGTTCTATCACAGCAGTGTAGGATGAGCGCGTAGAGGGGGTGTAGGATGATAATTTCATACCCATTAAAAATATGTGGAAATCCCTGTCTGGTATGCAACAAACATGATTGTATCTTTAATTGCAAACTCTTTTTAAGTTCAGTACATGTACGTACATGTGTTTATTGGATGTTTAGATTAAGAATATGATATTGTTTTCATTAAAGCTACAGAATATCCATCTACGGCGTGTTTGACGGCCACGGAGGAGTAAGAGCTTCGAGGTTTGCATCTGTGAATTTGCATAAAAATCTGCGAGATAAATTTCCGAAGGGTAATCTACATCTCCAAATCAGCATCCTTATTTATCATTTTCTTCTTGGTTTATGATAAACACTGTTACAGTTGTGTACCAGGATTTCCATCTCTATCCATTTTATAAAATCCATGTATTTTAATTGAGATTTCTAAACAAGGAAATGTGATAATCAGTATTTATATTATTCTTTTAATCATGCATATTTTACTGTAAGAAGCTAACATGGACGTAGTTACACTGAGGCTAACACAGCTGCTCTTAATGGGGGGAAATGCTTCAGTTCTATAATTGTCCACATTTAAGAAAAGCTATTTAGATGATGTTTAATATTTTTTTATCATTGAATATAACAGCTGTTGAAGAACGAAATGAATATACACTTTACTGAGATGATCAAAAGTTGAAGATAAACTAGGTAGTTTTAGTTCATATTAGGTACCGTTTCTGCTCACATATAATCCGCACTTGTGTATAGTGTATGTAATTTTAGTTAGGATAAGGTGTCGTTTCTACTAACATTTTATCTGAACCTGTGTATAGTGCATGTTCAATTTAGTTTGGATTACGTACCATTTCTACTGACATTTTATCCACACCTGTGTATAGTGCATGGTTATTTTAGTTTGGATTAAGTACCGTTTCTGCTCACATATTATCCTTACCTGTGTATAATGCCTTGTAATTTTAGTTTGGATTAGGTACCGTTTTACATATAATCCGCACCTGTGTATAGTGCATGGTAATTTTAGTTTTGATTATGTACTGTTTCACATAATTCCGCACCTGTGTATAATGCATGGTAATTTTAGTTTGGATTAAGTACCATTTCTGCTCACATATTATCCGCACCTGTGTATAATGCGTGGTAATTTTAGTTTGGATTAGGTACCGTTTTACATATAATCCGCATCTGTGTATAGTGCACGGTAATTTTAGTTTGGATTAATTACTGTTTCTGCTCACATATTATCCGCACCTGTGTATAGTGCGTGGTAATTTTAGTTTGGATTAGGTACCGTTTTACATATAATCCGCACCTGTGTATAGTGCATGGTAATTTTAGTTTGGATTAAGTACTGTTTCTGTTCACATATTATCCGCACCTGTGTATAATGCGTGGTAATTTTAGTTTGGATTAGGTACCGTTTTACATATAATCCGCACCTGTTTATAGTGCATAGTAATTTTAGTATAGATTAAGTACCGTTTCACATATAATACGCACCTGTGTATAGTGTGTGCTAATTTAAGTATGGATTACGTACCGTTTCACATAATCCGCACCCGTGTATAGTGCGTGGTAATTTTAGTTTGGATTAGGTACTGTTTTACATATAATCCGCACCTGTGCATAGTGCATGGTAATTTTAGTTTGGATTAGGAACCGTTTCACATATAATCGGCACCTGTGTATAGTATGTGGTAATTTTAGTATGGATTAAGTACCGTTTCACATATAATCTGCACCTGTGTATAGTATGTGGTAATTTTAGTATGGATTAAGTACCGTTTCACATATAATCCGCACCTGTGTATAGTGCATGGTAATTTTAGTTTGGATTAGGTACTGTTTCTACTCACATATTATCAGCACCTGTGTATAGTGCGTGGTAATTTTAGTTTGGATTAGGTACCATTTCACATATAATCCGCACCTGTGTATAGTGGTGGTAATTTTAGTTTGGATTAGGTACCGTTTCACGATGTAATGTTATCCACACCTGTGTATAGTGCGTGGTAATTTAAGTTTGGATTAGGTACCATTTCACATATTATCCTCACCTGTGTATAGTGCTTGGTAATTTTAGTTTGGATTAGGTACCATTTCATATATAATCCTCACCTGTGTCCATTTTACATATAATCCGCACCTGTGTATAGTATGTGGTAATTTTAGTTTGGATTAGGTACTGTTTCACATATAATTCATACTTGTGTATAATATGTGGTAATTTTAGTTTGGATTAGGTACTGTTTCACATATTATCCACACCTGTGTATAGTGCATGGTAATTTTAGCTTGGATTAGGTACCGTTTCTACTCACATATTATGCGCACCTATGTAAAGTGTGTGATAACTTTATTTTGGATTAGGTAGCCTTTTACATATAATCAGCACCTGTGTATAGTATGTGGTAATTTTAGTTTGGATTAGGTAGCGTTTCACATATAATCCACACTTGTGTATTTAGTACATGGTAATTTTAGTTTGGTTTAGGTACAATTTCACATATAATCCGCACATGTGTATAATGCACATAATTTTAGTTTGGACTAGGTACTGTTTCACATATATTCCGCACCTGTGTATAATGCACATAATTTTAGTTTGGATTAGGTATCGTTTCACATTTAATCCGCACCTGTGTGTATTGCACATAATTTTAGTTTGGAATAGGTACTGTTTCTACTGGCACATCCATGTTTTAAGACCTTAATCTCAGGAAAAATAAAATCTGTATCTGTAGAAAAATTATGCACACCAATATTTTGAAATTCTGAAAATCTAGCTATGACAACCTTTTTGAAATGACTGTTTGACTCATTGTGTAAAACAGAAATTGCTTGTCCCTTCTTGAAGATCTTAAAAGTTGGGAACAATATTCGCATGATACATGTTAAAAAATGGTAGTAAAAATTATGATTTGTTGTCTATTACTTACTACTTATATGCAATAAAAGAAGATTATAAACATAAATTCCAGACAAATTGATGGCTGTATTTAACCAGTTGTACTATGCTATATTTCAGGTGATATAGCCCAAATTGAAAAAGACATCAAAAAGGCTTTTATGGAGGCCTTCAAGAAAACAGATGATGATTTTCTAAAGGAGGCTGCAAAATAGTGAGTGTGATATTAGTCTATACTAATTTATTTCAGCTTGATTACAATGAAAACTCAGAGCTTTTATGAACTGCTCTTGAGACCACTTCCTAGGTAGAACCAGTACTGAGTGTTATTTTATGAGAGGCATCAGGTCCAGCTGGGGATCAAACCTGCAACCTCTGGCGTGAGCGGCCAACACTCTATCCATTACACTACCGCACTTGATGACTAGTATAATATTAGAGAATAAATGTTGTATCTGACAATTTCAAGTGGGAATAATTGTTAATAATTAAGTGATTCCATATTGACTGAGGGATCTATAAACCCTATACTCCATAGATACGCATTTTCCCGCACCAATCTAAGAAGGCCTTTGAAAACAGTGCAGGAAGAGTTCAGATTGCTCGTAACAATCATAATTCACCCAATAATTCAAAAGCCTTCTTTATTAGAGGTGTCCAAAGGTGTCTATATGAAGTAATGGGTTAAGCACTGGCTTGACATGACCAAACTCTCCCCAAACCTTTACTACAGAGCTCAGCCCAAACACTTGATTTGAGAAATTTGCCAGTTACTTGCAGATGGATGGTGATTTCACTGAAATTTATGCGCAATGTATAAAATCTGAGGTCTTCCACCATCAATAATACTGGTTGCCATATACATGTTTATTTAAGTATCCTGTAATGTAATGAAAACAACTCAAACATAATATTATACATATGGGCCTAAATAATTGCCACAAGAAATTGAAACTTAAGTTTAATCATATTTTATTTCAATATAATTATACAACATTTATGTATAATATGGCCATAATGAATACAATTCTAGATTTTCATCCAAATTTGTTCCAAAACAGGCGAATTTTATTCATTATTAGCTTATGTCATGGTAAATTGTCCGTCTGTTAAACTTTTTCTTGTAAACATGATAGCACCGATATAACTACAAGATCTCGGGTGAGTTCTTGGACCAGCGTGATTCGACCATAAATGCTCTTGACACAGGGCTTATAAGCACAATTTAAGTAAAATTTTAAAAAAACATTTTCTCTCGACTTTAGATTTTTTACATGTAGCATCTGTTGCCAGTAGAGCAATTCAGATCGTCTTGGGCCTCTTGTTTTTTATTTTTCTGATATTAAAACTAAAGTGAATGCTAGGCATGAAATGAAAGACATCAAAAAGTGTATTCATCTCAGCGTAAATAATTGTTTGTATATTGTTCCGGAAGTGTATTTTTATGTTTATGTAGACATTTTTAAAATGTTGCGCTGTTTAGGGAAATTACGGTTCCTGTTGTAAAAAAAATAGGATCTGGACAAGGCAATTAATATAAAGGGGAGATCTGGGATGAATATCTGGGATTTAGTTTAACATGACCTTGATAGAAAAAGGATAACAATGAAAGCTTTTGAGATTCTTCTACGTCTTTCCAACACATACTTTCACAAAATTTCAATAATTGTTTTTCCTTCTGACAACCTAACCTGATTAGTTCAGTAGTCTGGTAGCGGGTCTGACTATCAATCAATGAGTCGTGAGTTCAGATCTCTGCCTGGCCAGTCTTCATGATATATGGCATTGGGGTCTCACTACATACACAAGTTACTTGCGGAGATGGGTGTGCTCGGTTGCTGGTTAACCATTCAGAATCCCAGGTAAGAGTGGTTAAGTTAACAGATTGCCCTCAATGGCAAAAAAATGACGCTAAACAAACTAACAATCAATCCTTCCTTATATAATGAAGTGTTTGTTTTTGTTAATGTTTAACACAGACATTGTACACTTACATTAATATTTTAGTAAGCCAGTATGGAAGGACGGAACAACTGCAATATTGGTACTACTGTTGAACGAGACGATGCTAATTGCAAATATTGGAGACAGTCAGGTATACAACATGTTCAACTTGGCTCTAAATCTGCATTCAAAGCTGTATTCAGTTCTGTTAAATGTTTGCTAACATTAGCTTTCATACTTTTCTGGATCAACCTCAAATTTGCAGACAGTACACGATAATTTTAAATATGTTTGCTGTTTAACTGTACTGAACGCAACCCAGTCTTTCAATAAAAGTGGCTCCACTTAATGTATTAGAAACCTACAAGTAAATTAACTTGTGCTGTATTGTCTGTCCTTTTCGTTTAGCCGTTCTTGCCAATTAAGAAATAAACTATCATGGTATAACATTAGTCAGAAGTTATTACAAATTTCTTGTGCTTTATTAAACTTTTCAGATGTGTTTTCTTTTTTTAAACTTGTCCAGACAGAAGACTCAAAGCCTATGACTGTCTCTGTGAAACCAATCTAATTATTTCTTCAAACATCCATATATACCCACTTGTTGAATTTTATTGAAATAGTCATAGACAGAAGTTTTACTGTAGCTAGGAGATTCAGGATTGTTCTAAGGAAACAGTCAAAGCTGTTCATATTTGGCATTAAGTAAGTATTAATTATTTCAACTTTCAACAATTTAGAATCCATTAGGACCTGCTATATAGAATTATGGAAAACTCAATATCCTAATACTTTAATAAAGACAAAAGAGGTCAGCACAAAAGGTCTGAGATTATCATTGGTTTAGGAACCGAATGTGTTTATATTTGACTTGAATTAAAAAGTCTGTGAGCAAAAGAGAATTTTTCAAATTTTGAAATAAACAGAATTTGTATAGAAATTTAAATGTGATATTCAGGTGAGCAACTGCGGTTCATTTTGGCCTCTTGTTTTGTTATAGGCTGTGCTATGTAGATATAAGGAAGAGGCCAACTGTTGTGTTTCCATACCGCTCAGTGTACCACACAACCCCTCAATGTATGATGAACGGATGAGAATACAGAAACAAGGAGGACATGTAAAGTAAGTAACACACATTTGTGTCCACCAATAATTTTCTGCAGGTCACTCATTTTTGCATTACATAAACGGTCTGTACATGTAAGAAACCGCAGTGGTGGCCTGGTGTCAGTATTATGTGACTAGGTGGGGTATCAAGCTATGTGTCTGCTGCATGATGATCTGGTATGACAGCACTTAGAATACTGTCTCAAGTAGACACCACTGTGTTATAACTGAAAACTTGTTGAAAGCAAAGTTAAACACCATACAATCAACAAACCAACCATGTGCATGTAAGCAGTTGTAATTCTTATAATGTTAATGTCGTAATTCTTTGTAATATGTAAGATATTGTCACTCTGTTGCACTGGGGCGCATGTTTCAGGCAAAGGTCTTTCCGATTTTGTTAACACAATAAATGGAGAAAAAATATACATTACATGTATGTATCTGACAGATGAACAGTCTTTTTAGTGGTACCTGTACTAATTTTATAAAACTTAATTTTTCAAAATCAGTTGATTACATTATTTTTTATTTCACTTGCAAGTATTTCTAAAATCTGCTTGTCATGACCAAAAACAACTTGTTCTTACTTTAATCTAAAATCATGGTACTTGTCCTATGGATATAAAATTAAGAATAACTAAATAAACTGTTCTATTAAAGTTAAAAAGGCAGAAGATGTTTAATTAATTTCTGAATTTTCACTTGTCCAGTTAGGCTAAGAGCCTTATGTTTTACTTGTTGAGCGAGTGTTAATGTAAAGCCCTGATATAAGTTAACCTTCATTTACCACAGCACATTGTGTAACAGACAATACATGTAGTTTATAATAACCTTCATTTACCTCAGCACATTGTGTAACAGACAAAACATGTAGTTTATAATAACATGCATTTACCACAGCACGCTGTGTAACAGACAATACATGTAGTTTATAATAACCTTCATTTACCACAGCACACTGTAACAGACAATACATGTAGTTTATAATAACCTTTATTTACCACAGCACGCTGTGTAACAGACAATACATGTAGTTTATAATAACCTTCATTTACCACAGCACGCTGTGTAACAGACAATACATGTAGTTTATAATAACATGCATTTACCACAGCACGCTGTGTAACAGACAATACATGTAGTTTATAATAACCTTCATTTACCACAGCACACTGTAACAGACAATACATGTAGTTTATAATAACCTTTATTTACCACAGCACGCTGTGTAACAGACAATACATGTAGTTTATAATAACCTTCATTTACCACAGCACGCTGTGTAACAGACAATACATGTAGTTTATAATAACATGCATTTACCACAGCATGCTGTGTAACAGAATATACAGTAGTTTATAATAACCTTCATTTACCACAGCACGCTGTGTAACAGACAATACATGTAGTTTATAATAACATGCATTTACCACAGCACGCTGTGTAACAGACAATACATGTAGTTTATAATAACCTTCATTTACCACAGCACGCTGTGTAACAGACAATACATGTAGTTTATAATAACCTTCATTTACCACAGCACGCTGTGTAACAGACAATACATGTAGTTTATAATAACCTTCATTTACCACAGCACGCTGTGTAACAGACAATACATGTAGTTTATAATAACCTTCATTTACCACAGCACGCTGTGTAACAGACAATACATGTAGTTTATAATAACCTTCATTTACCACAGCACGCTGTGTAACAGACAATACATGTAGTTTATAATAACCTTCATTTACCACAGCATGCTGTGTAACAGAATATACAGTAGTTTATAATAACCTTCATTTACCACAGCATGCTGTGTAACAGAATATACAGTAGTTTATAATAACATGCATTTACCACACTCTAGTACGAAAAGATTGTATTTTGTTACTATCTATTGTATTGTTCATTATCTAACAGAGATGGCCGGGTGATGGGTGTGTTAGAGGTGTCCAGATCAATAGGTGACGGTCAGTACAAGAAACTGGGAGTGACCTGCACCCCAGATGTCAAGAAGTGCCAAATTACAGATAATGACAGGTACATGTAGATGTATAAACAAGCAGTGACAATGCACAGACACGCAAAAAATAATCTATATGACTGTATACTGTGAAATCATTAATTTTAGTTAGTATTAATTTTTGTTGTTTTCAGTTCAAGAACATATTCATAGGGACTTAATTTTGTTGAAAATGAATTTTAGAGAAAAAATCATTTTAGTGCGATTTTTGGATACGAGTACAATTGTATTTCTATTACCTAATTCTCTAACTAGTGACCTGAAACGGTATTAAGTCACTGCATGTACATTCACATGCGATAATAAATACTTTTTGCAATATGGGGTAAACGTGGGGAGAGATGTCAATTAGGAGGCACTAAGATTGGTGTTACGAGTTTTTATTAAACTGTTATGAAAATAAAAATTAAAGACCTGACACAAGTTTAAGGTGTAAATTATAAGGTTGATACCAATTCAATTTCTCGTCAATAAAAAATAAAATCACAATAGCCTAATTGGGTATTTTTAAATTAAATACTAGAAATCTATATTGTATTTATTCGCACTTATATTTTCTCTTTTAAAAATAGCTACATGAAAGACAACTTGAAAAATATGTAACTGTTGTTTTCACTGTTTTTATGTTGTTTTTTCAACACAGGTTTGTGAATAAGGCCTTGCCAAAGTTCATGTAACTGTTCACTGTTTTGTATGTTGTTTCTTCAACACAGGTTTGTGATCATAGTCTTGCCAATGTTTATGTAACTGTTGTTTTCACTGTTTTTATGTTGTTTTTTCAAATCAGGTTTGTGATCACAGCCTTGCCTATGTTGATGTAACTGTTGTTTTCACTGTTTTTATGTAATTTCTTCAACACAGGTTTGTATTCATAGACATGCTAATGTTCATGTAATGTTATTTTCACCATTTTGTATGTTGTTTCTTCAACACAGGTTTATGATCACAGCCTTGCCTATGTTCATGTTACTGTTGTTTTCACTGTTTTTATGTTGTTTCTTCAACACTGGTTTGTAATCATAGCCTTGCCAATGTTCATGTTACTGTTGTTTTCACTGTTTTAATGTTGTTTTTTCAACACAGGTTTGTAATCATAGCCTTGCCAATGTTCATGTAACTGTTGTTTTCACCATTTTGTATGTTGTTTCTTTAACACAAGTTTGTGATCATAGCCTTGCCAATGTTCATGTAACTGTTGTTTTCACCGTTTTGTATGTTGTTTCTTCATCACAGGTTTGTGATCATAGCCTGTGATGGATTGTGGAAATGTTTTGATCCCGAGAGCAGTATAAAGTTTGTCAATCAAGTTTTAGATGTAAGTCGTGTTGAAAATATATGATTGTAGTTTTATGAAATGGACTTTTGAATTAAACTTTGTAAAAATACTGGTAAACCTATATGTACATGTATGTATCAATTCTTGCAAATGTTAAGTAGCCAAGTAAAATTGCTTAATTTGCTACTAAGTTTATTTTTTAATGGAAAGGGAAATTAGACTTGTAAAGGGTTGTTAGGCTATAAGACTAAAGAAGGGACCAATATTTTATCAGGCGGCTTAGTTTAAACTTATTTAAACTTATTAACTTTACTTTGAATGTGAAACAAGTTATTACAACTTATACAAATCACGCTCATCTTCCTGCTAGTACTAAGCAGATGTAATTGTTGAGAAAGTGTCTTGCTCAAGGACACCGAACAAAGTCGGGAGGGAGGATCAAACCCATAACCTTCAGATCATGAATCAATGCTCACCACTGGACCACGTGCACCAAACATGTCGTTGTCAGTATAATACATGCATATTTTGACATTGCCAGTCGATTTCATGTAAACTGAAGTTTGGATTCTTCCATACTTTAGACACAAAATATTTCACTTTTTGAGAAAATAGCCTGTGGAAGGACAGTGGTTTCTCAGTCTTAGGTCTTCCTCTACCAGTAAAACTGGATATGCCATATATAACCTGAAATGTGTTGAAAATGGCATTAAACGTCATTAAAAAAAAAAAAAGTTAATTTGATGTTTTATTGTTATTTTAATAATATATTTGCATGTTTAGTATTTTTTGTATATCGACTCTACCGGTTACTATTTTTATTCAGGATAAATCAATACAAGCGACAGATACCAGGTCAGCCAGAGATGTTAGGTTTGACTTAGCATGTAACAAACTTGCTAACGAGGCAGTTTTACGGCTAAGTGGGGATAATGTGACAGTACTTTTGCTGGCAATATCTACTGATACATGACATGAGCTAATAGTTGTAGTGTCCCCATAATCCACAGAAATGATCTGGCATCAGTAATCTTCTCGGCAGATGAATTCAGGATGTAACCACTAGTACTGCTAGAGCCGCTATGCAGCACCGAGTATTGAAATATCCATTGTTAATATCTGCAACAGTTCTGCATTGAAATTCAGTTATGCAACAATTACTTCTCCATCATGCTTTACCTTTTGAATCTTTATGTGTGAACAATTTTACTATTGTTTACCTATACAAGTTGTTATTGTGAAAACTGTGTTGCTACAGTCTGTTCTTGTCTACTTTTAAGATCGTTTGTAAACATAGTGTCAACCCATACAGGTAAGACAGGTAAAGGTACTCAATCACGGATGTGAACATATTAGAATAATGTAATTACCTGCTTTACCTATACTGTTCAATATCAACTTCCCCAAATATCAACAAACTTTGAATGGATGGTACCTTTAAATGCAAGAAACCTAAAAACTTGTGCAACATATATTTCTTAAGTCCAGTTAAGTTGTTGATCAAATGGAGCTGTTGCAGAAAAAGAAAGGAAAACATGTTGGAATTGCTAGGAGACATTCCAGATAACGTGGAGCTGAAAGAATTTGTGTCTTTGAGAGAATATAGCAGAAAGACTTAGTGTCGGAAGTAATATTGTGTGTAAAACTTGTCACATGAACAACATCATTGGTACCTACATGTATCAAAAAGATTAGACTCAGAGTTTAAATTTTTCAGTGAATAAAAATGGGTAACAGCAAACATGTTAGAGTCTTCAAGGATAATAATCAGTTTACAGGTTTAGAATGTTGATAAATTTTGATTACTTTGGATGAGTAGCTTATTTCATTAATAGTGAAAACCAAAATTGTGTCCATAGGACATGGAGGTCCCTGCAGTTTAAAAGTTTTATCAAAAATTAAATCTTAAAGGGGCAACAAATCTGTAAGATTTGACTGATGTAAACAAACATTAAACTTGACCTGTTTTTTGTAATCATGCAGTTACAAGCCAAATTTACTAAATACATACCGGTAGACCCTTTCAGAAATATTCATCAGAAACTGACTTAACAGAATAGACGGACAGGGGTCACCTAATGACCATTCTTTGAATTGCAGGGCCATAAAAAGCATTAACATGTATCGTGCCATAAATGCATAATGGTTCAAAGAATATTTGTAATAAGACTTATCCTCCTTTTGTATAAATGGAGTGACATATATATATATTCATGTTTATCATGTTTTGACTATTTTTTTGAAACTTAACCAATTGTACATGCATCATGAATTATTGTTTTCATACATTATACATACATTTAATCCATATCTTGATTTTATTGATCATTGCCTAAATTGTTTACTAAAAACAAATCCTTACTACAGTTTTCTAGACAGTCTAATACAAGTATCAAATATCCCAACCAAAATGTCCACTTAAAAAGAGTCTTCGTGTAATTGCATATTAGCAGGTGCTGTTTGTTACGACAGAGGGGCGTTAGTGCTATGCAATAGTGTTGGCTGCACACATCTGAGGTTACAGGTTCGAACCAATGCTCGATCTGATGTCCTCCCAAATACAACACTAGGATATGGAATAATATGCTCCAAGGTTTTTTCGCAATCAAGATAAGAAAATAATATTAGCGTAAACTAGAAAAAAACAACAAGATTGGAGTGTTCTATAACTATTGGAGTGTGTGGTCTAGTGGTAGGGCATCGAACCCATGATCAGAGGGTTGGAGGATTCTCCACCACGGCTACATGTATGCGTGGTGTCCTTGAGCAAGACACTTTTTCAAAGTAAAATAAATTAGCTTGAAGTTGTTGTAGACTGCTAAATCTGTACTTGATACTTCAATATTTACAAAACTCCTAAATGTTTAAAATTTCCTAAACCGAGTATGTTTATTTATTATTTTTATTATCAAGGTATTCTTTCTCTTTTGTTATTGTGAAAATTTTGTTCAAGTTTAATATAAAGAATAATATTGTGTTGCATCATACATGTAGCAAACTATACTGACAGTTGCAATTACTGATGCACCCAATTGTGGTGTTGTTTTTCTTCATTTATATTATTACTGTAGTAAAGAAGCAGCAAAATATATTAATCCATGGAATGTTTGCAATGTACATGTATTTGTATTTTTTTACTGTAATTATTTTATTCCTTATATGTTTGGTGTATTAACAAATGCATTAAAAGCATAATATTTATATGAAAAAGGCTTGTTTTTTGTTTGTGTTACTAATGTATGAATTTTGGTTTTACGACATAACAACATAAAATGGCTGTTTGTGTATGCTATAGAATTCCAGGCTCACTCCACGTACAAATTCAACAAAATAACATACAGATTTAAATATATATATACAAAGGAAACTGCAGAATGAACATGTGCCACATCCGTAACATTCATATGATGGACTTAATGGGCCATGCCTGTTACTTGCATGAGATATGAACTTACATGGGCCATGCCTGTTACTTTCATGAGATATGAACTTACATGGGCCATGCTTGTTACTTTCATGAGATATGAACTTACATGGGCCATGCTTGTTACTTTCATGAGATATGAACTTACATGGGCCATGATTGTTACTTTCATGAGATATGAACTTACATGGGCCATGCCTGTTACTTTCATGAGATATGAACTTACATGGGCCATGATTGTTACTTTCATGAAATATGAACTAACATGGGCCATGCCTGTTACTTTCATGAGATATGAACTTACATGGGCCATGCCTGTTACTTTCATGAGATATGAACTTACATGGGCCATGCCTGTTACTTTCATGAGATATGAACTTACATGGGCTATGCTTATTACTTTCATGAGATATGAACTTACATGGGCCATGCCTGTTACATTCATGAAATATGAACTTACATGTGCCACACCCGTTACATTCATGAAATATGAACTTAAATGGGTCACGCCTGTTACATTCATGAGATATGAACTTACATGGGCCATGTTTGTTACATTCATGAAATATGAACTTACATGTGCCAGGCTCGTTACATTCATGAAATATGAACTTACATGGGCCACGCCCGTTACATTTACAAGATATGAACTTACATGGGCCACACCTGTTTATTTCATGAGATATGAACTTACATGGGCCATGCCTGTTACTTTCATGAGATATGAACTTACATGGGCCATGCCTGTTACTTTCATGAGATATGAACTTACATGGGCCATGCCTGTTACTTTCATGAGATATGAACTTACATGGGCCATTCTTGTTACTTTCATGAGATATGAACTTACATGGCCCATGCCTGTTGCATTCATGAAATATGAACTTACATGTGCCCACCCGTTACATTCATGAAATATGAAATTAAATGAGTCACGCCTATTACATTCATGAGATATGAACATACATGGGCCATGCTTGTTACACTCATGAAATATGAACTTACATGTGCCAGGTTCATTACATTTATGAAATATGAACTTACATGGGCTACGCCAGTTACATTTACAAGATATGAACTTACATGGGCCACACCTGTTATATTCAAGAGATATGAACTTACATGGGCCACACCCATTACATTCATGAAATATGAACTTACATGGGCCACACCCGTAACATTAACGAGATATGAACTTTAAGGGCCACACCTATTACATTTACGAGATATGAACTTACATGGGTCACACCCATTACATTCATGAAATATGAACTTACATGTGCCATTCTCATTACATTCATGAGATATGAACTTACATGTGTCACGCTTGTTACATTCATGAAATATGAACTTACATGTGCCATGCTCATTACATTCATGAGATATGAACTCACATGTGCTACGCTTGTTACATTCATGAAATATGAACTTACATGTACCACGCTTGTTACATTCATGGAATATGAACTTACATGTGCCATGCTCATTACATTTATGAGATATGAACTTACATGTGCCAGGCTCATTACATTCATGAAATATGAACTTACATGTGCTACGTTCATTAGTCAAGAGATATGAACATACATGTGCCAGGCTCATTACATTCATGAGATATGAACTTACATGTGCCAGGCTTATTACATTCATGAGATATGAACATACATGTGCCATGCTCATTACGTTCATAAGATATGAACATACATGTGCCAGGCTCATTTCATTCATGAAATATGAACTTACATGTGCCACGTTCATTAGTCATGAGATATGAACATACATGTGCCAGGCTCATTACATTCATGAGATATGAACTTACATGTGCCATGCTCATTACATTCATGAGATATGAACTTACATGTGCCATGCTCATTACATTCATGAAATATAAACTTCCATGTGCCATGCTCATTACATTTATGATATGAACTTACATGTGCCATGCTCATAACATTCATGAGATATGAATATACATGTGCCATGCTCATTACATTAATGATATGAACTTACATGTGCCATACTCATTACATTTATGATATGAACTTACATGTGCCATGCTCATTACATTAATGATATGAACATACATGTGCCATGCTCATTACTTTCATAATATTTGAACTTACATGTGCCAAGCTCATTACATTCATGAGATATGAACATACACGTGTCACGTTCATTACATTCATGATATATGAACTTACATGTGCCATGCTCATTACATTCATAAAATATGAACTTACATGTGCCACATTCATTACATTCATGAGATATGAACATACATGTGCCACGCTCATTACATTCTTGAGATATGAACTTACATGTGCCAGGCTCATTTCATTCATGAGATATGAACATACATGTGTCATGCTCATTACATTCATGAAATATTAACTTACATGTGCCATGCCCATTACATTTATGATATGAACTTACATGTGCCATGCTCATTACATTCACGAGATATGAACTTACATGTGCCATGCTCATTACATTTATGTGAACATACATGTGCCACGCTCATTACATTCATGAGATGTGAACTTACATGTGCCACACTCATTACATTCATGAGATATGAACTTACATGTGCCAGGCTCTTTACATCCATGAGATATGAACTTACATGTGCCATGCTCATTACATTTATGATATGAACTTACATGTGCCATGCTCATTACATTCATGAGATATGAACTTACATGTGCCATGCTCATTACATTTATGAGATGTGAACATACATGTGCCACGCTCATTACATTCATGAGATGTGAACTTACATGTGCCACGCTCATTACATTCATGAGATGTGAACTTACATGTGCCATGCTCATTACATTTATGAGATGTGAACATACATGTGCCACGCTCATTACATTCATGAGATGTGAACTTACAAGTGCCACGCTCATTACATTCATGAGATATGAACTAACATGTGCCAGGCTCTTTACATCCATGAGATATGAACTTACATGTGCCATGCTCATTACATTTATGAGATGTGAACATACATGTGCCACGCTCATTACATTCATGAGATGTGAACTTACATGTGCCACGCTCATTACATTCATGAGATGTGAACTTACATGTGCCATGATCATTACATTCATGAGATGTGAACTTACATGTGCCATGCTCATTACATTCATGAGATGTGAACTTACATGTGCCAGGCTCTTTACATCCATGAGATATGAACTTACATGTGCCAGGCTCTTTACATCCATGAGATATGAACTTACATGTGCCATGCCCATTACATTTATGATATTAACTTACATGTGCCATGCTCATTACATTCATGACATATGAACTTACATGTGCCATGCTCATTACATTTATGAGATATGAACTTACATGTGCCATGCTCATTACATTTATGAGATGTGAACATACATGTGCCACGCTCATTACATTCATGAGATGTGAACTTACATGTGCCACGCTCATTACATTCATGAGATGTGAACTTACATGTGCCATGCTCATTACATTCATGAGATGTGAACTTACAAGTGCCACGCTCATTACATTCATGAGATATGAACTTACATGTGCCAGGCTCTTTACATCTATGAGATATGAACTTACATGTGCCATGCTCATTACATTTATGAGATGTGAACATACATGTGCCACGCTCATTACATTCATGAGATGTGAATTTACATGTGCCACGCTCATTACATTCATGAGATGTGAACTTACATGTGCCATGATCATTACATTCATGAGATGTGAACTTACATGTGCCATGCTCATTACATTCATGAGATATGAACTTACATGTGCCAGGCTCTTTACATCCATGAGATATGAACTAACATGTGCCAGGCTCTTTACATCCATGAGATATGAACTTACATGTGCCATGCCCATTACATTTATGATATTAACTTACATGTGCCATGCTCATTTCATTCATGACATATCAACTTACATGTGCCATGCTCATTACATTTATGAGATGTGAACTTACATGTGCCATGCTCATTACATTTATGAGATGTGAACATACATGTGCCACGCTCATTACATTCATGAGATGTGAATTTACATGTGCCATGATCATTACATTCATGAGATGTGAACTTACATGTGCCATGCTCATTACATTCATGAGATGTGAACTTACAAGTGCCACGCTCATTACATTCATGAGATATGAACTTACATGTGCCAGGCTCTTTACATCCATGAGATATGAACTTACATGTGCCAGGCTCTTTACATCCATGAGATATGAACTTACATGTGCCATGCCCATTACATTTATGATATTAACTTACATGTGCCATGCTCATTACATTCATGACATATGAACTTACATGTGCCATGCTCATTACATTTATGAGATGTGAACTTACATGTGCCATGCTCATTACATTCATGAGATGTGAACATAAATGTGCCACACTCATTACATTCATGAGATGTGAACTTACATGTGCCATGCTCGTTACATTCATGAGATGTGAACTTACATGTGCCATGCTCATTACATTCATGAGATATGAACTTACATGTGCCAGGCTCTTTACATCCATGAGATATGAACTTACATGTGCCACGCTCATTACATCCATGAGATATGAACTTACATGACATTGTGCCACGCTCATTACACTCACGAGATATGAACATACATGTGCAACGCTCATTACATCCATGAGATATGAACTTACAAGTACCACGCTCATTACATCCATGAGATATGAACATACATATGCCATGCTCATTACATTCATGAGATATGAACTTACATGTGTCATGCTCATTACATTCATAAAATATGAACTTACATGTGCCAGGCTCTTTATATTTATGAGATATGAACTTACATGTGCCATGCTTGTTACATTCATGAGATAAGAACTTACATGTGCATGTGCCAGGCTCATTTCATTCATGAGATATGAACTTACATGTGCCAGGCTCATTACATTCATGAGATATGAACTTACATGAGCCATGCTTGTTACATTCAAGAGATATGAACTTACATGTGCCAGGCTCATTACATTCATGAGATATAAACTTACATGTGACATGCTCATTACATTCATGATATATGAACTTACATGTGCCTGGCTCATTACATTCATGAGATATGAACTTACATGAGCCATGCTTGTTACATTCATGAGATAAGAACTTACACGTTCATGTGCCAGGCTCATTACATTCATGAAATATGAACATACCTGTACATGTGCCAGGCTCATTACATTCATGAAATATGAACTTACATGTGCTAGCTTGTTACATTCATGAGATATGAACTTACATGTGCCACACTCATTACATTCATGAAATATGAACTTACATGTGCCATGCTCATTACATTTCTGAAATATGAACTTACATGTGCTAGGTTTATTACATTCATGAAATATGAACTTACATGTGCCATGCTCATTACATTCATGAAATATGAACATACATGTGCCACTCTCATTACATTCACGAGATATGAACTTACATGTGCCAGGCTCATTACATTCTTGAGATATGAACTTACATGTTGTGCCAGGCTCATTACATTCATGAGATATGAACTTACATGTGTCATGCTCATTACATTCATGAAATATGAACATACATGGGCCAGGATTGTTACATTCATGAAATATGAACTTACATGTGCCAGGCTCATTACATTCATGCGATATGAACTTACATGTGCCAGGCTCATTACATTCATGATATATAAACTTACATGTGCCACGCCCGTTACATTCATCAAATATGAACTTACATGTACATGTGCCAGGCTCATTACATTCATGAAATATGAACTTACATGTGCCACGCTTGTAACATTCATAAGATGTGAACTTACATGTGCCACGCTCATTACATTCATGAAATATGAACATACATGTGCCACGCTCATCACATTCATGAGATATGAACTTACATCTGCCATGTTCATTACATTCATTAGATATGAACTAACATGTGCCACGCTCATTACATTCATGAGATATGAACTTACATGTGCCATGCTCATTACATTCATGAGATATGAACATACATGTGCCATGCTCATTACATTAATGAGATATGAACTTACATGTGCCAGGCTCATTACATTCATGAGATATGAACGTACAAGTGCCAGGCTTGTTACATTCATGAGATATGAACATACATGTGCCACGCTCATTACATTCATGAGATATGAACATACATGAGCCAGGCTTGTTACATTCATGAGATATGAACATACATGTGCCAGGCTGGTTACATTCATGAAATATGAACTAACATGTGCCATGCTCATTACATTCATGAGATATGAACTTACATGTGCCAGGCTAATTACATTCATGAAATATGAACTTACATGTGCCACGCTCATTAAATTGATGAAATATGAACTTACATGTGCCATGCTCATTACATTGATGAAATATGAACTTACATGTGCTAGGCTTGTTACATTCATGAAATATGAACTTACATGTGCCATGCTCATTACATTCATGAAATATGAACATACATATGCCACTCTCATTACATCCTGAGATATGAACTTACATGTGCCAGGCTCATTACATTCATGAGATATGAACTTACATGTTGTGCCAGGCTCATTACATTCATGAGATATGAACTTACATGTGTCATGCTCATTACATTCATGAAATATGAACATACATGGGCCAGGCTTGTTACATTCATGAAATATGAACATACATGGGCCAGGCTTGTTACATTCATGAAATATCAACTGACATGTGCCAGGCTAATTACATTATGAAATATGAACTTACATGTGCCATGCTCATTACATTCATGAAATATGAACTTACATGGGCCATACTCATTACATTCATGAAATATGAATTTACATGTTCCAGTCTTTTTCCATTCATGAAATATGAACTTACATGTGCCAGGTTCATTACATTGATAAAATATGAACATACATGTGCCATGCTCATTACATTCATGAGATATGAATTTACATGTGCCAGTCTCATAACATTAATGAGATATGAACTGTCATGTGCCAGGCCCATTACATTCATGAGATATGAACTTACATGTGACATGCTCATTACATTCAGGAGATATGAACTTACATGTGCCAGGCTCATTGCATTCATGAGATATGAACTTACATGTACCATGCTCATTACATTCATGATATGAACTTACATATGCCAGGTTTGTTACATTCACGAGATATGAACTTACATGTACCATGCTCATTACATTCATGATATGAACTTATATATGCCAGGTTTGTTACATTCATGAGATATGAACTTACATGTGCCAGGCTTGTTACATTCATGAGATATGAACTTACATGTGCCATGCTCATTACATTCATGAAATATGCACATACATGTGCCATGCCAATTACATTCATGAGATATGAACTTACATGTGCCAGGCTAATTACATTCATTAGATATGAACTTACATGTGCCAAGTTTTTACATTCATGAAATATAAACTGACATGTGCCATGCTCATTACATTCATGAAATATGAACTTACATGTGCCATGCTCATTATATTCATGAGATATGAACTTACATGTGCCACGCTCATTACATTCATGAAATATGAATTTACATGTGCCACGCTCATAACATTCATGAGATATGAACATACATATGCCACACTCATTACATTCTTGAGATATAAACTTTCGTGTGCCATGCTCATTACATTCATGAGATATGAACTTACATGTGCCAGGCTCATTACATTCATGAGATATGAGCTTACATGTGCCAAGCTCATTACATTCATGAGATATGAACTTACATGTGCCAGGCAATATGAACTTATATGTGCCAGGCTAATTACATTCATGAAATATGAACTTACATGTGCCAGGCTCATTACATTCATGAGATATGAACATACATGTGCAATACTCTTTACATTCATGAGATATGAACATACATGTGCCAGGCTCATTACATTCATGAGATATGAACTTACATGTGCCAAGCTTATTACATTCATGAGATATGAACATACATGTGCAATACTCTTTACATTCATGAAATATGAACTTACATGTGCCAGGCTCATTACATTCATGAAATATGAACTTTCATGTGCAATACTCTTTACATTCATGAGATATGAACATACATGTGCCAGGCTCATTACATTCATGAGATATGAACTTATATGTGCCAGGCTCATTACATTCATGAGATATGAACATACATGTGCAATACTCTTTACATTCATGACATATGAACATACATTTGCCAGGCTCATTACATTCATGAGATATGAACATACATGTGCCATACTCATTACATTAATGAGATATGAACTTACATATGCCATGCTCATTACACTCACGAGATATGAACATACATGTGCCATGCTCATTACATTCATGAGATATGAACTTACATGTGCTACATTCATTCCATTCATGAGATATGAACATACATGTGCCACGCTCATTAAATTCATGAGAAATGCACTTACATGTGCCACGCTCATTACATTCATGAGATATGAACATACATGTGCCATGCTCATTACGTTCATGAAATATGAAGTTACATGTGCCAAGCTCATTACATTCATGAGATATGAACATACATGTGCCATGCTCATTACATTCATGAGATATGAACCTACATGTGCCACACTCATTACATTCATGAGATATGAACTTACATGTGCCACGCTTATAAAATTCATGAGATATGAACATACATGTGCCACGCTCATTACATTCATGAGATATGAACCTACATGTGCCCAGCTCATTACATTCATGAGATATGAACATACATGTGCAATACTCTTTACATTCATGAAATATGAACTTACATGTGCCAGGCTCATTACATTCATGAAATATGAACTTTCATGTGCAATACTCTTTACATTCATGAGATATGAACATACATGTGCCAGGCTCATTACATTCATGAGATATGAACTTATATGTGCCAGGCTCATTATATTCATGAGATATGAACATACATGTGCAATACTCTTTACATTCATGACATATGAACATACATGTGCCAGGCTCATTACATTCATGAGATATGAACATACATGTGCCATACTCATTACATTAATGAGATATGAACTTACATATGCCATGCTCATTACACTCACGAGATATGAACATACATGTACCATGCTCATTACATTCATGAGATATGAACTTACATGTGCTACATTCATGAGATATGAACATACATGTGCCACGCTCATTAAATTCATGAGAAATGCACTTACATGTGCCAGGCTCATTACATTCATGAGATATGAACATACATGTGCCATGCTCATTACGTTCATGAAATATGAAGTTACATGTGCCACGCTCATTACATTCATGAGATATGAACATACATGTGCCATGCTCATTACATTCATGAGATATGAACATACATGTGCCACACTCATTACATTCATGAGATATGAACTTACATGTGCCACGCTTATAAAATTCATGAGATATGAACATACATGTGCCACGCTCATTACATTCATGAGATATGAACCTACATGTGCCACGCTCATTACATTCATGAGATATGAACCTACATGTGCCCAGCTCATTACATTCATGAGATATGATCTAACATGTGCCATGCTCATTACATTTATGAGCTATGAACTTACATGTACCATGCTCATTACATTCATGAGATATGAACATACATGTGCCACGCTCATTACATTCATGAGATATGATCTAACATGTGCCACGCTCATTACATTCATGAGATATGAACATACATGTGCCATGCTCATTACATTCATAAGATATGAACATACATGTGCCACGCTCATAACATTCATGAGATATGAACTTACATGTGCCACGCTTATTACATTCATGAGATATGAACATACATGTGCCACGCTCATTACATTCATGAGATATGAACTTACATGTGCCATGCTTATTACATTCATGAGATATGAACCTACATGTGCTACACTCATTACATTCATGAGATATGAACCTACATGTGCCATGCTCATTACATTCATGAGATATGATCTAACATGTTTCATGCTTATTACATTCATGAGATATGAACTTACATGTGCCATGCTCATTACATTCATGAGATATGATCTAACATGTGCCACGCTCATTACATTCATGAGATTGAACCTACATGTGCCACGCTCATTACATTCATGAGATATGAACATACATGTGCCATGCTCATTACATTCATGAGATATGAACATACATGTGCCACGCTCATAACATTCATGAGATATGAACTTACATGTGCCACGCTTATTACATTCATGAGATATGAACATACATGTGCCACGTTCATTACATTTATGAGAGATGAACTTACATGTGCCACGCTTATTACATTCATGAGATATGAACCTACATGTGCCACACTCATTACATTCATGAGATATGAACCTACATGTGCCACGCTCATTACATTCATGAGATATGAACCTACATGTGCCATGCTCATTACATTCATGAGATATGATCTAACATGTTTCATGCTCATTACATTCATGAGATATGAACTTACATGTGCCACGCTCATTACATTCATGAGATATGAACTTACATGTGCCACGCTCATTACATTCATGAGATATGAACTTACATGTGCCACGCTCATTACATTCATGAGATATGAACCTACATGTGCCAGGCTTATTACATTCATGAGATATGAACCTACATGTGCCACGCTCATTACATTCATGAGATATGAACCTACATGTGCCACGCTCATTACATTCATGAGATATGAACTTACATGTGCCACGCTCATTACATTCATGAGATATGAACTTACATGTGCCACGCTCATTACATTCATGAGATATGAACTTACATGTGCCACGCTCATTACGTTCATGAGATATGAACTTACATGTGCCACGCTCATTACATTCATGAGATATGAACTGACATGTGCCACGCTCATTACATTCATGAGATATGAACTTACATGTGCCACGCTCATTACATGCATGAGATATGAACTTACATGTGCCACGCTCATTACATTCATGAGATATGAACTTACATGTGCCACGCTCATTACATTCATGAGATATGAACTTACATGTGCCACGCTCATTACATTCATGAGATATGAACTTACATGTGCCACGCTCATTACATTCATGAGATATGAACTTACATGTGCCACGCTCATTACATTCATGAGATATGAACTTACATGTACCACGCTCATTACATTCATGAGATATGAACTTACATGTGCCACTCTCATTTCATTCATGAGATATGAACTAACATGTGCCACGCTCATTACATTCATGAGATATGAACTTACATGTGCCACGCTCATTACCTTCATGAGATATGAACTTACATGTGCCATGCTCATTACATTCATGAGATATGAACTTACATGTGCCAGGCTTGTTACATTCATCTAATGAATGTCCAACACATAAAGTTCATTTTATATAACTATATTGGTAATGGACTCGATTTCATTAAGCTTCAATACATGGGTGAATAGTGTACTGTAAATCAAAATCTCAACGTTTCCAAAATCATATCTGATGCTAAAACTGTTCAAGGGTATATGTAAATGGAAAATCAATAACAAACATCTATATACACTGAGCCAAATTTCTAATTGGTCACACATCAAATATGGAAATAGTAAACATAACAAGTACAAACATTCATTGCTTTTATTGTATAAATAATTCTTAAAAATAACCTAATAAATGACAAATATACATCTGACACTGTAAAGAACATTACTTTCAGTTTGAAAAGTCGCACCTTTTTTACACTGACCTTAACAGGATAAAGATGAAGTCATGCACCATCTATCTGGCTATTTCAATCTCATATAATACAATTAGGGAACACATGAAACAATGAAATGACGAGTCCCTGTGATCCATTAGATCTTCCATAATGAATCCAATAATTAGATATTTATCATTCTTAATTTTCTAAAAATCATCTTTAAAATTCATTCCCATATAAAAAAATTGTTTTCTATGGAATTTGAATGATAATTTCAATATAATGTGACTTCTGGTTTTGTGTAACAAACTTCAAACCTATACAACTTCATGGTTGTAGTTGTAACCCCCCACCAATGATTTTTGTTCTTTATTCTTTAGTAAATAATAAAAGTTTGAAGGCGTGTCATTCAAAGAGAGACCCAATGAAAGAAGTGAAATTTACATTTAACTGTTTGTCAACCACTGCACTACCAAAATATGATGAGAAAGGTAGGGGTCATGTGTCATATAAGAGATTTTTTTCTGCTCAGCATGTACACTGTTGACAAAGTGAAAGTAGACTTCCGAAATGATGTTTTCATACCCCAATTTCCAAGCATCATTTTATTTTCTAAATTCACAATTTAAACATGACAATTCTTTCAGAATGTTCAAAATACATCAATAATGCAATTGCTATAAAAAAAAATGAGCAATAAAAGAAGGAAAATACATTTTTTAAGAAGAAGAAACAAGGAATTATATAACAGTTTTACTGCTTTTATGCGACCTCGGAAGCACTTCTTTTTTCCAATGGTGGTACTATGCCTTGTATATATATGATTTTCATAAATGTTCATAATACCTTCCTTATTACATGTACATGCAGTATTTTTACATTATATTTGTAATACTTTCCAGGAAAGATAGTCAAAGAAATTCCAGCAACAAATTAAACAAGAAAATATCGGTGGAACCAATGGATGCTCCCCACAGTCAGTGTTTGACTCTGTACCATATGGTAATGATATTGAACAGGGGAAGTAACTGTGAGAGTTCTTAAGAGAAGTCAATACATTATTTTTTATTTCGTGATATAATACATTGTACAACATACTTTAAAATAGAAATAAAATTCCAACATGCGGTTGTAAAGAAATAGAGCGGACAAGAATTTGGTGAAAGACAGAATCAAAGGGCAATAACTCTGTGAAAAATCATTGAACCAGAACACAATTACAATATGCGCATCTCCACTTGGTAATGCTACATCCTAGCAAGTTTCATAAAATTCCAACCTTAGGTTGTAAAGAAATAGCGCAGACAAAAATTTGGTCACAGACTTAATTAAAGGGCCATAACTCCATGAAAAATCATCGAACCAGAACACAAAGATAATATGCGCATCTCCACTAGGTAATGATGCATCCTAGCAAGTTTCATAGAATTCCAACATGAGGTTGTAGAGAAATAGCGCGGACAAGAATTTGGTCACAGACAGAATCAAAGGGCCATAACTCTGTGAAACATCATTGAACGGGAATACAAAGACAATATGTGCATCTGCACTTGGGAATGATGCATCCTAGCAAGTTTCACAAAATTCCAACCAGAGGTTGTAGAGAAATAGCCCGGACAAGAACTTGGTGACAGACGCACGGACAAGGCGGCGACTATATGCTTCTCCCCCTTTGGGGGAGCATAAAAATTGGTTATGTGTAAGTTCAATGAAAGAGATACGTCACTGATGTAAATATCAAGGCATTCGTGAGATATATTCTTATATGTGCATGTGCCATGTTCAATAAACATGTAAATGAATCTGAAGAATTATATTAAGATATTTTAGGGTAAAATTAATGAAATTATCAGGGCTCGAATTTAAGCACTCGCCACTCGCAAAATGCGAGCTGTATTTTGAAAACGCGAGTTGAAATTACTTAAGCTGGCATTTTTTTGCGAGTGGATTTCAAGCTGAGAAAATTACTTATTTTATTCATTTTATTGATTTTTGAAAATAAACAAGTATTATCCTGGTAAAAATAACGAGTTCTTGTCAATTTTACCAAATTTCTTTTGCTTCTCGCGCCAAATTACCCCTTAGCAGCACGATTGTCAATGACATGTATTAAATATTTATATTATATGTAGACTGCGTCCAATTGTTTTTGATCTCAAGTTCATTCTGCAAAAAGGAAGTAAAGTTAAAACCGTCAACAACATAATGAGTAGACTGTGTCTAGTTTGATTGATCGCGCACTCACTCTATAAAATAAAAGTAAAGTTGAAGCCAGTCAAATTTATTATGTTTACATATTTTGTCAGCTGTTAAAATGGCAGATAAAATAACATCTTTTTCTCCATTGAACCAACGAATGAAAGTGAGTCCCAACAAGAAAAAAGAGAAATAATCCTTCCGTTAATACTGTAATGAAATGGGAACGACAGCTCAATATCTCACAGGGCTATAAACGTGACAATGACAAAATGGTGTGTCCATTGTAGAAACCACCGCGATCGACAGAACATCCATAATAATTAAACTATATTACTATGATATCACAACATTTACACATGTTAAACAATCGTCCTGGGCTAGATCTAGATCTTATTTTAAAACGAAAGGCCATTGGCTATATTAGTTCTATAAATAGAAATGTGTGTATGTCTCAATCTCAGCCTCTCTGTACAATTGTTATTGTTGAATCCATGATTCATATTTTGGTTTTAATAGTTAAAAGTGTTTATTGATGATATATCATTGTATGCATTTATTTATGGTAGTATAATAAATAACTAAGACAATTTTTTTTTTAAATATTTTGTTTTGTAAAATACTGCTTTGAATTGTACCGTAACATATATTAACCTTGATACCATTGTCTATAAATAAAAAAAAACTAATAATGCATATTTAATAACACACAGGCTTTGAAACAATTAATTTTGGGTTTATTTAGACATTTAGGACTACAAGTTTCTGCGAAAATTGGTTTGGCTAGTTGGTTTCAAATTTGGCCAGTTGAAATTTTAGGCACTGGCCAAAATTGCCAGTGCACAAAAGTTAAATTCTAGCCCTGAATTATGTATTACAAAGATAAATTTCATGTTATCAATTATATTTTATACTACACTGCGGTCCCGTTATAACGCGGTCCGATATAACGCAGTTTTTGCTTGGCTCCCAATTTTTCGGCGCGGGGGGGTTACAAAACTTGAAAATTTGTGCGTATGACCAAATGACAACCAAACAATAGATCGTCGCCATGTTTTGTAACCAAATACGCGTTGTATCATATTACAATGCAAACAATACCATTCACAGTCGGACAGCACGATAGGTGTGAATAACCGACATAGATTTTCTCGAGGTAATTATTGCTATAATGCGGTCCGCTTATAACGTGGTTTCGTTTTGTGGACCCCAAGAACCGCGTTATAACGGGACCCGAGTGTATATATTAATTATATATAAATACTGATAAAATTAAACAAATGTATAAAAATATACTTGCCCTATAACAGATTAGTATTACTCAGCTGGACAGACAACGGTAATGGTGTTTTGACAATCCAATACACCTGACATAACAATTTACTCTCCTTGCACAAACGCTAATACACAAGTCAATGCAAAAAACACACATCAATAACTGAATGAACCTAAAACCTCCATGTGTTAGAAATTAACATGAAAATAGACATGACAAAAAATAATAGAATTAATCAATTGAGCTTATAGGCGTATCAATAAATAAACAGTTATCTTTGGAGAACTGCAGTAGATGCTTTCTGAACTAGGTTATACACAAAGATATTTATTTGATCTATACATACCAGTATGCAGATTATTTTTGGTTTTTTACAAATGGTTTCACTTCATTTTCAGCACATGATAGTAACTGTTTATATATGGCACATCCTGTTTTATTAGTGGAGAAAGACCTCAGAATGAATCTGAGTAGAACAACCATCCTTCCACAAGCATAACAGCAAACTCTCCAACATAAAGTTCATAAACTGAGCTGGGCTTGCACCCATGGCATTAGGGGTTATTAGATGACAGCACCCTCAAAGCAGCAATTCATTTTAAGGATTCAAGTGATGTAAAGCGTCCATATATCCTACTTTTTGTAGCGTGCTAGCAAGAACACCGATAGTCGCTGTTTTGTCTGCCTTTTGTTTCCACTTTACCAGACCCTGTACTATGATCTCTCTCGCGGTCTGATGTTCCTCGTGTATCTGTTCCAATGTCACATCATCGAGACCTAGATGGCGTACTGCAGAATGATAAATGATTATGTTACAATGAACAGTTACAGGTTTCTTTTAGGCCACAATAAATCAATGGCTTGATTATCATCCCTGCCCGCCAACTAATTTTCATGCCGCTCCGACCTGTTTTATTTTCATAAAAAAATCAATTGCTTGTCAATATCTTGTATATAGAACATTGTTTCAAACTATCCAAGTATCATCTTAGACCATGTTCATACCACCTGCTGCACCCTCCCCCCTTTTTATTTTCATGAAAAAATAAAATTAAATTGCTTGTCAATATTTCGTATATAAAGAATTGTTTCAACTATCCAAGGATCATCTTGGACGATGTGCCATCGAGGTGTTATATCCAGATCATTTCAATGTGACCATGAATGATCATACCAATTTACCTGGGCACAAGCAACATGTGTATTTTGATATATCCATAAAACAAGAAGCTCATGTGAACCACTAGGTGTAAATTGATCTGTATATATCTGTTAAGTAGGTCAGTAACATGTTGTATATGACTTCCGTTCAGTGACTTAATTATTAGATATGTATAAAAACAGTTCCCGTGTTCTACTTGACTAATATGATGGTGTTGTTGTCGTCGTTGTTGTTGTATGGTGTTTAGCATTGCTTTCAACAATTTTTAATCATATCGCGACGGTGTCTACTTGAGACAGTATTCTAAGCGCTGTCACACTGGAGTATCATGCTGCAGACACATGGTATGATATCCCACCCTGTCACATTATACTGACACTGGGCCGACCAGACCTAGAACTCTCCTCTAAATGCCGAGCGTCAAGCGAGGAAGCTTCTAGTACCATTTTTAAAGTCTTTAGTATGACCCTGCCGGGGATTGAACCCATGACCTTCCACATGTGAGGCGGACGCTCTACCACTAGACCACGCCAAGGTCCTGACTTATATGAAGATGTAAGATAAAAGGAATAATTCCAGTTAATATTGATGTTAATTTAAAAATATTTTTTTTTAATATGTGTTTAAAAAAACATTCATGAACAATAATAGAATCAGGATAAGAATGAAAGGATATTATGTTCATGAAATTCTTGTCCTTAGCCGACTATAACTAATTTATACACAAACATGTGAAAATAAATGAAAGGTTCATTAAACAGAAATGATCGATTTTTGTTTATAGTTTCAGTCTAATTTACTATTCCAATTTATACAAAGCATGCTTATTTGACCTCTGAGAAAGTATGCAAACAAATATTTAAATTGAGATGCATTATTTAAAATAATTACAAATGGTTGTTTGTTTACAAATTAATGGTTGTTTGTTTTCCATAAACACTTTCGGCATATTATTGGTAAAAAAGAGTACATTCGGAACGGCAACAAATGGTAATTTATGTGCATATCCATTTGTGTACTTTTGAACATTGGCAGAAAACAATCTAGTCAATACAGAATGTCAAAAATGTTAACAATAGTTAAAAGCTCTCTTCACTCTTTAAAGAAAGAAACATTTCAACCAAAATCAATTATTTACTCGCTTTTTTTAAAAACAATCATTAAGAGGTCTATAGGAATGGTCTTAGCAATACATATACTTTGAACACAAACTTATATATAACAATCTTCAAGATACATCCTGAGCATAACGATGTCATCAAACGTCAATATATGTACAAACTGAAGTCATATATAGATATACATGTATATGAATTATGGAGAATGGTTCAGTATGTTTTTGAACATGTAAAAATGGTATTTCAGTGTCAGATTTAAATTTACAAATGTAATGAATAGTTTATACAATTTGTTTTTATTTCGTTATTGAAAAATCAATTCTTTTATTATTTGTGAATATGAATATCGGATATAACTTACAGAAGCGTCTCCAATTTCCAACATGCTTACTGGTTACAGTCATGTCATCATGTGTAATCAATCTGTCTGAATCTGAAATAAACAACCCAGACATAATAAAAACAAGTCACTGACATTATTGAGAGTAAAAGACAATTCACATACACAATAGACAGTAAATAACAAATTACAAACATGATAGAAAGTAACGAGTCACAGACATGAAATACAGTAAATAACAAGCCACAGACATGATAGACAGTAAATAACAAGCCACAGACATGATAGACAGTAAATAACAAGCCACAGACATGATAGACAGTAAGTAACTGTCACAGACATGATAGACAGTAAATAACAAGTAACAGACATGAAATACAGTAAATAACAAGCCACAGACATGATAGACAGTAAGTAACAGTCACAGACATGATAGACAGTAAATAACAAGTAACAGACATGAAATACAGTAAAGTACAAGCCACAGACACGACAGACAGTAAGTAACAAGTCACAGACATGAAATACAGTAAATAACAAGTCACAGACATGATAGACAGTAAGTAACAAGTTACAGACATGATAGACAGTAAGTAACAAGTCACATACATGATAGACAGTAAGTAACAAGTCACAGACATGATAAACAGTAATTAAGAAATCACAGACATGATAGACAGTAAGTAACAAGTCACAGACATGATAGACAGTAAATAACAAGTCACAGACATGATAGTAAGTAACAAGTCACAGACATGAAATACAGTAAATAACAAGTTACAGACATGAACAGACAGTAAGTAACAAGTTACAGACATGATAGACAGTAAATAACAAGTCACAGACATGATAGACAGTAAGTAACAAGTTACAAACATGATAGACAGTAAGTAATAAATCACAGACAAGATAGACAGTAAATAACAAGTCACAGACATGATAGACAGTAAGTAACAAGTCACAGACATGATAGACAGTAAATAACAAGTCACAGACATGATAGACAGTAAGTAACAAGTCACAGACATGATAGACAGTAAATAACAAGTCACAGACATGATAGACAGTAAGTAACAAGTTACAAACATGATAGACAGTTAGTAATAAATCACAGACATGAAATACAGTAAATAACAAGTCACAGACATGATAGACAGTAAATAACAAGTTACATGCATGATAGACAGTAAATAACAAGTCACAGACATGACAGACAGTAAATAACAAGTCACAGACATGATAGACAGTAAGTAACAAGTCACAGACATGAAATACAGTAAATAACAAGTCACCGACAAGGTAGAAAGTAAGTAACAAGTTACAGGCATGATAGACAGTAAGTAACAAGTCACAGACATGATAGACAGTAAAACACAAGTCACAGACATGAAATACAGTAAATAACAAGTAACAGATATGATAGACAGTAAATAAAAAGTAACAGACATGACAGACAGAAAGTAACAAGTTACATACATGATAGACAGTAAATAACAAGTCACAGACATGACAGACAGTAAATAACAAGTCACAGACATGATAGACAGTAAGTAACAAGTCAAAGGCATGAAATACAGTAACAAGTTACAGACATGATAGACAGTAAAGAAGAAGTCACAGACATGATACAGTAAATAACAAGTCACAGATATGATATACAGTAAATAACAAGTCACAGACATGAAATACAGAAAATAACAAGTCACAGACATGATAGACAGTAAGTAACAAGTTACAGACATGATAGACAGTAAGTAACAAGTCACATACATGATAGACAGTAATTAACAAGTCACAGACATGATAGACAGTAAATAACAAGTCACAGACATGATAGACAGTAAGTAACAAGTTACAGACACGACAGACAGTAAGTAACAAGTCACAGACAGGATATGCAGTAAATAACAAGTCACAGACATGATAGACAGTAAATAACAAGTCACAGACATGAAAGACAGTATGTAACAAGTCACAGACATGATAGACAGTAAGTAACAAGTCACAGACATGATAGACAGTAAATAACAAGTCACAGGCATGATATACAGTAACAAGTCACAGACATGAAATACAGTAAATAACAAGTCACAGACATGATAGACAGTAAGTAACAAATCACAGACATGATAGACAGTAAATAACAAGTCACAGACATGATAGACAGTAAATAACAAGTCACAGACATGATAGACAGTAAGTAACAAGTCACAGACATGAAATACAGTAAATAACAAGCCACAAACATGATAGACAGTAAATAACAAGTTACAGGCATGATAGACAGTAAATAACAAGTCACAGACATGATAGACAGTAAGTAACAAGTCACAGACATGAAATACAGTAAATAACAAGTCACAGACAAGACAGAAAGTAAGTAACAAGTTACAGGCATGATAGACAGTAAGTTACAAGTCACATACATGATAGACAGTAATTAACAAGTCACAGACATGATAGACAGTAAATAACAAGTCACATACATGATAGACAGTAAGTAACAAGTTACAGACACGACAGACAGTAAGTAACAAGTCACAGACATGATAAGCAGTAAATAACAAGTCACATACATGATAGACAGTAAATAACAAGTCACAGACATGATAGACAGTATGTAACAAGTCACAGACATGATAGACAGTAAGTAACAAGTCACAGACATGATAGACAGTATGTAACAAGTCACAGACATGATAGACAGTAAGTAACAAGTCACAGACATGAAATACAGTAACAAGTTACAGACATGATAGACAGTAAATACATGTAAGAAGTTACAGACATGATAGACAATAAGTAACAAGTCACAGACATGATGGACAGTATATAACAAGTCACAGACATGATAGACAGTAAGTAACAAGTCACAGACATGATAGAAAGTATGTAACAAGTCACAGACATGATAGACAGTAAGTAACAAGTCACAGACATGAAATAAAGTAACAAGTTACAGACATGATAGACAGTAAATAAGAAGTTACAGACATGATAGACAATAAGTAACAAGTCACAGACATGATGAACAGTATATAACAAGTCACAGACATGATAGACTGACATGACAGACAGTTTATTACAAGTCACAGCCATGATAGACTGTCATGATAGACAGTATATTACAAGTCACAGACATGATAGACTGACATGATAGACAGTATATAACAAGTCACAGACATGATAGACTGACATGATAGACAGCATACTAGACTTATCACTGAATGTGATTAACACCCCAGCAACACTGCCTTGATAGTGAGAGATTTTGCAGTGAAAACGGGTGTTTGTTTGCCTGTGTATGAAAAGTTGTGTCATGGACGTCTACACATGATGTTGACTCCTTCCCATCTGCTAACATGACCGCTGATCCTATTCTTATCTGGAACCACTCTGTTAACACCAAATGGTTTTGTTTTATAGTCAAGCTTGTCTTAAGCAGCCAGTCAAGGGAAGAAGCAAAACTGGGATTTTAAGAGTGTTGCTTTATATGGATGCATTGAAAGTATAAAAATTGGATATAGCAATTGTGGCTGCTTAATATATTGGCTGCTAAAAGAGGTCTCACCTATATCGCCAATATTTTCTCGATCATAGCAGTAAAACTGCACATTTATATCAAACATCAAACATTATGGATATTCTGTTTTGTAACTTACATTTTATTTTGTCTCTTTAGTGCAAAATTCATTAATTATGTTGATCAAATACTAAATTGCGGCCTGTGATAAAGTCATTCAGTGGCCATTATCGGGTGATGCTAAAACATTGATGAATAAAACGAAAAAATGCCAACCTGTGTATAAACAAATTGATTGATTGATTGAATATTTAGCGTCATTTTTATGCCATCGAGGGCAAACAGACGATCAGTTAACCTAACCACTGTTTCCTGGGATTAACCAGTACTCGAGCACACCCCATCTCCGCAAGTAACTGATAACTTTCCCACTTGAATTGGTGGTGAGAAACGAATGATAATGAGACACAATGTCATATATCAATCATCACAGAGACTGTTGATGGGCGGGGGATTCGAACTCACGACCCCTGGATTGATAGTCAGACACGTAACCAACTGAGCTAATCCGGCTCAGCAAAACAAATTTCTCATAAATAAGATCAACTACAGACCAAGGACGTAATCAACCATTATCTGCAAATGGGACCTTCCTCTTTGTGATTCAATAAACTTTCCATCATTTACTGAACAGAAAGTTATGGGTGATGCATCCTTAATAGAGGTGACCGCTTGCACAGGTTTAACTTTTATTATGTCATTATAATTCCAATATAGGAACCTACGTGGCTGAGTGGTCTAAGGCGTCGTCTCAAGATCACTTACCTGTCACCGCAAAGGTCGTAGGTTCGAGTCCCGAACGCTTCAAAAACTTTATGTGAGAAAGTTTCCAGTTACTAGCAGAAGGATGGTGGTTCTACTCAGTCTGAGGTCTTCCTCCACCAGTAAAACTGGATATGCCATATATAGCCTGAAATGTGTTGAAAATGGCGTAAACCCCATTCAAATTTTTTTTTTATTCCAATATGGTTTAAGATACATCTCAGCTTCGTTCAAAGGTTGCCCACTTACGCAGTAAATCATATATTCTTTTCTCTGCCTCTGTCATCTGGCTAGGATCTTTATTTTGTTCAGCAGTTGTCTTCTCATCTGCTTCACCCTCACTTTCTTCACTGCTCACACTTCTACGTGAAGATTTCCGTCCCTTCTTTGGCTTGTCATACAAAACCATTGTGTTGTTGTTACCAATCTATAGAATATTAGAATATAATGAGAGAGAGATTTTATTATAAAGATAAATCATCAACATCAGTCTCGATCGATCGATCGATCGATCGAGAGAGAGAGAGTATAACACATATATATATAGAAAGGAGGATCTTACATGAGTGCTCATTTATTATTGAATTTATTAAACGAGCATAACATATTTTTGCAAACAAGTTTAATAAATTAAATAATGTAAGATACGTTTTAGAACATAACCATGGAAAATGGTACATTTACCATTTATTGAACAGATCTCCTCTATGAGAAATGACAGAAAATCAAGCAGCTCAATGAGAAATGACAGAAAATCAGGCATATTAGTTTTCATGTGTCATTGTATGATTCTATGTGTATGTCTGAAAGCAAAGTCAAATCGCCATCATTTATATATTTGGGCAAGTCGGAAAATACTTCGGCATTTTACATTAATAAGAAGAGTTATATGGAAAACATGAGTGATGAATGGGAAGTTTTATTATGCTAGTTTAATATAAAAAATATGTCATTATACTCTTGTACTGTAAATTATTGTGATAAATGTTTTTTACTAAATGCTATTTCAACACATGATGGGTAATATATGGCATAACCAGTTTTATTGGACCTCAGAATAAATCTGGGTAGAACCACCTTCATTCCATGTAAGAAATTTCTCACATGAAGTTTTTTGATGAGGCATATTCATCAATATGTACAATCAACTATTATTATCCAGAAAAACGAGATGGGCAAGAATTTTGGTTTGAAGATGTAACAGATGCGTAGAAGAGTTTAAACTTGGTAGAGGTTCACCCACGGTAAATGTCAGTGAAATTACATTGAAATCAGGTCAGTAGATTCTGACAAGAAGGCTTTTGAAGTTTTTACTATAGCTGCCTATATAGTAAACTAGCACCTCACTGTGGCGGTCATGTTTTTTTAACATATCACAACGGCTCTAACAAACTTGGTAAAGCGTCACCCAAGGAACATTTCTGCAAAATTGTTTTAAAATTGTCCGGTGGTTTCTGACAAGATGTTTTTTTATGTTTTTACTATAGCTTATATAGTAAACTAACCCCAACCCCTGGCCGCCATATTTTTAGATGAATCACTATGGTTTGAACAAACTTGGTGAGGGGTCCTCCAAGGAACATTTCTGTGAAATTATTTTAAAATCGAACCATTAGTTTCTGATAAGAAGATTTTTTAAATTTTTACTAATTAAACTTGCCCCGCTCCCTGGCGGCAATGTTTTTTGACAAATCAAAATGGCTTGAACAAACTTGGTAGAGGGTCACCAAAGAACATTTCTGTAAAGTTATATCAAAATTGGCCCAGTGGTTTCAGAAGGGAAGTTGTTAGAAGCTAAAAGTTAATGACGGACGACAGAAGACGGACACCAAGCGATCACAAAAGTCACCTGTGAGCCTTCGGCTCAGGTGAGCTAAAAAGGCCATTAAATGCTACCACATGCAATATATCCAAGCTCTAGGTCTTGCAGTTTCAGGAGAAGATTTGTGAAGTTTTCCTAAATCAAACTTAACAACGATCCCAGGAATATCTTTAGTACATACTCAGAAGAGCTGCCTTCAGTATCGTCACACACAATTTTATAACAAGAGGCCCAAGTGGGCCTGAGGACGCTCTACTGACTCACGCCCTCAGGGGCGGGGTCATTTTAAACCCTACACAAAGGGATAATTTTTGCCAAATATGAACAAATCTGACATACCGGTTCTCAAGATAACGATTTTAGTAATTCCCCATTTTTACCCTTTTGGGGCCCTTCCTGACCCCTTAAGACAGTCCATTCATTTTTACAAATCTGAACCTCCTTCACCAAACAATGCTTCTGTGAAGATAAAGGCAAAATCATTTCCATTTCTATAAAAAAAAAAAATATTATAGTGACATGTGACCCCTAATTGAACCCTCGGGGCGGGGTCATATTTAACGCTAGGGACACCATTTGAACAAATCTAACAATACTATAGTTGGTCATCATTACTACATAAACATTTTGAGAATATGTTGGGTCATTCATGAGAAGAAGATTTTTTAAGTTTTTGACTATTTTTAGTAATGGCGGCCATCTTGAATTTCAGATAAAAAAAAAAATCTTCTGTACAGTCTCCTATGCAACAGAAACATGCATGTGAAGTTTCAGCTTAATTGGCCTAGTGGTTTCAAAGAAAGTGCTGCGAACAGACGACGGATGACAGACAATGCGCCAGCGCATAAGCACTTCTGGCCTTTGGCCAGTAGAGCTAAAAACCAACTGAACAGTTTCTGTATAAATCTACCGCTACTTTACCATTATATTTTCTGCTGCTTCCACATGTATATAGGTACCCGCAATGTTTTGTACACTAGACTGGATAAATGTTGAACCTGAATAAAATAATATAATACAGTAAACCTAGTTTAAAAAACAAGAGGGCCAAGATCGCCCTATATTGCTCACCTGACTCACCTTGAGTCACTCAACTTAAGTAGATTATATAATACATGTACACATAAAATTCCAGAAAAACGAGATGGGCGAGTAGTTAGAATTTTGATGTTTTGAAGACGTAACAGACGCGTAGAAGAGTTCAAACTTGGTGGAGGTTCACCCATGGTAAATGTCAGTGAAACTACATCGAAATCAGGTCAGTAGATTCTGACAAGAAGGCTTTTGAAGTTTTTACTATAGCTGCCTATATAGTAAACTAGCACCTCACTGTGGCAGTCATGTTTTTTAACAAATCACAACGGCTTGAATAAACTTGGTAGAGGGTCACCCAAGGAATATTTCTGCGAAATTGTTTTAAAATCGATCCAGTGGTTTCTGACAAGATGTTTTTTTATGTTTTTACTATAGCTTATATAGTAAACTAACCCCAACCTTTGGCCGCCATATTTTTAGATGAATCACTACGGTTTGAACAAACTTGGTGAGGGGTCCTCCAAGGAACATTTCTGTGAAATTATTTTAAAATCGAGTCAGTAGTTTCTGATAAGAAGATTTTTTAAGTTTTTACTAATTAAACTTGCCCGCCCCCTGGTGGCCATGTTTTTTGACGAATCAGGAAGGCTTTAACAAACTTGGTAGAAGGTCACCCAAGGAACATTTCTGTGAAGTTATATCAAAATTGGTCCAGTGGTTTCTGACAAGAAGATTTTTTAAGTTTTTACTATAGCTTATATAGTAAACTAACCCCAACCCCTGGCCGCCATGTTTTTTGACGAATCACTATGATTTGAACAAACTTGGTAGAGGGTCACCAAAAGAACATTTCTATGAAATTATTTTAAAATCGAGTCAGTAGTTTCTGATAAGAAGATTTTTTAAGTTTTTACTAATTAAACTTGCCCACCCCCTGGTGGCCATGTTTTTTGTCGAATCAGGAAGGCTTTAACAAACTTGGTAGAAGGTCACCCAAGGAACATTTCTGTGAAGTTATATCAAAATTGGCCCAGTGGTTTCTGACAAGAAGATTTTTTAAGTTTTTACTATAGCTTATATAGTAAACAAACCCCAGCCCCTAGGCCATGTTTTTTGAAGAATCAAGATGGGTTGAACAAACTTGGTAGAGGGTCACCCAAGGAACATTTTGTTTAAGTTATATAAAAACTGGCCCAGTGGTTTCTGACAAGAAGTTGTTTGAAGTTCAAAGTTAATGACGGACGACAGACGACAGACGATGGACACCAGGCGATCACAAAAGCTCACCTGTGAGCCTTTGGCTCAGGTGAGCTAAAAATGGTCAGCCCAAGGAAATTATTTTTAAATCCGAGTTTCGCTATATCCGTATCATGTAGGAGATTTCTTCAGAACGTATGGATATAATTATTCAGCATAAGCATATGGCATTATTTTAATCTGTCACATGACTGCTACTTTGTTTATGAATGCCAACAACATACACATCATGCAGATGCAATGAATGCCAACAACATATAAGTCATGTAGATGCAATGAATGCCAGCAATATGCAAGTCATGTAGATACAATGAATGCCAAGAACATATAAGTCATGTAGATGTAATGAATGCCAACAACATACAAGTCATTTATATACAATGAATGCAACAACATACAAATCATGTAGATGCAATGCAGTGTTTATGAATGCCAACAACATACAAGTCATATAGATACAAAAAAATGCAAACAACATAAAATTCATGTAGATGGAATGAATGCCGAAACATACAATAAATGTAGAAGCAATGCAATGTTTATGAATGTCAACAACATACAATAAATGTAGAAGCAATGCAATGTTTTGAATGCCAACAACATACAAGACATATAGATACAAAAATAACCATTTACTTCATCAATCAAGGGCCATATATTTGTCCATTCTTATCTAACATAGCCAGTTCAAGATTTTGACCGAGCTTTCGCAAACATACACACTCTGACCAAGTTTGGTCAGAATCAGAAAACTAAGGTACTACAGTGTTTACAAGGAAAGTTAATGGACAAAGGACAAATTGCCATGATATAAACCCTTCTGGCTTCGGCAAGCAGAGCTAAAAACAATGTCTCCCCCCTCCCCACCACCACCAACAAGTCACTGAAAGACATAATAAAAATTCTTAAAAAATACAAATTGATACTTACTCAGAACCTTTTCTATCATACGAATAAAAGCCGATGAGAAAAAGATATTTGTTTAACTTTTTATCATACATTAACTATAATATAATTATCATCAATATAATTATATGCATACAAAGTATGTCATTCAACCATTTACAAGAGTTGTGATCTTTCCGAAAGATAAACAAAATTAAGGGTCTGCATGCATACTGGGGCATTTATGTGGGTAGCTTGGTCCAGTGGTAGAGCATCGAACTCAAGATCATGGGGTTGTGGGTTCAATCCTCTCCCATGGCTATGTGTCTTAAGCAAGACACCTTTTCTGCATATGCTTAAGTACTGGTTCTACCCAGGAAGACTTAAGCGTGATTTGTATAAGTTGTAATAACTTGTTTCACAATCAAAGTAAAAAAAAAAGGATTGAACTAAATATTCTGTAGCAGTCTCATTTCACATAAACTTACATCAGACCTACATATATGTAGATATATTATTTTTTAGATACAAAGTAAGGTGGATATTTATCGAAGTTGTCGTGTGTCTGTTTCAATTATCATAACCAGTTTGACATGCTCATTTTTTTATGTGACATACCTTTTCCTTGTGCTCCACCTGTCCCCATATTTGGAGCCCCATTACTTGTTGCCCCACCATAGTTCACAGTGACCTCTGATGACCCCTTCTCTGCAGCTCCTCCCTTCTTCTGTGCTTTCTTAGCTTCTTTTTCCCCCAAGCGAACTTGAACCATAGCCTTTTCCACCTGCACAAAATATCATTAGTCTTTGATCAATTGTTGTCATTTAAGATTAAGTTAGTGCTGCCATTGGCAAGTTAAATGTATTCATTGGCAAGTTAAATATATTCATTGGCAAGTTAAATATATTCATTGGCAAGTTAAATGTATTCTTTTGCAAGTTAAATATATTCATTGGCAAGTTAAACATATTCATTTGCAAGTTAAATGTATTCTTTTGCAAGTTAAATATATTCATTGGCAAGTTAAACATATTCATTGGCAAGTTAAATGTATTATTTTGCAAGTTAAATATATTCATTGGCAAGTTAAATATATTCTTTGGCAAGTTAAATATATTAATTGGCAAGTTAAATATATTCTTTGGCAAGTTAAATATATTCATTAGCAAGTTAAATATATTCAGTTAAATATATTCATTGGCAAGTTAAATATATTCTTTGGCAAGTTAAATATATTCATTGGCAAATTAGATATATTCATTGGCAAGTTAAAGGATTAAAATTATAGACAAAAACCAGACTTCTGTTACACCAAAAATTTACTTAAATATTGAAAATACTTAACTTTGTTTTGACTGGTTATATATATTATATACTCAATATCAATGAAACCACTTGCAGTTTTGCAGGAACCAGTCTAAAATCCGGATCACCAGGCTGCTTTTCTTAAATTCAAGTTTTTTTACGTATTCATGTTGGTTAAACAAGAGCTGAATATGTTTATAAGTTTTAATTTTGATTTAGTTTCATTGAAGTGGATTTTATGTGGGAAGGCCGACATTAGATGTTTTACAGAAGTTTAATTCTTCACCTGTTTCATGGCTTTTCTGACTTCCTTGTCTACATCATCATCATCATCCGCATATTGACGTCTAGATTTTGACTTCTTTTTAGATTTTTTCTCCCCATTTCCAGACATTTTGGATCAATTTCCTCTGATACAGTTATTGATTTCAATCAACTGCAAAATAATTTTACAAGAAATTTAGAATTATTAGAAGAGATTTAGAATTTTTAACAAGAAATTTAGAATTATTAGAAGAGATTTAGAATTTTTAACAACAGATTTAGAATTGTTACATGAGATTTAGAACTATTACAAGATTTAGACTTTACACAAAAGATTTAGAACTATTAGAAGAGATTTAGAAATTGTGACAAGAGATTTCAAATAATAACACAACATAATAAGAATTGTTTCAATAGATTTAAAATTGCTAAAAGAGATTTAGAATTATTACAAGATTTAGACATTTTACAAGAGATTTAGAATTATACATAAAATGATTAGAATAATTACACAAGAGATTTAGAGTTTCAATTGGAGTGCTAAACATGAAACGAAATCCCCATTCAAAAAATAGACAGCACTTAAATGCTGCTTGACATTCATTAGGACTTTTTCTAAGATGAAACAAACTTTTCAACACAAGAACATGTATGATGGATTAATTTGAAATCAAAATAAAATCACACAAGGGTAGTTCTCAGTTATTCAGCAAATTACCAGACACAATGATGGATTTATTAAATTATAACTTAGAGTAAATATTTTGGTGTTAAAATGTAGTTTAAACATTCCTCTGTATGATTTTAATAATAAAAAGATACATGTAGTTTGTGACAAGAAAATCATGTAAATCAAAATTTATGCATGGTAACCCCAAGGTTTTGGACGTTACACTTTATTTATTGACAATAGTTTATGCATTTAATGGGTGATTTCAATACAATAACTTATGATTATTAGATAAGACTGGAGAATACCTATGAAATAATAATCATAGAAAAAATCAAATATGACCAGAACAAAAGTAATTATATATATTTTGTAGTTGTGGATGTTACTCAAAATTTTTATGATAAAAGTTCAGCGTGTTGCTATCTATATCCGAAATAATATAACTGAAATAGTACTCAAAACTTTCAATTAGAGAACATATCCTTGTGATTTTTCATTTTAACTTCAAACTGACATACATCTATCAGAACAGTTTGTCACAATTCATATGGACGTTACTCTTTGACAATTGACAAATATGCAAATATATAACGTCCACAACATAAAAATAACGTCCACAACATACACAAATTACAAGATTACTTCTGTATTGTTTTATAATTGTTGTTATATTGTTGTTAATAGTGTACATCTTATCACACTTGGCCATGTGTTATAGCATTTTATCCTAGTATACATATTTAAACTTGTACTTTAGTGGTTTGAACTCGTTTCACTGCTAACTACTGAACTAGTAACTACTAGTAATATTAAAGGGTTATATTAGTAATATTGTAATAAATAAATTATGTAGTCTTACTTCTAGTATTTATCTACATGTGCTAACTGTATTATAAGAAGGATTTCTCAACATCTGTGTACTAGGCTCCTAGTAGTATATACTATAGATAAAGTTTATGAGCCCCACCAACCAACTAGTATAGAAAATCACTTAAAGCCACTATGTGCTCACTGTATTATTACAGTGCTTTCCAAAACTTTGTGAACTAGAATAGCAGCACTTAGTATATCTATAGTATATAAATGAGCCCCACCAGAAAAGGTATTGACAAAGTATACAAGTCTTCTGACAAATGACAATTAAAATTTATTGGAAGAATAATAAACTATATCCATATATGTCAGCGAATAATATTTCAAAGTTTTTTCTTCTTTTGATCCCTAAAGAATCTTTTGTTGCTATTAAAATGGCATCTTCACAACTTCCTGAGACATCTAAAAGGTCTGAAAATACACAAATGAAAGTTTTGATATTATTATTAAGTATTTTATACAGTCAAAAAGTTTATTTGTACACATATAACAAAGTTATAGCGCTATAAAAGTAAATTATTTGTATATTAATCCTATTGGGAGAGAGTAAGAAGGCAATTTACTTTTATTTTATCTAAACTGATATTAAAGTGTACTGGCACTGTTCTTACCTTTGAATACATAGAAGAATCTCCTAAGCCCACTCGTAGCCAAATCTGGAGAGGAGATAACACTCACAATATCCTCAAAGATCACTGTGCCTGGTCTCCTAGAGCTGCCAAAGATCTCCACACCCAAGGAAATGGTTTAAATTACAAACCCATGGCCGTTGATCAACCTGGACATAAAAAAAGTTTCTTGATAAATTTGTAGTTTTTTTTTGTCTGTATATTTATTTAAATTGAATGATAAAGCAACATAATTATGGGCATGAGATTTTCTTAAAGTAATTAAGAGAACAAAATAAGTATCGTTTGTAGTTATTGTTTTTAATAAATATATATTTTATATCATTAATACTGGTACTAAGCATTATTATTTACAATTAAATTTTTAAAAATTAAACTGCTAACATGAGAATAACATTCTAAAAGATATTTTGTAAATGTAGATCAGTTAATTATTAATTTATGTTTCAGACTTTAACACATAATTGTTTGTTCCAAAATTCTTGTGTCAAATGTAACATCCATAACAAAGAAAACATCCATGAATTGATAAGATTTATTGGTAGTACTGGCAAACTCATACTTGGGTCAACTCAATTTCTACCAAAAAAATGATAATTAATTGTTAATTTTCTTGCCTCTCATATTATTTCAATTAGAGATAATATAAAATCAGTTTGGATGTTACACATTCAAGTAGAAACATATGTCAAAGTCACATCCACAACATTACCTAACGTCCGCAACCGTAACGTCCAACACACGACGAAGGAGATATTTGTTGCAGAATAGACAAACTAGAATTTTTGTGTTCATTTACAGAGAAAATGGTATGATATCAAATACTGGGGTATACATCATAGTTATTAATTACATTAAAGAGTAGGACATTTGTGATAGACAAGTTGACAATGTCAAATAGTAACATCCAAAACACGCCAAGATGTCAAGGTATAACGTCTGTATACTCATTTCATAACGCGGACCGCTAGCTGCGTCAATACGGCAATTTCCGTCTTCTCTTTCGATTAACATTCATTGTTTATTGTTTGCAATCATCACAATAATACATGGATTCACTTTAGGTGTTATATCAATACAGTGATGAAATGCCCTGGACGTTACTCTGACTTTTTGATTGACTGACAACACTTACCTCTCTATTCTCCCTGCTGGTGGTTGAGTTGTGTACACACAAACTGATGACGCGTTTTTGGACACGTTTATTTATCCATTGAGGGGTGTTAAATATGGTATGATCATAAAATTATAATTAACGACGATTCGTTTTGGACGTTACAAATTGACCGACATTTTTACATTGAGGAAAGTTCGGTGATATTTTTTTATTGTGAAATCCTGTATATCACTCTACTTTACAAGGTAACTTTAAATAAACAACCTAACACCCCCACATACAAATGATGTTGTCCATGCTTGTAATGTCTAAAAATAGGTGTCAGAGTTTCTTACAAAAATTGACCGACACCGTAACGTTCATATGCAAAATTTAATTTCTATTAAAATCAACTTTTTATTGGTACTTTAGTCTTTTAGAGATGCTTATATTTTGATTTACCATTAATAATGACTTTATAATCCATCGGAAAGTAACCATAAAACTTTATTGGGTATACTGATGGTAAAATGTCCCAAAATGGACCGTCAAAACTGGCATTTTTCAATTTAAAAATGTTGTAATTTTTTTCTTTCTGACCATGTCTCCATAAAACTATCTTTACTATTCATTCAAATCATATGTAAAAGTATTAACACAACAAACATGTCAAATACGCTTTATTTTTATTACAAATTATAATCAAAGTTCCATTGTTAAAAAGGTTAATTCTAGAATAAAATTTTTGTATAGACACAAACACTACTTAAATTTATCCCTTAGAAAGACTCTTTGTAATTCTTTGATACAGTGTCATTTTGATTATGCATGTTCTTCATGGTATAGTAGTCTTACAAAAACGTTAAAGAAAAAGCTACAAGTTGCTAAAAATAAAATGATTAGATTTATTCTCAGCTATGATAGTAGAGCTAACATTTTTTTCAAATATAAGATGCCTGTATATACTCATTAACCCTGTATTGCCAAATGGATATCTATTTAAACAAAAATCAAGGTTAGACAAAAATAGATTTTCTGCTTAAAATGGCAACATATCTTGTGACATATTATAAGAGTCATGTAATTTAATTTTGATTTCAATAGAGTCCCAATGATGATGCAAAGGTTGTCAAGCAGTATTTCAGTGCTTTCCATATTTAGAATGAGGATTTGTATCAAGTTTACCACTCTAATTTAGATATATATATATATCGATTTTGTCATGTTTTGGTGGATTTTAAATACCAAACTATTCGGACTTCCTTTATTAATGATAATGGGATGCTTTTTACCAATTTTAATAATTAATTTTCTAAGACATGTTATAGTTTTTTCCTGATATACTCATATGTCACAAATATGTCTCAATCTTAAGTGGGAAATCTATTTTAGTCTAACCAAGGCACGTTGCCCAAGTTAGGAAACCTTTTTTCAATATGTTATTTTAACATATTTAGATAGATATTTTTTTGGTATTAAGGGGTCAATGTGAATATATAGCATGATCTATTGGAAAAAAAGGTTTATAGGCAATTTCAAAATTTTAAAAAACCCTGATAAATTCCCTTTAAAAAGCAAACTGGAAAGTAAATTGGTAACACTGTTAAGATTGTGTTCTAATGTTAATTATCAGATATTGTAATAATACTTGATATCCAGTGTGTTTTTTATCACCAATAAGGTTGTAGGTTTGAGCCAGCTTGCTTAAAAAAAACTATAAGTGAGAAAGTTTGCTAGTTACTGGCGAAAGGACAAAGGTTCTACTCAGATTCATTCTGAGGTCTTCCTCCACCAATAAAACTGGATATGTTATATATAACCTGGAATGTGTTGAAAATGGCGTTAAACACAATTAAAAAAAACAAGAGGAATATTTAACAAAAATATCTCAGTTATGTTAAATTAAAAATTGTACTTGTCAATTTCTTATCTACACGCCTTGACTGCAGTTCTGTTACACTTACGTTTGCTAATTATTATTCCACATTAATGAATCAAGGACATAAAAGAAAATTTTGTGAACAGCATAACTATTCCAGTTCCATTTAAAATGCCGACCCTTTCAGTGACTAAATTTGTCACTGAATTTGAAAATATAAGTATATTGCATTGAAAAGGACAAAAAGTTTTCGTTATAGATGATAAATAATAAAAAAAAAAATTAGATATCTGAATAATATGAATAATACTCAAACTAACTCTGCAATATTCGAACTATCTTCTTGGAAAAATATCCAAGTGTTATTAATAAAGTATACTGATGTGTCTTTCTTTTATTTGAATGGTATAAAATACATTCACGATACCTATTTTGATTCAATGTTCACTAGATGTTTTTGCTGCAATTGAAATAAAAAAGAAAGTAGAAACTTCTGAAAAGTAGAGGAACGTGTCCTTTAAAACACTGAAACTTGGTGGCTCTATTTAAACATTGTTAAATTACATTACGATGCACTTATTCAAAACTTTTAAAATTAAATTTATATACAATAAAGACCTATATATCTCTCTTATTCCTTGATACAACCACCTAAATACATTATTATTTACCTTTAAAAGTGTTGTTGATTTTACTCGCTTACCATTTCCGGTAAGACTTTCCTATCAGCCGGGTTCAATAATCTATTCTCTATTTTACATCTACGCGTGTGAACGCTTATTAAATATTTAATACATTGTTTGGACATCTGAATGACACAGATCAATCCCACCAAACCGTCAACCCGCCTGGCATTCTTTTACCAAGGATACCAGTGACGTATTACACTAAATCATAACGTACTACGCAAAATCAAGATGGAAGCTATTTGTCCTCAATGAAAACAAAACACTTTCCAAAATGACTGAAAGGCAAGTTTTCATTTGATAAATAGAGTTCTTTTATCTGTTTATTTCTTGTTTTAATAAATACAACATTAATCAACAAATCGGTGTTACCTTATAGGGACCAGTGACTAGACATATATCCAAACTCTGACGACTTAATATATATCATAACTCAGACGACTGGATATATCGCTGAATATGATCACGACAACCAAACATAGACATGTTATGCTCTGTGGCGACTTCAACTGCCCCGATATTGATTGGCCATCCCTCTCAGTCACCAACCCCACAGACAAATCTATCCAGCAAGACTTGATTGACATCTCAGTCAAACACCAGCTCGCCAAGATGCAGGAAACTCCCACACGAGAAGGCAACACACTTGATCTCGTGTTCAAATCTAATCCATCCCTGGTGAAGAGTTCAACAACGGTGCCAGGAATCTCAGATCATGATATTGTAGTAGTTGACAGTGACACAAGACCTCACTACAACAAACAGAAACCAAGGAAGGTACTTCAATTTCGAAGAGCTAACTGGGATGACCTGTGTGAGGGATGCCATACCATCTCTGAGAGGATAGCTTCTCTTTATTAGGAGGGAAAGGATACAGAACTGCCCTGGGACTCTTTTAAATTATCCCTACAGCGCCTAATCGACCAATTCATCACCGTGAAAACATCCAGACGTAAGAACGCCCCACCTTGACTGAACAGACGACTAAGGAGTATGCTCAGACGAAAGACACGATTGCATCACCAAGCCCGCAGAACAGGCATCTGGACCAATTTCCGTCAACACCAGAAGGATGTAAGAGGGCATTTTGTCGAGCTGAGTGGTCTTACCTCAATGAGGTCATCCAAAAGGGTCTGGACAGCAATAACACAAAGCCTTTCTAGAGGAATGTCAAAAGCAAGAAGCAGGACAACATAGGAGTCTCACCATTATGAAGCAAAGGTCAGCTACTCAGTGATGGGAAATCCAAAGCGGAAACACTCATTGACCAGTTCAGCTCGGTATTCATCCGTGATGGAGACTCTGATTTACCACCTGTGCGTATTCATATCGACGATGACATTGAGATCAGTGAGGCAGGAGTAATGAAGTTGCTACTCAATATACAAACATTGAAAGCACCTGGACCTGATGGACTCCTAAACATGGTATTAAGGGAATGCACACCTGAACTGGCACCTGGAGTCTCTATGATATTTCAGAGGTCGCTGGACTCAGGAATACTTCCTCAAGACTGACTGAATGCGAACTCGCTCCTGTGTTCAAGAAGTCAGATCTTCATGCACCAGCGAATTACCGCCCTGTATCGTTGACCTCTGTTCTCAGCAAGATCCTTGAGCACATAGTCTGTCATCATCTGCTAAACCACTTTGACCATCACGCAATCCTGTCATCTCTCAACCATGGCTTCTGCGCTGGCTACTCATGTGAAACCCAGCTGGCTGTTACCATACACGACTTTGTTTCAAACTTTGACAAAGGATCCCCAGACAGACATCGCCATATTGGACTCCTCCAAGGCTTTCGATACAGTGCCCCATAGGAAACTGCTGCATAAGCTGGACACATATTGTGTACGCGGCAACCTACATCGATGGATCAGGTCATTTCTCTGCCAACATCACATGAAGGTAGTAGTGGAAGGTGAATCCTCAAAAGAAGTCCCTGTTGCCTCCGGAGTACCCCAGGGAACAGTCCTAGGCCCTCTACTATTTATGTGCCACATCAATGATTTGTCTGATGCCGTCAAGTCACAAGTATGTCTATTCGCAGATGACTGCCTGCTATACAGGATCATACGCACCCACCAGGACCACATCACCCTCCAGCAAGACCTCAAGAACCTTGAGGCTTGGGCCGAGCAATGGGGCATGCGGTTCAACGCCAGTAAGTGTTACTTCCTCACCATTAAGCAGAAGTCATCTTACTACTACCAACTGAACAACACTATCCTCAAAGGAGTTCCGACTAGCCCTTACCTTGGCATCACCATCTCGTCTGATCTCTGATGGGGAACCCACATCGATAACATCTGTAAAAAAGCCAGTTCCACCATAGGCTTTATTAGGCGGAACCTCAACCACTGTCCAGCCACAACACAGAAATCGGCCTACATCTCGCTCGTCAGATCAACACTGGAATATAGCCATCATATGGGACCCATTTCTTCAGTCGGACATTAACAAGCTGGAGAGGATTCAAAGGAAGGCTGCCTGATTTATCTCGCGCGACTACAGAACAAGAACCCCTGGATGCGTCACTGACATGCTCAAGGACTTGGACCTGCAAACCTTACAACAGTGCAGAAAGGAGCTACACCAGACCTTCCTGTTCAAGGTGGTGAAGGGGTTGGTACCGGCTATACCATATCAGCCTTATCTTAAACCAGTGAGAATTAAACAAAGTGTCAGCAAGGCATTTTAACGATTTTATCTCAACAAATATCATTGAAAATAGTGTAACCAACTCTTATTTTCCCAGGACTATTATAGACTGGAACCACCTACAGGACAAACAAGTTCTTGCAAAATCTGTGGAGATTTTTAAATCTCGTCTCCACTCGGACTAATAATTTACATGCGCTCTTCCCTTTCGTTGATTATATGCCAGAAGTGGTTTTTCAACGTTCTCATACAGATACAGACATAAAACAAAATCTAGTCTACTGTAGGGCTTGTTCACCCATCAGTGTTTATCCTCAACATGGATGGTTGAGTGATGGTGAGGGCAGATACAGTCAGGGGGGATTAGACACATTTTAGTATTGATTTACATCCCAAGAAATGACACACTAATTTTCCTTACTTAGTCTGTTTAGATATCATTGCAAAGTTACAGCCATCACCCTAGTGCGACATACTGCACGTCACTATGGAGTCTTTTAAAGATTTTTATTTTGCGTCTCCCGTTATGGATAGCAGATCAGATATCAAAATAATAAAAAAGCTGTCCATTCACACCTTATTTAATCAGGCTACCGTCACCCATCCAAGTACTAACTAACCATATACGTCGTTGCTTAACTTCCAATACAGTCAGTGCACTTCAGCCATGTCATTGTAAAAGCTAGCTTAAGAGCGAGACTGTTGTAAGTGATCTAAGTACATTCTCCCCTCTTTAACCTTTAGCGCTTAGCCCAAACTGCACAGCCAATGGCTTCCTGCAGTTCCTGCCATATTCCGCCCCATCCCAAGGAAAGAGAGATTTGTGCAGATGCAGATTCGAAAGTTTATCCTCGTCGCCAATAATGTGACAGTGGTCACCCATCCAAGTATTAACCATATACTTTGTTGCTTAACTTCCAATACAGTCAGTGCATTTTAACCATGCAGCTGTAAAAGCTAGCTTAACAGCGAGGCTGTTGTATGTGACCTTGGTATATTCACTACAATTGTTTTGTTGACCAAATAATGTGTGTGCCTGATGTCCATCCAGTATTGAGTATGATGATGCCCTCCAAGGAGGAGGGGGGTGTTGTTTGGAGTCCATGTTACCAGGATCTCTTAAAGCAATGTTCATTGTTCCCCTTATCTCCAAAAATTATTTGCCAAGTATTTCCCCCTGATCTCTAAAACTAAGTATTTGATCCCTGGATTCCTTTAAGTAGTGGCCAATGTTCCCCAAGACCACCTAAAAATAATTGGCCAGATCTCCAAAAACCCTGGGAGGGCCTCCTCTATGATGTTGTTACCGGTTTGTGATTACTTAAGGATTGCTGTTACCTATTTTAACACATAACAATGTGTACATCAGTTGCTTGTATATAACATTTCAATAATTATAAAATACTAATTTTCTACCTAAAAGATAACAAATAGATGCCCATTGCCTTCAGCATTCACATTAGACCACAGTCAATCCTAAATATTTCCAACAAAATGGCGTCACCATTTTGATCACATGACTGAATGATGTAATATGTCTTATTAAATGACATAAGGCTGTAGAAGTGCAAATCAATAAAAGTAGATAAAACTGCACTTACCTTTCACATGAGCGAATATTTCTCAATGGATTCACTCTATAACAATGACAATTTACTGAGTAACATGCTCAGGCTGTTGTTTTTTTTAATTTTATTTTGTAAAAAATGACATGGAAACCAATTAAAACGCTGATTAAAAAGAAAGATTATTTTTTATTTAAAACTTTGTTAATGCATCTTTATATATCCACCTCTTATTGTCCATTTCTTATATGAAACCTTTTTTATATTTATATTTCATATTTACCACTGGTATATATTTATTCAACAGGCCTGTGATAGTTTCAAACTCATTTTTAGAAAAAATGTATATGAAGGATATGAAGGGTCACTTCTCCAGAACTTCGTAATTTCTTACACGTGCAGTTGATCTTGTTTGTAACTTTTGACCTCATCTTTGACTTGTTATGCATGATCAGTTTTCAACAGACGTAGTTGAAAAATAATATTCGTAAAGAAACCTACCTTTGTCAAGATTTTATGTAAATTGAAAAATGGACATAACTGAGAAATACATTTTTTAGTTAATAAAAATAATGCTTCTGATACATGAAAGAAAATCATTTTATACTACATATGATTATAAAATGACGTTCTTTAATGTATCGGAAGCATTATTTTTTATATATTTCATTGCATTCAATGACCATGTGGATACTGATTGCAAATATTGACATTTGTGCATGAATTTACACAGGCCACATGTGGGATATTCGTAATTCTCAGAGTTATCAAATTCAGGTTGTGATCGAAAACAGGTTACGGCACCTTAATGGAAAACATTTTCCTCAGTGGAAAATTCTCCCCTCAGAGGGCCCTACACCCATTCCCATATAGTGAAGGAAGGGGCCTGTCTATATACAAATTACAATAAATTAAACTATTGACACTTATCTAAACTTACACCTTATGGCATAGATCTATAATTTTCATAAGAATTGTAAGTGATAATTTACCAAAATTGCCATGTATCCCTTTAAAGTTTTGTTTTAATATTTGAGCAATGATTTCATTTGAAATTGTTTGTGTTATGTTGTTTGCAGTTTATCTGACAACCAGTCCTCTGTTGGTACAATCCTCACTGACAACACAGGTGCTACACCAACACTTGGCACAAAACCACATCACAAAGGAGGCAGAGTTGGCGATCTGGATGTGCTGCCTCAGGTAGTTGAAACTCATTTTAGATCTTCATTACAATTTGTTAAATAGCTGTGTTGGCTCAGTATTGACGTTGTATGTGGGAATTTATAGAAAAGTTCTTCCGCCAGATAGCTTATAATTCTGAACTTTAAAGGCAGTCTGTTAGGAATATTTTAAAGATTTATGTCTAAAAAAATAAAATTAAGTTTGAAATTAATATGAAGCATCAATTAGTGATTATAATTTTTAACTGAAATGCAAATGATCTTGAATTTCAGATGCACCAAAACATGACGAAAAATATATTTAATTGAAATATACTGTAATCCCAGTTCTAAAAATAGATATCACACGCACACACGCACACACACACACACACACAAATGTGTACTTCTCAACCACCTTCAGCTTGCCATTTGAGTAGAATTGAATCAATACGGCGTATTAAATAAAAATAAAAAAAGAATTTGTGTTACTAAACTTGTATGCCAAAAATAGCAATTTTAAGCATGGATATTATTTTAATTGGACGTGCCTTCTGTTTCACCAACATTTTTACTTAAATAATTAAAAATCTTATTTAAATTTAAATGTTTTTGTAAACATTCTCAAATAAATGAAACCAATCAACTGCACTTTTTTCTTGAGTCCGTCATAACTCAGGATCACCGTGATGCTTTCATAGATTTAAGTATATAAGTATATAAGTATATACTTGAATGTAACAGGAGCCAGGCTAAGTTAGGAAAATACCTTTTCAATATTGCATTTTGACATGTTTCAGTAGATATCAATATATTTTTGCTAAGTTCTATTTTGTTGTCCCCTCTCCATCCCGACATACTGCTATTATACTGCTACTGCTATTGGTACAAGTAACGGTCACAACTAATAGCCTTTTGGACATGATACAATAAAATACAATGTTTGTTTATATCATTACATGTAAGTGACCATATGCCTGTGCAATTATATCCACATGCATAAAGATTGTTTGATCATGTGCGCTCGTTGATATTGTATGTAGTAACCTTCCGACTAACAATTATATGCACATAAAAAAAATTGTTACAATTTAAATGTGATATTTAATTGACAGTTGCAATACAATACACATACACAGTTTTCAAGTAGCGTTCGATTGTGCAGTGTAATCGGGGCTTTTTTACCTTATTAAACAAAGGCTGAATATTCAACTACTTCCCAAATAAAAATCATGATTTTTCCCCAGTTGTGGCAAAAAAAATCCGAAAATGGAAAAAAGAAATTTATTTTTTGTTTTTGTTGACATTTTCTTACATGAGCATATAAAAAACACTGGATATGAAATGTTATTGTGATATCTGATAATAATTGGTTAAAGCATGATCTTATCAGTGTTACGCTTTCCCATTTTCTAAAGCTATAAAAAAATCCCAATTTTTCTCCCAATCGTGCTGTTCCCCCCCCCCCCCCCCCCCCCCCCCCCCAATATCGAAGGCTCGGGCCTCTTCCAAATTTACAAGAAAACATCCCTGTTAACTATTTATTCAAACCTTATCATGCAATTTTCAATACAGCTTGTCAAATAATATTTTCTAATATTCAAAACTGGTGAAACCTTTTTTTTTTTTTTTATTTGATGATAACTTGTCTACTGATTCAGTTGTGCTAAGTACTAATTTGTAAAAAAAAAGAGGGCATGCATGCGGTCAGAATATTGTCTATCAGAGGATGTCTCTCACCGAATTTCAGATGTCATGATGAATATATTTTGCTATATTTTTCCACAGCTTCCATCTCACAAGTTTAAATACTCAGTGTGGCATGACCTACGAGAAACAAGTCTGACAGGAGATCAACTGCATGCTCCAAGAGTGAGAGATGGTATGAACTCATGATCCTTCCCTCTCTATCTCTCTTCTCCCTCTCTCTCTCATATAGAAAATAAATGACTTTTTGCTTGGGAAGGACACTGAATTTCACTGTATTAGTGTCTTCAGTGAAGGAAAATGAGACCCTGATTGTGTAGGCCCCTTTTGCATGGGTACAGGTAGTTAAGGGATCTATAGCAAGCAATTTATTTTCTTTATTTAAGATCCAACAATGGGAAAATTTGCACTTCCTTTTAAAGGTAGTATATCAGGCAAAAAAAGTCTTAAAGTGGAGTGGTAAGCTTGAAACAAAATTCCCATTCTAGAAAATAGTCAGCACATAAATAAAGGTCTAAATATTTCCACAATATGTATACCCAGTATGACGGATCAAATCAATATTTTTATTTTTTTATTATTTTTAATGGGGTTTAATGCTATTTCATGTTATATATGGCATGTCAAGTTTTATTGTCAGAGGAAGACCTCAAAATGAATCTGAGTAGAACCACCTTTCTTCCGCAAGTAACTGGCAAACTTTCTCACATAAAGTTTTTGGAGCAAGCAGGACTCGAACCTGCTACCTTAGCGGTGAGAGGTTAGTAATCTTGAGATAGCACCTGAAACCACTCGGGCAGCGAAGGACCCACTAAAATCGAAATCATAATGAAATCACGCGACTCATTTGATTTGTCACATAACTCATTAAAAGTTTGTGAGATATCTGTGATAGTCTAACCTTGAGGCGTAGACCAAGTTAGGAAATTCCTTTTCAATATATTATTTTGGCATGTTTAAATAAATATCCTTATGGCAACAAGAGGTCAGCAGGTATTGATATACCTCCTTTAAAATGATGATGATTTTGGCCTTTTGGTCTTATAGTTGTGTGTAGATTCATGTTATACAGCCGGGTCTGGTTAGGTCAGTCGTTAGCACATCTCACTATCAATCCAGGGGTCGTTAGTTTGAATCCCTGCCCAGTCACGATCTCCATGATGGTTGATATACTACATTGCATCTCATTATCATTCGTCTCATTCGTCTCTCACTGCTGATTCATGTGGGAAAGTTATCAATTACTTGCAGAGATGGTGTGTGCTCAAGTACTGGTTCACCTTACAGGATCCCAGGAAACAGTGGTTAAGTTAACTGATCGTCTGTTAGCCATCGATGACATAAAAATGACGCTAAATATTCAATGAATCAATATTCAGTCATGTAATACATTTGAAGTAATCCGCCATAACATGTTTTGAAAATGTAATTAAACCCCATTGAAATTAATGCTCCTTAACTCAGGTCCCCGAGAAGCAAAAAAAGACTTTCATCAACTCGAAGAGGAAGGGGTAGCAATCCATCATGCCTTAAATGGCACACAGCGACAGAACTACAGGAACAAATTTGAAAATTGGGAAGGAGCAAAGGTCAGTAAGCTTAAGGCTATGGATTTTTCATATGCTATTGAAATAATCTACAAAGTATAGTTTATAAAAGTGTAAAAAAATCTATAGTCATTTTATACTTTTGTGATTTTGGGCCCATGCTCTTTCAGAGGTCATAGGAGTTATTGTAGCTTGTTTTCTAAAAGAACATCAAAAGCTTATCTGTGGTTCCAAGTCCAATAAACTCTCATGTTCGAGGTGAGCATATTCATATCCAATATAATAACCGGCCAATTACTCGCCAAAGGACGGTGGTTCTACTCAGATTCATTCTGAGGTCTTTCTTTCTCAATACAACTGGATATACCGTATATAACCAGAAATTGCTAAAAATGGCGATAAAACCCATAAAAAAAATCCAGGTAGAATCACCGTCTTTTAGCATTAACATTTGGTTAAACTTTCTTTAATCAAGTATTGGATGGACAAAATTTGACTTGAACCCAAGATCTTTAGCAGCTGTGAGAAGAAAATGATCTAGAGATGATGCTGTCTTATACCACTTGGCTTTGTGAGGACCTTTGTCTGATAAAATAGTCACATGTAATTATAAAATGCATTGTCTCTTCTGTTTATCATGTTGTGATGAAAGAGAGGGCTATGGTAATTCATCCAGACATTATTACAGTATTTTTAATTTTTTAATTTTATTGCCACTTGGCAAAAAATATATTTGCACTTAAAGTTTTGTTTGTTTTTATAGTGTATTAACTTGAGTTACCAGGAACTGTCAGATGATTTCCAGAGGGCAAATTTTATTCGTATATTGTCTCGATGTCAGTCGGCCATCACAGTAAACCTAGTTGATAACCAGCTGGAGAATCTAATGAAGGTGTTGCTTCAAAAGTAAGTACAAGAATTCAGAAGTTTGGAAAAATACTTCAGTTTAAAAGGAAGTGTATCAGGATAAATCGCTATAAATGTCGTGAAAAATAAAATAATTATTAAAATGGATAACAAGCATCTCATATCATTAATAATTGTAATCAAGATAGTTTAGTATGTCAAATCCACCAAAACATGACCAAACCGATATACAAATTGGAGTGGTAAATTTGAAAAAAATACCCATTCTAAAAATAGACCGCACTTAAATACTGTTTGATAATCTTTGCATCAGCACTCTGAATCTTTGTAAGATGAAACAATTTTTATTATGTGTAAACCTGTATAACAGATCAAATTGATATAAAAATGAAATCACTAGACTCCATTTAATATGTTGCCATCTATTTTAGTTTAACCTAGGAGTGTAGACCAAGTTCGGAAATCTCTTTTCAATATATTATTTTGGCATGTTTAAATAAATATCTTTTTGGCAATATAGGTCAGTGAGTATTCATAGGCATGGTATATTGGAAAAATATTTTTTTGGCCAATTTTAACATTTTGAAAAATCCTGATATATTCCCTTTATTGTTACATACATGTACCTATGTACCTTCTATTCTTCCGGGATAATTTTGAAAGTTTATAACCTCTTTGTGAGATGACATGCACTTGATATTTGGTACAGGTTCACGTCTTAATTATTGTCATTTTGGTGCTAATTTACCTCAAGACCATTGAGTTATAAGAGAGATATGATAATGTTTCATATTTGGGGTAAAAAAATTTATTGACATGGTGAAGTTGATAAAGCATTTACTGGTATGTTGCAACACTTTTTTTCTGTAATGATTCATAATACATGGTGTACAATGCACTGGTGGATGCAGGTGTACAATGCACTGGTGGATGCAGGTGTACAATGCATTGGTGGATGCAGGTGTACAATGCACTGGTGGATGCAGGTGTACAATGCACTGGTGGATGCAGGTGCACATGTCCTCCTAAAATTGCAAATATTTATATTACACACACACCTTATTATTCCTTCTATAAAATCATGATTTACTCACACATATTGAAAAATCACCCAAAGTTAATGATTCCTAAACATGAAACCCGGAATCTACCGCTACAGTGATATATAATTAGGGAAGAAGCTGTTTGGAAAATTGATGATAATATTATGGTCACAACTTAAACAAAAATCAGTACATGTATTGTTAAATTGTTTATTGGTTGGTTTTAACAAATAGATAGGGCTGTAAAACAGTCCATAGACTTATAATTACCGATAAGCCTAGCCAAGAGACCCTCATGTCAGTTACCAGAACATTTTAAATATTTCTTTGCTCAGTGCACACAAATTGGTTTTTAGGATGGTCACTATTTGATGATGATTTGTATTGTTAGGTCTTCAGTAAATTATTATTGACACCTCTTCTAAAGGATAATGGAAAGGTCCAAAAATAAAGGTCTGATAGTCTAAGACACAAAATTCAGCAAATTACAAGCCGGGAATGTTTAATACCAGAGATTGCTTTTTTTCATTGAGGTTGTAAGAATGCTAGATGACTCACTGCTATCCAGGTTTAAAGATAAACTTTTGATTGAAAGCCACCTCATTTTTGTTAAGCATGCTTGCGATGAGCCTGACATAGTCGTCACAATGGTGGTTCAGTGTAGGTGAGCACGTCTATCTGTCCAAATTGTCCGGGCCATAACTTTCTAACGCATAGAAGGATTTTGAAATAACATGGCACAAATGTTCACTTACGCGTACAATAACCAGGGTTGCATTTCACAAATCTTATAATAGAAATTTGTTGTAAACATAAAGTAAGAAACTTTCATAATATTTTTCACAGTCATCCACATGAATTTAAGGTTGTATTTTCAGAAAACACCGTTTTATGAAATATTCAGTCTAAGATTGGCTTAATCTGGATTAATATTTAAAATATTATGAACAAGACTTACCTTACGTATAAGACATATTTTTATCGTAAGTTTTTTTGTGAAATGCAACCCTGGTCTGTAGCTAAATAATCAAGGTCATGTAAAGGTTCATGGGCAGAAATAGTTGAAAAAAATTGTGTCTGCTTTATATCTTGTAAACCACTTAAATTTAAAATAACGTAGCACAAATGCTAACCATAATCAGATGAAGTGTCACGGGCAAGTCCTAGGTGAGTAGCTCAAATGTCAAGGTCAGAAATAGGTACAATATTTGGTGTCCATTCCATATTTTTGTAAGTTTCTTGGCATATTTTTAAATAACGAACGTGCCAAAAATGTTCACCACAGGTTTGTACTGATGGGCTCGATATTGTAGTCCTTTGACATCTAGTCTTGTACGAGTACATGCTGTTTCTATTGAAAATCAATTTACAAGTTTATTAGATTCAGTCAATCATAATATTCTTGCTCTTGTATTACAGCTGTGAATACCTCAATGTGGATCGCAATTACTTGAGGTCATTTCATGTAAGTATCTGGCATTATTTATTGTCCTAATTGATGAAATTTATTTTTATTTTTAATATGAAAATATTGGCTTTTCGGTTCATTAGAATATTACCGAATGTGAAACTGACCAGCACTTGGTGCAGACCAATCTTTGAACAAATCTGAAAGGATATCATTGGGTGATACTACATTCAAACGATCAAAACTCAAGGCCTTGCAGTTTCAAAAAAGAACATGTATTAAATTTCAAAAACAAACAAACTGATACGTCCTTTAGCCAGGATGTTATGGGACCACAGGGTCATGATTTGAACAAACTTGAGAGAGCTTCACATACAAATTATAATGGTTATGACCAAAATTGGTGAGTATCTAACAAGTGTTTTCAGAGAAGAAATGGTTAGAAACAAACGTTTACGAAGGACAGATAACAGATAAAGGGCAGACACAAAAGCTCACAAGGGAGCCTTTAGCTCAGGTGAACTAATAATTATCTCAGACAAGTTCCTGAATTGACCAATTCTAAATGTCTGAGGTATAACCGTTGCATGATTAAAATTCACTTTATTTGGCATTGTCTGCTATGGCCAGAGGTTAGAGATTCAGTACAAAGTGACCTGTATGTGATATAACATAAAATATTACCAGCAAATTCATCTTAACTACAGATGCTTACTCAGTAAACATACCAAAATGTAATGTTGCTTCACTGTAATAGAATACAATCAAACCTGTATAAGCAGACATCTCTATTAAGTAACCACTTGTCTTTAGCAGCCACATTTGTTATTTCCCATTTATATGCTTTTAGAGCAAATTAACCTGCATTTAACAACAACCTGTCTTAAAATAACATTTTTGCTCCTTCCCTCGACTGGCTGCTTAAGACAGGTTTGACTGTAATGGCATTTTCAATAACTTTGTAAAGACTTAAGTTGAAACAAGATACAAGTTTTTTAAAGTTACATATATGTTTATTAACAGAACTTGCCCAAAACTCCCAAAGTGCGGTGTATTACAGCAAGATGGAATGCAATTAACACTTTTGATGGACTAAAACGATTTACTGGGACAACGTTACAAGAACTAAGCTTACAAGGAAATCCAGTGTCTTTTACCCTTAACTACAGACAGACGTAAGTTACCGTCACTGTTTTTGTTCTCCATACCTGTAGACATTGCAAGTTATTTTCCTCTGTACATGTACCTGCAGACAAATGTACATGTAAGCCATTGCCCGACACAATGGCAGACAAATGTACATGTTAGCCATTGCCCGCCACATTGGACAAATGTTTGCTGTTGTCCTCAAATTTTTCGGACCAGTATAATTCAATTAGTTTATACGGATCTATTTTAACCCAATTGAAAATAAAACTCAAAGCTTACATTACGTGAACTGCTTTTGAGTCGGCTTCCTGGTTAAGAACCAGTACTGAGTATTGTTATTTGAGAGACATTGGGCCAAGCTGGATATCAAACTACAACCTTTGGCGTGAGTGGCCAACACGATATCAACTACACTGTAATCACCCCATTTTGCTTATAAATCAATTGTCCTCTATACATGTAGACAAATGAAAATTATTCTTATCCACACCTGTAAACAGATGTACATGTATGTCATTTTCCTCATTACCTGCCGAAAAATGTAAGTCATTATCCTCTATACCTGCAGACAAAGTTTGATCTACATCAGTATCTACTGCACCTTCCAGTAGCACGGGCAGTGACTTACATCTCATTCATCTTATGTTAAAACAGGTGTTTTGTAATGTGATCAACTAAAATTAGTATCTGCTGTGAAATACTGACTATAATAACACGGCTTCTGTTTCACCAACTTAGATACTTAAAAACTAAGAAAAAAGTCATGTATCATGGTTTGAGACTGGTTCAAGTAAAACTACATAAGGTTTTATTGACAGTAATTATTTAATAGATAATTAACCAGTCAAAGATGAATTATTTAAGTAAAATGTTGGTGAACCTGAAGCAGGTTAGTAAATTTATGAGTATCAATTTTTAAACATTTTTATATTACCTTCAGAGTGAAACAAGTTCTTACAATTTAGACAAATCATGCTCGAGGAAGTCCTGGGTAGAACCAGTACTAAGCACATGTGGATAAAATGTCATCCTCAGGGTCAAGCTGTGACAGAGGATCCTGATTCTGGGTCAGATGAAGAAGCACATGGTCCAGTGGCAGAGCATCAGACCTAGAAGTGGGGGTTCGATCCTTCGCAACATCTGTATACGGTGTCTTTGAGCAGGACACTTTATCTGCATAATAACGCTTAGTACTGTTTCTATCAGGAAGACTTGAACTATATTAGAACTTGTTTTACAATCAAGGTAAAACAAATAAGTTTAAAAAAATTAAAAAAATGTTGATTTCATTTTGTATCATTTCCAGCGTGTTTGCCACCTTGCCTCAGCTCAGACTATTAGATGGAATACCGCATCTACCCAACGATGATATCTTCGAGACTGTCACCATGGAAAACAACCAATCAAGCTGCATCCTTTTATAATGATGTCAGTTTTGTTTTAAGCTTCTACACAACCTGGGCCCCGAAGTTATAAAACTTTGTTCTATTCTCAACTCAAACTTCATGCTGAACTCAAATACAAATTGACTTATTGTAACAAAACAAATGGAAATATATGTAATTGACTCATTATAACAAAATATTAAATAGAAATACCTGTAATTGACTCATTATAACAAAATAAATGGAAATACCTGTAATTGACTCATTATAACAAAATATTAAATGGAAATACCTGTAATTGACTCATTATAACAAAATATTAAATGGAAATACCTGTAATTGACTCATTATAACAAAATATTAAATGGAAATACCTGTAATTGACTCATTATAACAAAATAAATGGAAATACCTGTAATTGACTCATTATAACAAAATAAATGGAAATACCTGTATGTATAGTCAAATTCGAGGTTGAGTCAAGTGTTTGTGCTTTAATTTATGTTTATATACAGACCCTGAAAATTGTGGGTTGAGCAAGAAAAAAGTTGTTTGACATCCAGGACAGTATCATTTGATTGATTGTAATTGATTAAATAAGCAACATTAATATCAAATAAAAAAAATAAAGAATATTTAAACTATTGAGATGAAAATTGGTAGCATTTAAACAGTTATATAGTTTGCCAATTGTCACTCCACAAATATGTCAGTTTTGACCTCATATTTCCCAAACAACAATTTTTTATGCATTCCTCATTCAACAATTTATTTGATTTCTTAAGCTGGGTTCGATTAGCTCAGTCTTTAGCGTGTCTGACTATCAATCCAGGGTCATGCGTTCGAATCCCCGCCTGGCCACAATCTCTATGATGGTTGATATACGACATTGCATCTCATTATCATTGGTCTCTCACCGCTGATCCAAAGTGGAAAGTAATCAGCTACTTGCGGGGATGGGGTATGCTCAGGTTCTGGTTAACCTTCCAGGATCCTAGGAAACAATGGTTAGGTTAACTGATTGTCTGTTAGCCTCCGATGGCATAATAATGACATTAATCAATTGATTTCTTAACTCTGGCTTTTGTTACTTAAATACTTAAAAATAGTAACCAAGTTTTGACTGGTTATTTATCTACTATATATTAATCAATATCAATGAAACAATATGTAATTTTACTGAAACTAGTCTTAAGTCATATCTGGCTGATTTTCTTAGATTTAAGTTTTTAAGTAGATGTTAGTGAAAAAGGAGCTAGACTTCTCTTTTACCAACATAAGTTTTACTTAAATTCTTAAAAATGTACCCTAATTTTGACTAGTTATTATTATTATTATATAAACAATATCAGTGAAGCCATATGCAGTTTTACTGTAACCAGTCTAAAATCATTATCACCTGGCTGCTTTTCTTAGATTTAAGGTTTTATGTATTTAAGCAGAATTATACAATTAAACTGAAATAATTATGTTGGTGTAACAGGCACATGTTGATTTCGAGGTTGTTAAACTTTATATCATTATAAGCAGTGGCTGGTACACTCTTATAATTAATTATGTACTTGTGTACGTGTATTTTGCATATAAGTTATCAGAGTATATTTTGCATAATATTTATCAATATTTCTCTCCGAGATAAACTTATATTCATGTCTGGTATTTTTGTAAGTTTGTTGTCTGCATATTGCATTCAGTAACACTACATGTATATTCTATATATTAAAGTACATAATATTGATCAATAATTTTTTATTTTCTTGTATTATTATTATTTATTTTCATAAATATTTATATTAACTTGTAGAAGACTTGTCACACTTTTTGTATGTAAATATAGCTTATTGTTCAGGGCATAACATTCCCACCATGATCATTTAGTATGTATAAGATTTTTTTTCAACAGTATTTCAGTTATATGTAGTTAATGGCAGTCAGTGCACCTAATCATCCTTTCTACGATCCATTTAACCATTATTAGACATCTTATCTCTGCCAGTCACTAACCTTCCCTCACCTTTTTAGAAGTGGAAGACCACGTTATAACAACTCAATCTCGACATATTTTTTTCCAGCTGTGCAGACCATGAACTTATTTGTCAGTTGCACATACCATAAACAGTAGCAATTGACACAAGAACATTTACTTGTGGTTACAACTTTTAATTAATTCATGTCAATAAACACAAGTAACGACCCTGAACAATATGTAAGTCTATATGCAGCACTATTATAATCATTTTAACAATTCTAGCTAGCTAATATGAGCATACCTGATGGGGAGCTTTTTTGATTGCCGGTATATTAGTTACATGTCCTCAGTAACACCTGCAATTTTTATTTAATTCTCACCAAACTTACATAGTAGTGGTATAACCATTATATCTCGGACAAATTCTTTAACTGTCCAAATGGAATTTACGTAGCGTTATAGCGCCCTTAAATAGCCAAAAGACTCCTTATTTGATGGTGTGTACACTCTAGCACCCACATTTTTCATTTCGTCTTCACCCAATTTACACAGTAGTTATATAATTATAATATCTTGGACAGTGTGGTGAACTGGCATAATTGGTTGATTAATTTAAGAGTTATGGCCCTTAAATCATCAAATATTGAGTTATAACATGGTGTTCACTCTAGCACCTGCATTTCTCATTGGATCCTGACCAAATTTACACAATAATTGTATAATCGTAATATCTTGGAAAGTTTTTGAATGACAAAATCAAATAATTATTGTCAAGAGTTATGGCTCTTTAATCATCAATAAGTGCATTATTTGACCTTACTTTTATTTTATTGATAAAACCAGTCTCATCAATTTGGAACAAAATTAATGTGCTTGTCCTAGATAAGTGTCTGTTTTGAGAAACGTGGTACTCTATTAAATGGTGGAATGTCATAAGACCATAATAAATTAATTGCTAGATTATCATCCCTGCTCACCCCCTAATTTTCATATTAACCCGACCATTTTTATTTTCATAAAAACACACACAAAAAAAAAAAAATAAAAAAAAAAAAAGAATAAAATCCTCCCCCCACTCTTTCCCTTTTTTAAGACAAAAATTGATGATAATCTAGCAATTAATTTATAATGGCCTAATGTATTGACTTGTTAATTTTATGTTATTTATACAACTTGTCATGTTTATACAATTGTGATCATATTTGTTCATTTAACGTAAAACTTATTGTGAATTTGAACATTTCATATAATATGTATATATCATTTACAAATACAGCATTCTGGAAATGCACATCTTTTTTCTTCATAACTAGATTAATCAAAATAAATGGTATTTTGTATATTTATTTATGCTATTAGTGTTGCTATTATAACTCCATAAAACAGTATATTTTGTTTTTATGCTCCCCCAATGGGGAAAGCATATAGCCGCCTTGTCCGTGTGTGTGTCCCCAAGTTCTTGTCCAGGCTATTTCTCTACAACCTCTGGTTGGAATTTTATGAAACATGCTAGGATGCATCATTACCATGTGCAGATGCGCATATTTTCTTTGTGTTCTGATTCGGTGAATTTTCACTGAGTTGTTGCCCTTTGATTCTGTCTGTGACCAAAATTCTTGTCCTCACTATTTCTCTACAATCCCATATTGGAATTTTATGAAACTTGCTATGATGCATCACTACCAAGTGGAGATGCACAAATTTGCTTTGTGTTCCAAGTCGATGATTTTTCATGGAGTTATGGCCCTTTCATTGAGTCTGTGACCAAATTATTGTCCATGCTATTTCTCCATATGGTACAGAGTCAAACACTCATCCATCGGTCCCACTGATATTTTCATGTTTAATTTATGATTACTAGCTATTACCCGTGCTGCGCACGGAGTTGAGGCAGGTGTTTGGTGGAGCATGGTTTGGTTGACTGTGGCAAAATTATTCTCAAGCAATGACCCGTGCTGCGCACGGTGTTGAGGATGTAATTTTCAGGGCCTATAAAATTATTTGGCTCTGTTTGGCAAGTGCCTATTAAGCTGTGAGCACCCCCATTTTACCGGTCACCCATTTGCGGATAAGCATACTTGGCATACTATTCAACATGCATTGTCATGCTTCCACTCGTCATTGGCACCTATTTCCGGACAGGGATTTGCACATTCAATCAAGCTTTAAAATTCTTAAAAATTGGCTCCGTTTGGTGCGGGCCTTATTAAGCTGTGAGCACACCTATTGTACCGATCACCTATTTCTGGACAGTCGTACTGATTCATGTATTTGTCATGCTTACGTTATACGTAGGCGGCACCTATTTTCGAACAGGGAATCGCACATTCAATCAAGCTTTATAAACCGCATAAACATATTGACGGTAGGGTGTAACTGTTATTGCGTTTCCCTAAATTGCGTTTCCCTAACTTTTTCCGCGTTCCCCTTACCTTAATAAGTGATGTGAACTCTATAAAAAACATGAAAAACGTCGAAAACTGTCTGATAGAAATAATGATAGCGGCTGAATGTCGAAATGCTGGCAAGCGAGGGGAGCATTCATTGCATGGTACCGGGAGCATACAGTAGCAGGCGGGAGAAGCAAGTGCACTTTCATCACGTACCACTTCTGTCCCATAAAATACAAATATTCTTCCTAACATAGCTTTATTACTTAATCCTTACGCATCATACTTTTTATCATCACAATTTTCATGTGTTATCATTCAGTTGTAGTGCAATGATTGCTCCCTTCGTTGTGTGGCAGCACATGATAGCGGCAGATTGTCGAACTACTGGATTGCATGGGGAGCATGCATTGCATGGCACCGGGAGCATACGGTAGCAGGCGGGAGAAGCAAGAACATTTTCATCAGGTTCCAGTTCTGTTCAATAAAATACAAAAATTCTTCCTAACTTAGCTTTATTAATTAATCTTTACGCATCACACTTATTATTATCACAATTTTTTTGTTGCAATGCAACGATTGCTCCCTACGTAGTGTGTTTCACCATTGACAGGTGACAGCAAATACCGATTGCTCCCTACGTAGTGTGTTTCACCATTGACAGGTGGCAGCAAATACCGGCACCCTATTGGTGTGTTTCACCATTCACAGGTGGCAGCAAATACCGGCAAGTTCCATGGCGATAGTGACTGAATCTGCGATCGTGGTGATTGAAAATCTTTCCTGAAGCTACGTTGATACATTATCCACTTTGCCACATAGCTTATCTTCTTCGCCACATTTATAAAGCCCCACATACGAAAAATTAGCACGTTCCTTCAAGCGGTTTCGGAGGAGATACGTCAATTTACAGACGGCTGCTTACAGAAATAATATATAGATTTGTTTGTTTGAATATTTGAGCACATTGATCTTCATGGTAACTGAAAACTTTCTCACTTGAATTGACGATAGAAAACAAACAACAATTAAACACAATACCATATATCAATCATCAGAGATTGTGGCTGGGCTTGGATGCATACTTGCTGCCACAGGATTGATAGTTGGATGCACTACCGACTGAGCTAACTGGGCCTGCCTAGCTTATGACCACATAGTTTGTGTTTATATCTATATGTAATTTGATATATATCTATTGTAAGCGTTACTGGTCAAAGGCCAGAAGGGCTTATGTCATGGTAGTTTTTTTATTGTTCATCCGGAGTGTCGTTTTTTTTAACTTTCTGTATCTCCTTTATTTTTTTATCATGTCAATGCATTCATTTCTGACGATAAACTACCTGCCTGATAAACAGGTTTATCCTGTCAATGCAGGTCATCAGGCAAATGATGTCAATATGTGTAATTATACATTGTGAATCTTTACAGGATGTAACAAAAGCTTGATGCTGATCTTAAATTTCATAAAAAAGATGAATAAAAAATATTGACATGATAAAGAGAATACCATGTTAGTGTGTAATTTTATCAACTTTATCAGGTTCTGCACGAAAAACAAGAGGCCCATGAGGGCCTGAGGACGCTCTACTGACTCATAGTGGCCATAGCACTTTTTGAAATTCTACTATGCAATAGAAACATCGGCAATCTTGAATTTTAGATAGAAAAAATAAATCTTTTGTAAAGTCTCCTATGCAATAGAAACATCTATATGTGAAGTTTCAGTTTAATTGGCATATTGGTTTCAAAATAAATGAAAAAAAAAGAGAATTTTCTGTTTTCCCACAGTATCCCTATGTCAAATTCTAAGTCACCTTACAGGGCCCCTATATATTTTAGCCCCTAAATTCTTATCTGCAATCAAACCCCTACACTTAGGGATAATTTATATCAAATATGTACAAATATGACATACCGGTTCTTAAGAAAACAATTTTACTAATTTCCAAATTGTACCTTTTTTGGGCCCCTCCTGACCCCTTAAGACATAGATACCCAGTCATTTTTACAAATCTTAACCTCCTTCACCTAATAATGCTTTAGTGAAAATATAGGCAAAATCATTTCCATTTAAAAAAAAAATAATATTATATTATATTGACATGTGTCCCCTAATTGAACTCTCGGGGCAGGGTCATTTTTAACCCTAGGGACACCATTTGAACAGATCTAACAGAACTATAGTTGGTCATCATTACTACATAAACATTTTGAAAATCTTTGGGCCGTTCATGAGAAGAAGATTTTTTTAAGTTTTGGACTTTTTTTAGTAATGGTGGCCATCTTAAATTTCAGATCGAAAAAAAAAATCTTCTGTATAATCTCCTATGCAATAGAAACACCCATGTGAAGTTTCAGTTTATCTGGCCTGTGGTTTCAGAACAGATGAAAGAAAAAGAGAATATTCTGTTTTCCCATAGTATCCCTATGTAAAATTCTAACTCCCCTTACAGGGCCCCTATAAATTTTAGCCCCTAAATTCTTATCTGCAATCAAACCCCTACACATAGGGATAATTTATGCAAAATATGAACAAATCTGACACACCGGTTCTTAAGAAAACGAATTTAGTAATTCCCAATTTGTATCCTTTTGGGGCCCCTCCTAACCCCTTAAGACAGTGGAACCCAGTCATTTTTACAAATATGAACCTCCTTCACCAAACAATGCTTCTGTGAAGATATAGGCAAAATCATTTCCATTTTAAAAAAAATATATAAAAAAATATTATAATGACATGTGTCCCCTAATTGAACCCTCGGGGCGGGGTCATATTTAACCCTAGGGACACCATTTGAACAAATCTAACAAAACTATAGCTGGTCATCATTACTACATAAACATTTTGAAAATCTGTTGGGCAGTTCATGAGAAGAAGATTTTTTAAGTCTTGGACTATTTTTAGTTACGGTGGCCATCTTGAATTTCAGATCGAAAAAAAAATCTTCGGTATAACTTCCTATGCAATAGAAACACCCATGTGAAGTTTCAGTTTATCTGGCCTGTGGTTTCAGAACAGATGAAAGAAAAAGAGAATTTTCTGTTTTCCCATAGTATCCCTATGTAAAATTCTAAGTCCCCTTACAGGGCCCCTATAAATTTTAGCCCCTAAATTCTTATCTGTAATCAAACCCCTACACATAGGGATAATTTATGCAAAATATGAACAAATCTGACATACCGGTTCTTAAGAAAACGAATTTAGTAATTCCCAATTTTTACCCTTTTGGGGCCCCTCCTGACCCTTTAAGACAGTGGAACCCAGTCATTTTTACAAATCTGAACCTCCTTCACAAAACAATGCTTCTGTGAAGTTATAGGCAAAATCATTTCCATTTTTAAAAAAAAAAATAAAAAAATATTATAATTACATGTGTCCCCTAATTGAACCCTTTGGGCAGGGTCATTTTTAACCCTAGGGACACCATTTGAACAAATCTAACAAAACTATAGTTAGTCATCATTACTACATAAACATTTTGAAAATCTGTTAGGCCGTTCATGAGAAGAAGAGTTTTTAAGTTTTTGACTATTTTTAGTAATGGCGGCCATCTTGAATTTCAGATCGAAAAAAAAAATCTTCTGTATAGTCTCCTATGCAATAGAAATACCCATGTGAAGTTTCAGTTTAATTGGCCTAGTAGTTTCAGGGAAAGTGCTGCTAACAGACGACAGACGACAGACAACGCTCCATCGCATAAGCACTTCTGGCCTTTGGCCAGTAGAGCTAAAAATAAAAAAATATTATGACATGTGTCCCCTAATTGAACCCTTTGGGCGGGGTCATATTTAACCCTAGGGACACAATTTGAACAAATCTAACAAAACTATAGTTGGTCATCATTACTACATATACATTTTGAAAATCTGTTGGGCCGTTCATGAGAAGAAGATTTTTTAAGTCTTGGACTATTTTTAGTAACAGCGGCCATCTTGAATTTCGGATCGAATAAAAACAAACTTCTGTATAGTCTCCTATGCAATAGAAACACTCATGTGAAGTTTCAGTTTAATTGGCCTAGTAGTTTCAGAGAAAGTGCTGCTAAGAGACGACAGACGTCAGACGACGGACGACAGACACGCGCAATCGCATAAGCACTTCTGGCCTTTGGCAAGTAAAGCAAAAAAAAATGACTTGGCAGAGATCGCCTTGTTTTTGTTCTAAACCTCACCTGATAAAGTTGATAATATGACACTAACATGGTCTACATCAAATCCTGACTAAACTTGTTCGGGTAGCTTATGGAAACCCAAATGACTTGGCAGAGATCGTCTTGTTTTTTTTTCTAAACCTCACCTGATAGAGTTGATAATATCAGACACTAACATGGTCTACATCCAATCCTGACTAAACTTGTTCAGGTCGCTTATGGAAACCCATAAGAGTTCTTGTACCTGCCAGATTGGATGTGACACAACATAGCTGTTGGCTTACTGATAAATGCCGATTGTTGCCTTGTTATGCTGTATCATATTTAGTTCTGATATTATCTATACAAAACTAGATATTAAATTTTAAAAAGCTTTTATTTTTCTGATTTTTACTTTGAAACACGTACATGGCAGTGTATATATAGCTCTACAAATGCAGACAGAGGCTTAACTACAGACAGGTCAAAATATAACTATGTGGACAGTCAGTGCAGCCCGATTCATGTTATTTGCCAGAATATTGCACTGAATTTGCCTAGTATGCCCCTTCTTCAAATAACCACTGACACCAAATATATGTTTATGACCTTAATTTTATTAGAAGAATAATAAATATTTAAACATTAAATATTAACATATTTTATTGGTTGTCTTAGAAAATTATAATCATATACAACAGTTACTGTACAAAATATATCAAAATAAACATAACATTATAAAAAGATATGTTACCTTTGAGATCAAAGTATATGAAAGTGAATGCATGTTTACGACCTTAATTTTATTAGAAGAATAATAAATTTTTTAATACGAAGTATTAACACATTTTATTGGTTATCTTAGAAAATTATAATCATATACAACAGTTACTGTACAATATATTTCAAAATAAACAAAACATTATAAAAAGATATGTTACCTTTGAGATCAAAGTATATGAAAGTAAATGCATGTGTATTGCACACAATTTTAAACTTAACAAAAACATTTTTAAGGCACACAACTATTTTGATAATTTTGAAAGAATAACTGGTGTTTTACAGCATACCAACACATTGTAGGTTATTCGACGCCAACAGGAAGGAAGATTCCCGGTTCACTCCACATGTACAAAAACAACAAATCAACGTGCAGATTAAAAAGAAAATACATCAACAAATGAATATGCAGAATGAACCTAGAACCTTGATACCTGCAAAACTGCAGAGTTTCAGCAAATTCTATCATATTACTCAAATTGTCGCTTCCTACAACAAGCATCAGCCAAAGTGATCCTATTCTTGCCATCACTCATATGGCTCCCTGGAACCACACCGGGGTTAGTAATTTAACCACAATAGTGAACATGATAAAAAATGATAAAATGAACACATCACCCATTTGGAGTTTTCTAATTCAACAATATGTAACCAACATGATAGATCAATTAAATCGTGCAACATTTTTTACTACATTACAACATACTTGGGAATGGGTCAGAATAACGGCCCCAAAAATGGGCAATTGACAGCTTTGGTGGTAAATGCTAGTACTAGCTGGACGACAGCACCTTAAGACCACATCTTAAGATGATTAAAATAATTCTTAAAATAGATGAGAAAAAAAATAGTTTTCCCACAGTATTCCTAAGTAAAAAGTCCCCTTACTGAGCACTTATGAACCTTATCTACATTATTTGAACAAACTTGAATCACCATTTCATATGGATCATTTAAAAAATGAAGAAATAAATTTGTCTGTTCCCAAGGTTCACAATTTTATCCCTTTTTGGCCCCCCTACTGGCCCCTTATTGATATTAAATCCTTTTAAATGACCCAACCTCATCTAAACAAGGCCCCATATTTCAAGGCAATTAAAATAATTCATTATATGTATATAGATGTGAAAGAGATTTTCCTATAGTATCCATTGCAAAAATCAAAGTCTTGTTACTCGACACCAGTGCTTTAACTAATCCCTTTATTTGAACACACTTGAAAGTACAATTCACAGAAATCATTCATTCCAAATATGAACAACTTTTGCGGGTGGTTTCTTGAGAAAATCTTAAACTGATAAACCCCCAAGGGAGACAAATTTTCAGAGATTTTTTAAATTTTCAAACAAAAAAATGGAAAGTCCCTGAGGCAGGGTTCACAAATCTGAAAGATAGTTCAAATCGAATTGATGGAAAATCTGTTATTTCATTTCAGAACAGAAGTCATTTGAAGCAAAACTTTATCGATGCAGGCTATTGGACAAACAGCAGACATCGCATGATTGCAATAGCTCGTCTGTGCAAAGGTGTCCATCAATGCCTTATTTATTCTCAGTAGTTTATAATTGCCATCATATTTTAAAGACAGTCAAATCTGTCTTAAGCAGCCATTCATGGGAAGTAACAAAAGTGGCCTATTAGGACAGGTTGTTGTTTGATGCAGGTTAATTTGCTCTGGAAGCATATAAATAGGAAATAACAAATGTGGCTGCTTAAGAAAAGCGACTGCTTAATAGAGGTAATGGTTATACAGGTGTTACTGTATAAAACAATCTCAACAATCAATTAAGCCCCAAAGACAATCATAAAGGTTTGACTGTATCGCTTTACCCCGGGCCTTTGCAGTCAGTGATAAAAAAGTGTGAACCATAGTGTATTCATGTACAGTCAAACCTGCCTTAAGCAGCCAGTCAAGGGAAGCAGCCAAATTAGTCTTTTAAGACAAGTTGTTGATTAATGCAGGTTAATTTGCTCTGAACGCATATAAATGGGAAATAACAAATGTGGCTGCTTAAGACAAGCGACTGCTTAATAGAGGTGACCGCTTATACAGGTGTTACTGTATAAAACAATCTCACCAATCAATTAAGCCCCAAAGACAATCATATTTTCAGTTCCATTCCAACCTCATGGATCCTAATGTAACTGTCAGCAGGGAGGATAGTATTATTCTTGTAAGGGTGTTTTATTGCCGAGGTCAATATTATTTTTAAAAGGTTGACATTTTCAATAGCATGCTGACAGGTATGATATTTATATATTATAATTATATATTTATTAATTCATATATATTACACTCACACAACCTTTAAACAAGTAGGGAAAAGGGAAAACAATATTTTGAACATATACATACAAATGGTTTAGTATCTTTTAGTGGAGAAATGTCTTGGAATGGATCTGAACAGAATCCCAATCCTTTCGCAAGAAACTGGCAAACATGCTGACAAACAGATAGGCATGAATTCACACATCATCATTTGGAGAGCTAACTTTAAAGTTAATTTTCTCTGTGAAAGCACCTCGGCTTACTCTGACTCCGAACTCATTAGGAGGATGTAATTTTTATAACTCGGTGTGGTTGTGTGATCTTTGATAGTCTGAGGCTGCAAAACTTGGCTTTTCGTATCCCAATTTTGAAGTATTCTGGACAGCTCCTGGCATGTAAAATGCTGAAATGAGAACATTTAGGGAGGTTATCACCATCACCATAGCTAAAGCTATGAAATTTAGAAGTTTTCTTTTCCTAACATTCTGGCGATCCTTTTCTTTCACCTGCGTCTTAAAAAAGTCAGACATGATCAGCAGAACTCCTGACATTATTTGCAATACCACAGATAAGGTTATTAACCGAATAAGAAGGTCATGGAAATCATGGTCTGGATTTGACATGATTGCTCGGAGCTGAGTGGCATTACTGGTCAGAAGGGATACGTCCATCAAGCCATGAGCAAATGTTTTTGTTGTGATGGATTTCTTCTCTTTTTGTTCCTTTTTAGGGCCATATGTCCTATTGGCTTCTTTGAAACAGTCCTAAAAATAAAGAAAGAAAAATGTTTCATTACAACATGTATGTTTGGTATTTAAGGTATTTTGCAGCATTCCTATCAGATTTTTGTACATCTGGCAAAATCTATACAAAGTCTCAGCTTTCGTTTCAGCATATTTTTTTCATATAGAACCACAGTTTCTCGCTTACAGTGACCTCTGGTGGCACATATTTTTCGGCCCTTTTTTGCTGGTTTTTTTTTACTTGTAAAATAATCAATATTAATTCAAAATTGTTCACTATAATATTATTAAATTACTTATTTTATTGCCTGTGATAAGATTATACCAGTTTTCTTTCATGCAGATAAAATACAATTTGCATTACCTTTACATCTAATCATTATGCCAAGGTTGATTAAAAAGTGTGTTAATTTTTATTATTTGGTTTAAGCATATTTATTCAATTTTACATTATAAGTAGAAATTAATAAAGATTCAAAAATGGATTAGAATGGAAGATATAACCTATTTGGTTCTTTTCCGTGTTCTTACTACCTCCTTCATCTGCACTACAAAGTTGTGCCACTTCTTTACCCTGGTAACATAATTCTTGCACATAAAAAAATCCTATGTAACTTGGTTTAAATATTTTTAAAATTGATCATCAAGGCTGTGATTTCTTGCTGCAGATGAATAAAACAAGAATTTCATTGTGCAAACAAAAAAATTTTAATTTGTATTTCTTAGATGAATGGAAGTTACGATATTTGAAAACGAGATTAAGCAAGATTTTGCGTGAATACACGAGTGTTCATAACATCTAAATCAGCTTTTTCTTCCCTATTATAAGTCCTTGCCACAAGTAACTCATGAATAATTGTTCATTAATGGTATGTAACAGTTGAATAATGGGTTTTAACTTTAACACCATTTTCAACACATTTCAGGTTATATAAGGCATATCCACTTTTATTGGTGGAGGAAGACCTCAATCCGAGTCAGACTGAGTAGACCTACTGTCCTTCTGCAAGTAACTGGAAACTTTCTCACATAAAGTTTTTGGAGTGAGCGGGACTCAAACCTACGACCTTAGTGGTGAGAGGTTAGTGATCTTGAGACGGCGCCTAAGACCACTTGGCTATGGAGGACCCAAATAGTTGAATAAACTATATAATAATGTTTATTGCACTATTTCTTCATCTCTGAAAGTGTTTGAAGCATGCATCATATAAGGTGTTTAGGCCATCTTTAAAAAAAATATTTGTTTGCTGTGCTCCGACCCAGTATATTTCATGTGGGTAGATAGCTAGCTCTTTTTTTTAACAGATTTTGATTTTGCATCTCATTTTAAAGAAAAATGGACAATAAATCTGAAAAAAAAAATTCAATGTCAGTAAAAAAGTTTGGCTAGCTGCAATTTTGTGGGAGTAGGCAGGAGCACAGCAAACATTCTTCTTTTAAGGACGGCCTTATGTTAGAGGTCATCTAATTCTAAATCTTGACCATTAGTGATTACTATAATAGATTTTAATATAAATATGCCATACCTGGTAGTGAAAATTATTCTTTAAAAAATGAATATCATGATCTTACCTGTTCTGTAAACTGTGAATTGTGATGTACATTTGCTCGGTTTGATGAGTTTTGTCCCTGCTCAAGCCCCGAGTATGTATCACAAGGTCTATTAAGCATTGTTTGTCCTGGGAAGAATCCATCTTGTCTATTTTGATGAAAATGTCTCAAGGTCTTCATTTGCAAATAAGAATGGTCATTCGGTTCTAATTCAGACATATTGTGATTTGATTGTCCATTAAACCGAACTTGTCTTTCAATGTTTTCACAACTAAACAGATTATCTGGTACCTGGGAATCAGATTCATTATGTTTCCTATTCAGGTTAACAAAGTTTTTATTTGAATCTGGGTTTTTATCTGGTGCTTTTATTCTGTCAAAACCAGCTGGCCTAGATGGTAAGTTTGGTGTTGATGTGAAGGCGAAGCGAACATCTTCACAAGATCTGGATCTGGGTTTGACTGACAATGGATGTGTAATGACCGGGTCATGATCCTGCAAAGAAACACCTTTTTGTTCTGTTTGTTGGCCAGCCATCATTTCAACCTGGGGAATAAGAAAATATTATATAAATTTGGCCAAAATAAAAACCAACCTGCCATAGGTTTACTTTGCTACCAAAACTAGTAAATTCAGACAAAAGTTATTGAAGAAATACTAAAGGTACCATTCAAAATTCTAGTTGTGTATATCAAATCAATCTCTGTAATCAAGTCACCGGTTTCACTAGAAATCTGCTCCGTTTTAGCATGTTTTTAATACACTAAATGTATATCTCTTCTTTTATACTTTTATCATTTTCATTCTTGGCAACAGTCTCTGTGATGATTGATATACGACATTGTGTCTCATTATCATTCCTCTCACTGCTGATTCAAGTGGGGAAGTTATCAGTTACTTGCGGAGATGGGGTGTGCTCAAGTACTGGTTCAACTTTCAAGATCCCAGGTAACAGTGGTCTAAGATTAACTAATTGTCTGGTAGCCTTCAATGGCATAAAAATGACACTAATATTCAATCATTCTTTTAAGTTAACATGTGTCAAAGTCTATGTCCCCAACAGGGGTTGGACAATTAGCAAGATAACTAAGACATATCTTTATCAGACATTTCTAGGATAATTGTATAAACTTTAAATACATATTATTCTTTACTATCAGTTCAAAGTAATTCCCCAACATCTTAAAACGATACCTACCGAACAAATCTAGAAATTTTTGCTACAGTATGTATTACACTGTTAATATCAGCAAGGACTTATATAGAAGGATAGAAAACTTTCATCTCACTAGTAAATGTTTATAAAATAGCATGCAAAGAATTAATAATTTAACCAATTAATAATTCAAATTTCACAGGCAACTGATTTCTTTTACATAAAATGTAAGGTGTATGTAACCTTAGATGTTTTATACTGTTTTAAACACGCAAAATGATCTTGAATTTAAAATACAATGTATTGCCATTTGGAGTAAAATTAGCATGTACTTTCCTTGATTTTTAGTTGCATTATACAAATTTTGTAATCATAAATACTTCAACAATTTTAAACACAATTTGATGGAAATGTTCTCATTTTGAGAAGTCAATTGTGCAAAGAAAGATTTTTGATTTGTATTTCTGAGATGAAAGGAAGTAAGATGTTTGAAAATGAGATTTCATGAGAATTTGAGTGAATACACAAGTGAATACACAAGTGAATACACAAGTGTTCATAACATCTCAATCAGTTAAATTTCCTTCTCTATATTTCAAGCCCTAAATATCAGTGATTGAAAAGCATGATTTTGTATGGACCATTTTATTGTTGTTAAACAGATTTGTATTTTTTCAATAGATCATTTCTTTACAATTATTTTAATATTGTCCCAAGGACATTGTTTTTAATATAAAAATCGGACTAGGGTCCATGTCCATTTGCTTATGTTTTTTAAAAGTGTTACAAGACACAACATTTTATTTATAGTTCGTGACAAGCGAGGTTGTATAGTGCATGTTTGAACATACATGAATCCTACAATTACAATGAAGAAGAAGATATTTATTAAGTGCAAAAAATCATGTTTGATTTTTTTATTTTTTTAAAATCAAAAATTATATTCAAAACAATACTAAAGTAGCAAATGAATTCACTACAACTTTGGTAAACTAATGAAAATAGGCATTGATCACATTTTAAGCGTAAAATTGTAAAATTTACATTATTGAGATAACAGTACCACAACACCACAATAATATACAAGCATGCCAAAATACTAAAACACAAAGTGACAGAAGAAGGACTCCAGGCCTATAACTCCAAACCTTTCTGGAAATATGTAAAATCCAAAAAACAAGACAACATCGGCATAGCACCACTGAAACAAAAAGGAAATATAATTACTGACGCCTGAGCAAAAGCTGACATCCTAGTAAAACTGTTCCAGTCTGTCTTTACCTGAGAAAATGACCCCTCAAAGCCAACAGTCAACACTAAGAAAAAACTACCAACCATTCATCATCTCCACATCAGTACTAAAGGAGTCCAAAAACAACTTGAAAACCTCAACACTGCAAAGGCAATTGACCCAGACTGCATCCCTAACACATCCTAAAGACATGCGCCAAAAACTATCCCCCGGCGTACATGACATCTACCAACACTCTATAGATACAGGCAAACTTCCATCTGATTGGGGTATTGCTTTCATCTCCCTAGTCTTCAAGAAAGGCGATAGACACCTTGCAGAGAACTACCATCCAGTCTCACTCATCTCTGTACCATGCAAAATCCTAGAACATATCATCTGTAGCCATATCATGAAATACTTCAACCTCTACAAATACTTACTAACCTAAACCATGGATTTCGATCTGGCTCCTCAGCTGCATCCCAACTACTAGTAACCCTTCACGACCATCTCAAATCCTTTGATAAGAAACAACAAGTAGATGTGACTATACTCAACTTCAGTAAAGCATTCGACACTGTCCCCCACAACAAACTTCTTATCAAACTAGACTGCTACGGCATCTGGGGTGAACTTAATGACTGGCTCTCATCTTTCTTAAAAGAACAGATGATGGACGTTGTCTGCGAAGGTGAGCATTCAAGGAGCGTCAGGGTAGAGTCCGGTGTTCCACAAGGCACAGTGTTGGGCCCACTTCTCTTCCTGTGCCACATCAATGACCTTCCAGAGTGGGTAACTTCCCAAGTATGTCTCTTTGCCGAAGATTGTCTCTTATACCGAAGCATCTGATCAGCCAATAGGGACGGGAATTAATTATATTGCAGTTCTGTGTTGTAACATGGTTCAAAATTGAGTGTACCCTATGTAACAAAGTATATACCTTGTGAAAACATTTGTATTTTTCGAACATATCTAAAAATTATACAAGATATTCACACCGTGTAACCAGAAATAACTAGGCAAAGCAAATGTTGGACTCGTAAAGGAAAGTAAAATATTAATTTCATAGGCAAAACACGACCTATCTGTTGTTATTACATGATGTATATGTTTAGAATATTATTTTCTACGTACGCTATAACTTTATTTCATTGAAATCGGCCATGGATCATCGATTCAGTGATTTTGGTATTTTTGAAGTGTCCTACCTTTCCATTATTTACTATATATAGCTATCCAAAAGCTATATAGTAAGATAGGGCCTGTGCCCTTGTTATATACCAGTACTGGGATCTTCTACGTATTATACAGATAAAAGCCGCTGGTTAGATATATTGCTGCTACATCCGGGACCTCATTGCATCACGTTTCCTAAAACATTTTATAAGCTATTATAACATTGGCTTAACTATAAATAAATTGAATAAATCTGTCCAATCGGAACTGTTCTTTTACCTAAACGTTCGCCCTCAAGTGTTTCGTACGTAGTCGGTTCGTCTGACATCATTATTTCAAATGGATGACCTAAGCGGTTTTAAAATTGTAATCTTTTTTTTTTACACAAATGCATTGTAACAATACATTCAATCATTTAATCAGTTCATTAAAACACACACACAAAAAAAACACCCAGCGTCTTACATTCTCTTTATAAATTAAAAATGTAAAACTAAAAAAACACCTACATATAACCAGACCCGGATAAACAAAGGTAACTAAGTCAATGGTAATAGAAAGAGGCGTGTAAATAAGTCACTTATTAGACTATAATTTTTAGCCAAATTTAATAAGGTATGAGTGGACATTTGTTTATTATTTTGAAATCCGACGTTGTTAATTGTCTCAATGGTGACGAGAAAAAAAATCGCCAAAATGCTCTGACATCTTTTAGTATTACAGGCATCAGTGAATTAATTACGTAACGTAATCGTTACCTGTAATCGTACCTACAGATTTCAGTGTTCCATATTTAACTATTTAATGGTGTGTGTGTTTTTCATGTTGCATTTTGATTTGTTGTTTTTGTACATGGATAATCAGACTGAACTCTTCATTCATGTGGTGATCATGTAATATTTTATTGTTGGTATGTCGTAAAACCCTCATTCATTATGCATGCATCCATCCATCACGCCCAACCACCCATATATCCAGCCAGCGAACCGGCCAACCAGCCATTCGGTTAGTTGTGTTTTTATTGTTTTTATAATAATTTAATTTTATCAAAATTAATTGTTATTATCAATGTTTTTTTTTATCAATGTTATTATTATTTTATTATTATAAATATTTATTACTTCTGTACCCTTCTGACTTGAAATGTATTTATTAATTTGCAAATTCAAAATGAAATTAAAACAAACTGCTAGTTATACTTTGGAAGATTAAAAATTCAAAAATGTACTATCTCTATTACTTAATTACCCGCAAGGGCTTGTCCCTGTTCTATTCCTAATTACGCTTGTCGCCGAGGGCCTTTTAAATCAAATCCCTTTATAAACTTCGCCATATATATATGCGCAATTTAATTTATTCTATGACCTCACAATACGATTCTATTATAGATAAAACATAGAAAACGTGGCGTAAGTATATTTGTCTAATAACGGCGAACTCATTCATGTGTCTGCAGAAGGACACATGGGAACAGTCATCTCAATATTAAGGTAGATATATTTCGTTTATTTTGTCTCTCTCTCTCCCTCCCTCTCTCTCTCTCTCTCTCTCTCTCTCTCTCTCTCTCTCTCTCTCTCTCTCTCTCTCTCTCTCTCTATATATATATATATAATTATATCCTTTTGTCTATCTACCTGCCTGCCCGCACGTCTGTCTGTCTGTCTGTCCGTACGTGGGAATATTTGGGATTTAGGAGCTAACAATTGGAGGAAGAAATTGATATCAATATAAATTATTGTCTATTAAAACTTCAGTTTTGGGGCTATTCTGTTTTATTCAGTTTATGAGATATAAACTGGTACCTATTTGCGTTGCAAGAGGCTCCTAATGCCAAAATATTCGATCGTCCGTCGTCAGAGTGATATGAAACGTGTTCATTTCCTGACATATCAGAGTATTTTCATGTTTAATGCCTCGATTTTACTCGAGCATCCCGCGCCGACATTTTCATTATGCATTATATTCATTTTTGTCGACTTTGTTCTTATAAGCGGGTTTACAGTCACTTTGGCAGCTTATTTCGACATTGTTAAATAAAATGCCCGGGTCACCTGACCTGAAAATCGGTATATATGTGCTCTGTGAACTTCAAAACACAGACACAATCTCTACATTACAGCCTAAAATTTGGTGGTCAAAACTCTACACCCAAACCAATTATTGGGGTCGAAACTCTACATTCAAGCAAATTATATAGGGGTCAAAACTCACATTTAATCTAAATAAAACTTTGTCTAAACAATGGCATAAGCTCTTTGATTTCATTTAAAAAATAAAATTCACGAGTCTTATGAACATAATATTTGTTTTTGAATTTGAAGAAAAACATGGACACAACTATAAATTTCAAATGTTTTTTTTATTAAGGAGTGAATAAGGAGTCACAAGAGACCCAAATGAAAGAAGTGAAACTGATAGTTTATTGTCTGTCAACCTCTGCACTACCAAAATATGATGAGAAAAGTAGGGCCATGTGTCACAAGAGATTTTTATTCTGTCCAGTGTGTACACTGTTGACAAAGTGAAAGTAGACTTCCGAAATCATGTATTCATAACCCAATTTTCCAAGCATATTTTTTTTTCTAAATTCACAATTCAAACATGACAATGCTTTTAAAATGTTCAAAATACATCAATTACGCCATTCAAATAAAAAGGAGCATTAACATAAGGAAATTGCATTTTAAAGAAGAAGAAACAATGATTATCTATATCCGCCATTATGCGACTACCCCATGGAAGCATTTTCTTATGGTAATCTGCCTTGAATATTGAAAGACGAAAATATAACATCTAACTAATTTCTAATTGCCTAAATATAGTAGTATTCCAAATTAAAATCAAGAAATGCACTGGTAATTGTTACATTAAAAATGAGATGAGTAACTAATTAATACTGAAATGAAATAACTTCTTTTTTATATTACAGCTGGATATAAATGTCTTGTATCTGTACCAACGTGATGAAGTCTACTTTAACAATCTGATTTAATGTGTAATAAATCGGCATGAATATATCTACGATATGAAGCCTACATTTATGATCTGTTTGAAAGTGGCATAATTCGACATACATATTTTTTGGAGTTGAAGTTAGCATTTGCAATCTATTAGTAAGTGGAATAAATGGGATTTGATACATCTACGAATTGAAATCTGCATTTGAAGGTGAAGCAATCGATACGCATACATGTACGAGTTGATATTAACACTTGCAATCGGTAGGAAAGCGTGATCAATGAACGCAGTTATGTTCTTAGTGTAATAGTAAACTGAAATGCTTACACTTTCGATTTGACAGGACCCTCATATATACAACCTGTTCTAACGCGTTCTTTTAAAATGAGACAAGTATTCACTAGAATCAAACACCAAAATAACAAATTGCTGCCCTTCGTGTTGTTGGTGACCATAACTTTCTTTGTCACTCGGCAGATATTAAGCTACATGTGTTTGGAGTCTAAAACAGAAGACCACGACGGTACAGGTCTAGTAATAACACAAATACCACCGCCTGTTAGTGTCCTTAATCCAAGCAGCGTAAAAATTATACAATGGATGGACATCAAACACGACGGTACAGGACTTCGCAACAGTATCAAGAACGCGGACTTTAGAAAATGCGAAATTGGTGCACAAAACTGCAAAATTCACCCTTTTTATCTCGTGACCGATACTGACAGAGTGCAAGGACCAATAAGAGCTGACGCAGTTATCTTCCACGCGTCCCATATAATGCATTTTCGAAGACCTTTGCGACGCGATCCTTCCCAGGTGTTTGTGTTCGCAGAGCGTGAGAATTGGGTAACAAGGAGATTATATGAAAGGATTGAGACCAATCGAATAGGACATGTAACAGAATTTAAAGACGCTTTCAATTGGACCATGAGTTACACTGTGGATTCGGATATCTATTTTCCATATGGAAAATTAAAACAAAGAGAGTCGTATATATCTCATAAGAATTTCGACAAAATTTATGCCAAGAAAAAACACAGCGTTGTCTGGTTGGTAAGTCATTGTGAAACGACTTCAAAAAGAGAAGATTATGTGAGAGAAATGCAGAAATACATCGACATTCACATTTACGGACGATGTGGAAATTATTCATGCCCTCGCTTCAACCGCGACAGGGAAACAGGCGAGATTGGCTGTACGGATAAAATTGTCTCGGAATACAAGTTTTATCTTTCGTTTGAAAATTCTTATCAGCGAAACTACGTTACTGAGAAACTTTTTGACTGGTTCCCTAAAGACATTGTGCAAGTTGTACGTGGTGGTGGCGGGGATTATTCTGCGTACGGGGCACCAGATGGGTCAGTCATTTACGCTGATAAATTTCCATCAGCAAAAGAACTGGCAAACTATTTGATAGAAGTTGGTTCAAGTAGACACAAGTATATAGAACATTTAAAACGAAAGGACGGTTATTATGCAGTATCGAAAGACGAGATGCAGACAAGAGGATATTGTCAATTATGTAAAATGCTCCAAGATGTCAACAAGTATAGAAAGATTTATAATCACATAGGCGCTTGGTGGGAGCTAAACACGACGTCTGTAACCACGTAATGACGATTATTTTGGTTTTAATTTTCTCCAAACCATCAATTTTGCTTCTTAATTCACTATAAACAGCAACATAATTGCAGAATTAAATGCTAAGATAAACCGAACTTTTATAATTATTTCATAATTTAAAAAATCTGAGTCAAAGACTTTAACACAATTTTAAGGTGTCCGTCCACCATGTGGAAGGTGGTAGGTTCGATCTCTGGATGCTCTTGCAAATACTATAACATACAGTGTAACTTGTGTAAGCGGTCACCTCTATTAAGCAGACACTTGTTTAAAGCAGCCACATTTGCTATTTCCCATTTCTATGTTTTCAGAGAAAATTAACCTGTATTAAGCAACAACCTGTTTTTAAAGGCCACGCTTGCTCCTTCGCTTGGCTGGCTGCTTCAGAAAGGTTTGACTGTACATTCAATTTACTCTTAAAAGGTCAATGTTGCTGCCTCCCTTGACTGGCTGCTTAAGGCAGGTTTGTCTGTACTATTTACAGACTGAAGCGGGACTATAATGATCATCAAAATAACCAGTTCAAAACGCGTGGATGAATAATAAAAACTTATATATATATATATATATATATATATATATATACATTCGAAGCTAGCGGTGATGTAGTGGATAGAGTGTTGGCCGTTCACGATATAGGTTATGTGTTCAATCCGCAGGTCGACTTGACGGACTCTACAACAGTACTCAGTACTGGTTCTACCCAGGAGGCGGTCCATGTATGTATGATATATATGAATTTAGCTTTCCTCGCAATCCAACTAAAATGACCAAGTACAAATTTGAGACTTCATGATGATATAAATAACAAGTTTGCTTGTCAGGGAGAGGGCAACCTGGGGAGAGAATGTTGGAGGGACTATGTAACATATATAGAGAAAATGACGCCTGACTATGTAATATATATAGATAAACTGACACTAGATTATGTAACATAAAAATAGAGAAACTGACACCCGACTATGTAATATATATAAAGAAACTGATGCCTGACTATGTAACATAAAAATAAAGAAACTGACCCCTGACTATGTTACATATATAGAGAAACTGACGCCTGACTATGTAACATAAAAATAGAGAAACTGACGCCTGAATATGTAATATATATAGATAAACTGACACTTGATTATGTAACATAAAAATAGAGAAACTGACGCCTGACTATGTAACATAAAAATAGAGAAACTGACGCCTGACTATGTAATATATATAGAGAAACTGACGCCTGACTATGTAATATATATAGAGAAACTGACGCCTGACTATGTAATATATATAGGGAAACTGACGCCCGACTATGTAACATATATAGAAAAGCTGACGCCTGACTATGTAACATAAAAATAGAAAAACTTACTCCTGACCATGTTACATATATAGAGAAACTGACGCCTGACTATGTAACATAAAAATAGAGAAACTGACGCCCGACTATGTAACATATACAGAGAAACTGACGCCTGACTATGTAACATATACAGGGAAACTGACGCCCGACTAAGTAACATATACAGAGAAACTGACGCCTGACCATGTAACATATATAAAGAAACTGATGCCCGACTATGTAACATATATATGGAAACTGACGCCTGACTATGTAACATATATAAAGAAACTGACGCCCGACTATGTAACATATATAGAGAAAATGACGCCTGACTATGTAACATATATAGAGCAACTGACGCCTGAATAACATATACAGAGAAATTGACGCCCGACTATGTAACATATATAGAGAAACTGACGCCCGACTATGTAATATATACAGAGAAACAGACGCCCGACTATGTAACATATACAGAGAAACTGACGCCCGACTATGTAACATATATAGAGAAACTGACGCCCGACTATGTAACATATACAGAGAAACTGACCCCTGACTATGTAACATATATAGAGAAACTGACGCCCGATTATGTAACATATATAGGGAAACTGACGCCCGACTATGTAACATATACAGACAAAACTGACGCCCGACTATGTAACATATATAGAGAAAATGGCGCCTGACTATGAAACATATACAGAGAAACTGACGCCTGACTGACATATACAGAGAAACTGACGCCTGACTATGTTACATATATAGGGAAACTGACGCCTGATTAACATATACAGAGAAACTGACGTCCGACTATGTAGCATATATAGGGAAAATGACGCCCGACTTTGTAACATACATGTATATAGGGAAACTGACGCCCGACAATGTAACATATATAGAGAAACTGACGCCCGACTATGTAGCATATATAGAGAAACTGACGCCCGACTATGTAACATATACAGAGAAACTGACGCCTGACTATGTAACATATATAGGGAAACTGACGCGCGACTTTGTAACATATACAGAGAAACTGACGCCTGACTCTGTAACATATATAATGAAACTGACGCCCGACTATGTAACATATATAAAGAAACTGATGCCCGACTATGTAACATATACAGAGAAACTGACGCCTGACTATGTAACATATATAGGGAAACTAACGCCCGACTTTGTAACATATACACAGAAACTGACGCCTGACTATGTAACATATATAGAGAAACTGACGCCCGACTATGTAACATATATAGAGAAACTGACGCCTGACTATGTAACATATACAGAGAAATTGACGCCTGACTATGTAACATATACAGAGAAACTGACGCCTGACTATGTAACATATACAGGGAAACTGACGCCTGACTATGTAACATATATAGAGAAACTGACCCCTGACTATGTAACATATATAGAGAAACTGACGCCTGATTATGTAACATATATAGTGAAACTGACGCCTTACTAACATATACAGAGAAATTGACGCCTGACTATTTAATATATAAAGGGGAAACTGACGCCTGACTATGTAACATGTATAGAGAAACTGACGCCCGACTATATTACCTATATAGAGAAACTGACGCCCGAATATGTAACATATATAGGGAAACTGACGCCCGACTATGTAACATATATAGGGAAACTTACGCCCGACTATGTAACATATATAGAGTTGTTGTATGGTGTTAAGCGTCGCTTTCAACAATTTTTCAGTCATATCGCGACAGTGTGTACTTTAGACGGTATTGTAAGCGCTGTCACACTGGAGTATCATGCCGCAGACACATGGTATGATACCCCACCCAGTTACATTATACTGACACCGGGCCGACCAGACCTAAACTCTCCTCTAAATGCTGAGCGTCAAGCGAGGAAGCTTCTAGTACCACTTCTAAAGTTTTTGGTATGACTCGGCCGGGGATTGAACCCACGACCTTCCGCAAGCGGGGCGGACGCTCTACCACTAGACCACGCCGCGGTCTACATATATAGAGAAACTGACGCTTGACTATGTAACATGTATAAACGTCACGTCAGAAGTTGAAGCTAATAAGTGTAACGTCAAAACGCCGTAAAATACGAACCCCAACCATACGTTAATTTTGATTAACTTTAAAAATAACGTGCGTAAACACTTGATTTGATGTTTTATTGTACTATATGATAAGTTTATAGCAATTCATTGAGCCGATACTATTGCAGTCATTCGCAAAAAATAACGGTAAACTTTAGCTCACGTGTCAAAGGTATGATCGATTTAAATACATTTGCGTAATCTGTAATACGTCTACATACATATAACGTACAAAGTAAAATGTATCGAGATCCTCTACAGAGTACTTTCAAAATTGATATATAGTCGTCTACATTCAAATTGAATGTTTTGATTTTTTTGTTTTCTGTAATATAAAGAATAGATGGTGCTATGGTGAGGGTTATATATTTACATTCTTTAAAACCGTATTTTCTCAAATACATGTTACGTCAGGTCGATTTAAATATTAGCGTTGTGACATTTTTAAATCAATAAACTGTTATAACTTTTTTATGCGTTGGAGATTTGCAATAAAATTACCTATTATGTGATTAAAATAAAATTGATATACGTTTAAAAGGAAATATTTTGTTTGATGAGAAACTTAGTAGTGTAATTAACAGTACACGTTTTTTACCATTTGTGACATTTTTACTAGAAATCGTATTTCCATTAAAACTTTTTAAACTTAATTTCTTTTTCAATTTTACGAAAATACTCATAAATAACTAGAAAACACGTTTTTTCAAAATGTACTTACAGGCTTGTTTTGTTGAAAGATAAATTTATGAAATTACTTTAATACTTAGCCATGTTTTTCTTCATTCCCATTTTCTCAAAACTCTCATAGTTTTATATAGTTTTATATTATAGTTTTCTATCTTTTATTTTGTTGCCGCAATCTTCTTTTTTTGAGACCATATCCATCTGTGTTAGTCTCAACGCCATACGTGTTTTCAAAACGATTAGGCTCCGTTTTCACCCTAAAATCTTTTATTAACTCGTACAAGTTGCTAATTTCTGTTACATCTCTCACCGTGTTTTTCTGTTGACGCAAAAGCGTTAACGATTTCCCTGACGTACGTGTTACACGATGATCAAATAAAAATATTACAATTACAAAGAAAAAAAAATCTTTAATTTGGTATAAAATAATTTATACAATATGATTATTCAACAATATGAACAGTCTTTTATTCCCTGCATTACCCTGAAATCGGCGTAAGCCTCAACTTCTGACGCGACGTCATAGAGAAACTGACGCCTGACTATTTAACATGTATGGAGAAACTGACGCTTGACTATGTAATATGTATAGATAAACTGACGCTTGAGTATGTTACATGTATAGAGAAACTGACCCCTGACTATGTAACATTTATAGAGAAACTGACGCCTGACTATGAACCATGTATAGAGAAACTGACGCCTGACTAGGAAACGTAACATATATAAGAAAACTGATGCCTGACTATGTAACATGTATAGATAAACTGACGCCTGACTATGTAACATACATAGGGAAACTGACGCCCGACTATGTAACATATATAGAGAAACTGAAAACTGACTATGTAACATGTATAGAGAAACTGACGCCTGACTTTGTAACATTTATAGAGAAACTGACGCCTGACTATGAACCATGTATAGAGAAACTGACGCCTGACTATGAACCATGTATAGAGAAACTGACGCCTGACTATGAACCATGTATAGAGAAACTGACGCCTGACTATGAAACGTAACATATATAGGAAAACTGACGCCTGACTATGTAACATGTATAGATAAACTGACGCCTGACTATGTAACATACATAGGGAAACTGACGCCCGACTATGTAACATATATAGAGAAACTGAAAACTGACTATGTAACATGTATAGAGAAACTGAACCTTGACTATGTAACATTTATAGAGAAACTGACGTCTGACTATGAACCATGTATAGAGAAACTGACGCCTGACTATGAAACGTTACATATATAGGAAAACTGATGCCTGACTATGTAACATGTATAGATAAACTGACGCCTGACTATGTAACATACATAGGGAAACTGACGCCCGACTATGTAACATATATAGAGAAACTGAAAACTGACTATGTAACATGTATAGAGAAACTGACGCCTGACTTTGTAACATACATAGGGAAACTGACGCCCGACTTTGTAACATATATAGAGAAACTGACGCCAGACTATGTGACAAATATAGAGAAACTGACGCGTGACTATGTAACATATAGAGAAACTGACGACTAACTATTAAACATATATAGGGAAACTGACGCCGGACTATGTAACATATGTAGAGAAACTGACGCCTGACTATGTAACATATATAAGGAAACCAATACCTGGTTATGTAACAAATATATACCCTTTTATGTGAACAGGTTAGAAAGATATGGATGTTTTCGTGAATAGGCTATTTTCAAAATATATATGCATTAATATTTGCTTTTTCAATCTGACATGGTAATTTGTATAACTAAATATATATAACTATCTTAACCGCATCATTTGGATTGCACGATTATAAAAAACACGACTACACGATTATATATACATGTATCTTGTTATCAAGCATATATTACTTGATTGTATATGGAGTTGATTTTGACATATTTATATAATGCATGTTACTATCAGAATGGAACACAAATCCATACATACGTATACGTTTTATTTTGTTACATTTGTGAAGAACTCTGTGTATTTGCTTGTGACATTGATACATTTATCTAATTATGATTATATATGTAATACATTATGTCTGGTAAATATAAATACGTCTGTATGGAAAATATAAATATATGAATCTGGTAAATAAAAGTATAAACATGTGTCTGGTAAATATGAATACATGTGTCTGGTGAATATAAATACATGTGTCTGGTGAATATGAATATAAACATATGTGTCTGGTAAATATAAATCTATGCGTATGGTGTATATACAAATGCATATTTGTTTCTGGTTAATTTACAAGAATATAATTATATATATTGTGTTACAATTATCAAACATTGTAGGTAATGCATTGACACACATAAAACTACACAAACTATGCTTTATCGCCTGAGTAAGTAAACATTTATGTCAGGTGACATACCTTAAATTTTATGTTTATGTCAATATAAATGTAAACAATTTATACACTATTTTGATTGATTGAATATTTAGCGTCATTCTTATACCATCAAGGGCTAACAGACGATCAGTTAACCTAACCACTGTTTCCTTGGATCCTGGAAAGTTAACCAATACTCGTACACACCCTATCTCCTTAAGTAACTGATAACTTTCCCACTTGAATCAGCGGTGAGAGACGAATGATAATGTGACACACTGTCGTATATCATTTATCACGAAGACTGTTGCCGGGCGGGGATTCGAACTCACGACCCTTGGATTGATAGTCAGACCCGCTAACGACTTAGCTAATCAGGCTCGGCAATTCATTTTTGGGTCAACTTCATTCACTCAGTTCACGTAATACATGGCATTTTTGAGGTCATGCAATGTTGCAAAAGTGTCATACTTCATGGTGGTGCTGTATGTATTTAATATTTAGGTTGATGTTATGGACATCAATTATTATTATCAAGGCCGTAACCAAAGTTTGATTTTACAGGAGGCACAATCCCAACTTTGCTAGGGGTGTCCGGTGGGCATGTTCCCACGAAAAACTATTTAGCTCCTGGCATGCATTTCCTACGTTTTTCTAATATTTCAGAGACATTTTAAGCCGTTCAAATCTATAACACAAACTGCATTTTATACAATTACCCATTCTGACACTATTATCTTGAATACAAATTGGCAGGAGCGTAGCTTCCTACAGTGCTTACACTTTTTCCTGAGAAATCGAAAAAATAAAAATGTCAAAAATGCAATAAAAATCGGACCCTAGGCTACTTCATTTTCCCCTTTATTAAAGTGAACACACCTTAAACCATTTCATTTATATGGTTATAAAACATTGAATTCAAGGTTAATATTAATGATAAACAGGCCCCTAAAATCATTTAGAAATATACGCCAAAAGGTATCTACAACATTCTAGCTGAAATTACTTTCCGGGGGAACATGCCGAACCCCACTACAACTGTGCCTACACATCGTTTTCAACCAAGCTACGCCCCTGTTTGGTATCTTTTTAGCCCGACATAACAGTACATGTCAACTCTTAGTAATACACATTAAGACAAGTATTTGCTGGGTATTATGATTTATGATACTGAATATATTACGTGTGAAGGATATGCCATATTGTTGCAAGAGTAATTAATATTTTGGGGATAACTTTATTCTTTTTACAAAACCACTAATACATATGTTAACTCCCACAAAATCTACAGGAGACAAGTGACTCCGTTTGCCTCAGTGTGGCTATGGCCCTTGGCTGCGTTTCACATAACTTACAATAAAAATCGCCGTAAGTCAAATTGACAAATTCATGTCGTTTGTTTAAATTTTGATCGACATTTAAGATGATTGCATTTCCAGAAAATATATAATTTTCTGCATGGTTTTAGCCATTTTAGATTCATTTCGATGAATATTAAAAATAATATGAATAAGTGCTGGTTTACATTTACGGTGATTTTTGTCGAAAGATTTTTTTGTGAGATTGTTATGTTATGGTTGAGTTGACTTTTTATGACAGTTATTAGTTTAGTTCATTTATGACAGCTCTAGAGATGAGTGACAGTAATGTTTAAAAAGTAAAAACAGAAACAACATGCGTGTCAGAAGATGAAATCTAATGCTATTAGGAAAACTTCATGATTAATGTGGTATCATTGCGGAAGAATATATTTTGTTATTCAAATGACAATATTATTACTATGAGATAGTATTTATTGTTGATTTTTTTCAATACAGTCATAAATAGATCTATCTATTTCTTCTGATTTTTCGTTATGTACTAATTTGGACTATTTTTAGAATATTTTGGATTTTCTTATCTATTTATATATTATATTTATTTATATCCATTTTTTATATTAATTGTAGAAAGTAAATACTTGGCATATCAATACACAATGAGCATTCCGATGTTAGTCATAGTATTACGTCATATATGGGGTTTTCTTCAGACGGTTTTATGATACACATATTGACCTGCTAATTGTGTTTTGTTGGTCATACACATTTTCTTATTTTTAATGGATTTTTTGTAAGTTTAAAACTATATTGAACATACTATAGTATGTTGTATATGTTTTACACTTTATTATATATATAACAACGAATATAACAATACCAAAAACAACGAAGACAACAACAACAACAACGAAAACAGTAATAACTATTACTATAATAAAAGTAAGATAATACTACGATATGATATACTATTTTTCAACTACTACTTTCATCTATTTTACTTTTTTTACATCTTCAAGATGTTGGCTCGTTAATTGAAAATGGTACAGTTAAAATCGTTTTTATTTTATCTAAGGTGAAACTGATCACGAAGAAAGTATATTGCTGTGCTCGTGTTTGTGCTATTTCATTTCGAAGATGATACCTCCGTCCATATATAATATTCCGTCATTTTTTATGAAAATGAGCTTATTAAGATATCATTCTTTTATACATATGAAACTGACTTTAAAAATGAGCATTGTGATAAAAATGGACAACAAATCTACTATTCTTTATAAAAAAAATGCACTGGAAACCATGTCTTTCTTACATAGTTTTGCTTTAGAAAAAAAGTCATCGGCTATACCCACATGGTTTTTAAACTAAAACTCATACAACAATAAGTTTTTATATTTTAATTTCCTTTGGTCCAATGTCAGTACGTTCACAAGTATAAATAAAATCATGGACTTTCGTGCGTTTTAAATAAGTATTTGTCTATTAACGTTAAATAGCGCATGTTTTAGTTTATTCTAAAACATGTTTATCTACACATCAAATAATAGTTAATGTAATGTTTCAGTTTAATACATACTATTATACACTTGTATAGCTTTTCGAAGAAAGACAACACAAGATTTTATGTAAAAAAAATTTCCGCCGTAAGCTACCCATATAACCTAGTTTTCTTGGTAACAAAATGAAGCCAAAACTTGAAAAAGACTTTTTTTTTGGAAAATTGTACATGTTTGCGGCTTAAATTGTTCAATCCATACAACTGCAACAAAGATTCCTTTGGTTTCTTAAAAAATACAACTTTAATTTAAGATTTCGTAAACATGAAACTTGTTGGCCAACATCCTTAATTTCTTTCACATACTACACAAATCGTACACAAATGTTACTATGGCTACCACAAATAATATTCATATTCATAGAGACATTGAGAGAAACATTAACGAAATGCCAATCTGTTTGCAGTCATTGACGAGCAATCATCATGTCATGCAGATACGGACAAACAGAGAGCTCAATATGTTAGTGAAAATAACAAAATCACTAAAAAAAGTAAACTTGAAGCCAGCGATCACAATTCTACTGAACTCACTGGCCGATGCGATAAAAGGGGAGAATTATGTGAAAATAGAGGATCGCGAATATACGCTACGTGTGAAAAGAAAGTGGTTTTGAAGCTCAGGACGGTTGCAGTGCCAGTAAATCCATGATTGATAATGAATTGAATTATCAAGATGAAAATTTACCCGGACAAGAGGCGACAAAGAAAATAAATGAGGATAACTTTTCTTTGTTCGTGAATACAGACGAACATCAGCTGAGTAGTGGAGTTAAAAATGGCAAACAAATACAGAACTATATATTTGTCACAGACCATCAGTTTATAAATAAAGCTCATGGCATTCCTCCGAATGAAATGAACGGCACATGTGATGAAATTGAATTTGATGGTTGTATAGACAGAGGCGATTGTATAGAAGAAGATTTACAGACGAAGGATGTTACTGTCAATGAGGAGGTGACAGTAGAAGCACAGTGTTTGCCGAGAAGCTTAAATGAAAAGAGTCATAATGTTGGAAATAAATCACTTAAAGGTGAAAAGCAAAGAGAACAAGACGAAGTCATTGATGCGAACAAAGACGAAGGCTGTGCGGCGTGTCGAGGAGAACTGCAGAATCAAGTTCAACTGGAATCAACATCCACGGCAAATGAAAACGACATTTACAACTGGCAGAAACCTAACGTTTGCACCCTATCACGTTCTAGCACCCGCCCAATTTGTTTATGAAAATAAAGAGCTACATGTCGCTACAGAATTTAATTTTGAAAAAGATCACTTTAACACCACAAGAATACTTTCTGAACAACAAGAATTGCATGAGGATACTGAAGAATTTGTAGAAAATTAAATACTGATGGTTGCGAAAGTTGAAACGATTGAAATGCTCGTTGCTATAGAAATAGTTGTAAACAATGAAGAATATTCATTAGATTTCAAAGAAGACAGTTCCTGTGAATTAAGAGGCTATGCGCAGCTTGATGACGGTAAAACATGCAGTCAAGATAAAGAAGAGAACCCACTAGATGTTGATGGAGTGTTAGCTTTGGAACACACCTCTGATACCGCTTTAAAGAATATACCGCAAAATGAGCAAATGCATCTGCCTACAGAAGTATATTGCCTTTTTGAAAATACAGAACATCACCAGACTGGCGAAATAACACACACAATGGAGAAAAGAGAAGAACAAATAGTATGTGATATACCACAGTGTGACGATGGTAACGTTTTGGCTGATAGAGAAGACATTAAACGTCAAGAAAGATCTATTTGTAACAGCATTAGACCGTCACGAAGTCATCGACATACCAAATGGCAATTACAGACAAATTGTGGCAAGTTATAAACTTTATCCTAGTATTTTGTTTAAATTACATTAACAAAAATACGGAACGAGGCGTTATACATCTATAGATTTTTTTTAATTCTTTGGTATTGAATCGAGTCTTTCTAAAGCTTTCTTTCGAATGCGATATGCTTATGAAAGAAGTGCGTTGTTAATAGAAAATATACTTTTTAATTAAAGATTGTTACCATTATGTTATATTGTTAAGTGTTATCGCACATGTAACGTATAACATAACTTATAAAATGACTGGCTGCATTTGAACATTTTATCAAATGTAATACAGGGAGAAACAATTACTTTTATGATATAAAGTACGCTTAGTCTCATTATGACTTCTCCCGCAAATGGTTTTTAAATTGTTTTCTATCGGAAAAAGCAAAACAGTGAGAAGAAGCCACAAATACAATAAAAGTATTCAAATTCTATTTCAGGACATAAGAACCAACTCCAACAATTCAGTGAATGGAACAACCCGTATACGAGTTTTCAGTGATTCAAAACCTCACTTTACCAATTCTGAAGACGGAGATAAGGACGAAGGTTAGTTTTATTCAAATGAATAAAATGATTGATTGATTGATTGAATTCTTAGCGTCAGTTTTATGCCACCGATGGCTATTAACCTAACCACTGTTTCCTGGGATCCTGAATGGTTAACAAGTACTCGAACACACCCAATATCTGCAAGTAACTGATACCTTTACAACTTGAATCAGCGGTGAGAGACGAATGATAATGAGACACAATGTCAGATTACACTTCTACTAGCTGTAGAAAGAATGATTTCATAAACTCAATGTGGAGAACACGTGTAGTTTTATTTATCGAGCGACATTGTACAACAATACGAATGCATACATTTTACGAATTGTTTCATACATTATATGAATAATAGATTTAAACGGAATGAATCAACATCCCTTTTTCTTACAAGAAAAATGAAAGTTTCACATTTTCTAAAATGTATGTCATAAAATTAGATCAATCAATTCTAATCCAAAATAACCAATATGACAATTTTACAAATCTAAAATAACAATGGAATTTAATCCAGTTTTAAACTTTAAACATTAAACAATACATACTTTCAAAATGTCATATGAATAATAGTAACTTTATTATATATTGATTGTCTTTTATTTATATACATAACTAAAATACTAAAACTACTCATTCTTTAATTATCAAAAGAAATACAAATGAAATTATGCTTCTGTAGCAAAGTTAATCTGTTTCATTTAAACACAATTCTGACTATATTTTGACTAAAATTTTGACAAGAATTTAACATAGTCCTTCAGATACTTTGGTTCCCTGGTTTTTCGTTTAAGGCGATCCCGTGGTACGAATGGTTGGTTAGTTTTTGTTGGTTGTTCTACGGGCGGGTTTTCACTGACCATAGGTGTTTGTTGCGGTGGTGGATTGGCAACAATTGGTACCGTGGTCATGTTAGTCGGAGCACGACTTATTTGGATTTCGCGATAAGTAATCCGAGACTTCTCTGACCCTAATAGCCTTCTTTTTTTTTTTTTGCGGCTTATGGTCAGAGGAACTCCTATAGTAAAAACACGGGGATTACTGAAAACCACACAGTCAAGCACTTTCAACGGTGTATTTGACTTTTGGTCTAATGTTTTAGGTAATTTAGCCTGACATATCGATGAATTGATATTTAATTTACCAATCTGCAATGTTAACTGCATCTTTATCTACTGTAGTCTCGTTAAAAGACATTTATGTTACGCAGTACCGAAATCCTTACGAAATCTGCCATTTTGATGTTTTGCATGTTACCGTGATACTCTCGCGAGAAAAAGTGACGTCATACAGGCGGTGAATGCATTAAAATTCCGCTCGTTAAATATATCGACTATCAACAACATTTTCAAGATGTCAGGAGTTAAAGAGTGTAATGGAATTTTAGCGGAGCATTTTTACGGTTTTAAATCTAAAGATGAACAATACGATGTTGTGCTGAGTATTTTAAACGGCAAAGAAAAATTGTGGGCGGAATCACCCGGACTCGATTTCAGAGGGCACAAATTTATATCGCACCGGATTTCGATCACGTGACAGTTGTCGCGTGTGACCTAAATACACTTTTACTTGAAGGAATTTGTTTTTTTTAACTTACTCTGAGAAGGATTGACCCTTACAACGTAATAAAGGTTTACAAAACAAATATTTCGGTTCAGATAGGTAAATAAATATATTGTCAATATATTGATATGCTTGAAATGTTAATCCAATGAATATTCACATAGATATATTGATTTAAAGTTCCTCTCCCACATGGGTGAGGAAATCCCCGTGTTTTTACTATACGAGTTCCTCTGACCCTACACAGCAAAATGAAATGTCAAAAATCGTAAAACAGGCTGTGTAAGGGTCAGAGAAGGCTCGGACTACGCGATAAGGTGATTTGTCACGAATATTGATTTCACTGTATACATTGTATACACTTTTTCTGGGTCATCTAAGTTGTCATCCGCTGATTCCCAAACAAACTGGTCGTATATTTCGATGACTTTGGGGCCAGCACAATGCAGTAATATGCTGGTTTGTACCTTTTTAGCCTTTTCTGTTGCTCCGCTGGCAGACATGTAAACTTCCATTTCACGCCTCCATTTTCTAAAATTCTCGGCCACATTGCCATTAACAATGTCTAATTGCCGCGGGGGGTTTAAATAACGACAGCCATGTCGATTATTTAGTCATGCAGGTTTGAATTTGTAGACAACAAGTTCAGTTCGAATGGTCTTGGGACGAACGCGAGTTTCGTACCAGGTAAATTCACTCAAGCAGAAATAACCAGTTAAATTTAGGATTACTTGTGGTCTAGTACTTCGGGTACGGCCAGGTTCTATATCGCTGCCACCATGTTAACACTTCTACTGGCTGAAGAAGGACTGATTTCATAAACTCAATGTGGAGAACACGTGTAGTTTTATTTATCGAGCGACATTATACAATCATACGAATGCATACATTTTACGAATTGTTTAATACATTATATGAATTATAGATTTAAACGAAATGAATCAACACTGTCGTCTATAAATCATACGGAGAATGTTGCCGGGCGGGATTCGAACTCGCAACCTCTGAATTGATGGTCAGTTGAGTAAAATAAAAGATGTATCATAAATGGAGAGATTATTCGCTAACAATTCAAAAGAACACTGCTGTATGCTATCAAAGTTCACATTGATATGATTGATTTCAAATTTGATCGAAATAAATATCAGAAGAAGATAATTGATAAACATTATTCCGTCAACGTCAATTTATTAATGATCTCTCAATATTCTCTCAATTCCCTTTTTTATATCCATTTCGGATACGACAGCATGGCCTCTGATACAAGCAAAACAATAAAAGACAATGATTCCGATATGGGGGATGAGACTATGTAACATATATAGGGAAACTGACGCCTGACTATATAACATACATAGGGAAACTGACGCCCGACTATGTAACTATATAGAGAAACTGACGCCCGACTATTTAACATATATACGGAAATTGACGCCTGATTTTGTAACATATATAGAGAAACTTACACCTGACTATGTAACATATATAGAGAAACTGACGCCTCATTATGTAACCTATAAAGAGAAACTGACGCCCGACTATGTAACATATATAGGGAAACTGACGCCCGACTATGTAACATATATAGAGAAACTGACGCTTGAATATGTCACATATATAGAGAAACTGGCTGACCCCTGTCTATATAACATTTATAGAGAATTATACGCTTGACTATGAACCATGTATAGAGAAACTGACGCCTGACTATGTAACATCTATAGAGAAACTGACGATTGACTATGTAACATATAATGGAAAACTGATGCCCGACTATGTAACATGTATTGATAAAATGACGCCTAGCTATGAAACATACATAGAGAAACTGACGCCCGACTATGTAACATACATAGGGAAACTGACGCCCGACTATGTAACATATATAAAGAAACTGACAACTGACAATGTAACATGTATAGAGAAACTGACGCCTTACTTTGTAACATGAATAGAGAAACTGACGCCTGACTATGTAACATGTATAGAAAAACTGACGCCTGATAATGTAACACATATAGATAAACTGACGCCTGACTATATAACATGTATAGAGAATCTTACGCCTGTTTATGTAGCATATATAGAGAAACTGACGCCTGACTATGTAACATTTATAGAGAAACTGACGCCCGACTATGTAATATGTATAGAGACTTTGACGCCTCACTACGTAACATGTATAGAGAAACTGACGCCTGTCTATTTGACATATATAGGAAACTGACATCGGACTATGTAACATACATAGGGAAACTGACGCCCGAACATGTAATATATATAGAGAAACTGACGCCTGACTATGTAACATTGAGAGAAACTGACGCCCGACTATGTAACATATAGAGAAACTGACGCCCGACTATGTATCGTATATACATAAACAGACGCCTGACTACGTAACTGATATAGAGAAACTGACGCCTGACTATGTAACATATAGAGAAACTGACGACTGACTATTTAACATATATAGGGAAACTGACGCCGGACTATGTAACATATATAGAGAAACTGACACCTGACTATGTAACATATATAGGGAAACTGACATCGGACTTAGTAACATACATAGGGAAACTGACGCCCGACTATGTAATATATATAGAGAAACTGATGCCCGACTATGTAACATTTATAGAGAAACTGACTCCTGACTATGTAACATATAGAGAAACTGACGCCAGACTATGTAACTTATATAGAGAAACTGACGCCTGACTATGTAACATATAGAGAAACTGACGACTGACTATTTAACATATATAGAGAAACTGACGCCGGACTATGTAACTTATATAGAGAAACTGACGCCTAACTATGTAACATATAGAGAAACTGACGACTGACTATTTAACATATATAGGGAAACTGACGCCGGACTATGTAACATATACAGAGAAACTGACGCCTGACTATGTAACATATATAGGGAAACTGACATCGGACTTAGTAACATACATAGGGAAACTGACGCCCGACTATGTAATATATATAGAGAAACCGATGCCTGACTATGTAACATTTATAGAGAAACTGACTCCTGACTATGTAACATATAGAGAAACTGACGCCAGACTATGTAACTTATATAGAGAAACTGACGCCTGACTATGTAACATATAGAGAAACTGACGACTGACTATTTAACATATATAGAGAAACTGACGCCGGACTATGTAACTTATATAGAGAAACTGACGCCTAACTATGTAACATATAGAGAAACTGACGACTGACTATTTAACATATATAGGGAAACTGACGCCGGACTATGTAACATATACAGAGAAACTGACGCCTGACTATGTAACATATATAGGGAAACTGACATCGGACTTAGTAACATACATAGGGAAACTGACGCCCGACTATGTAATATATATAGAGAAACCGATGCCTGACTATGTAACATTTATAGAGAAACTGACTCCTGACTATGTAACATATAGAGAAACTGACGCCAGACTATGTAACTTATATAGAGAAACTGACGCCTGACTATGTAACATATAGAGAAACTGACGACTGACTATTTTACATATATAGAGAAACTGACGCCGGACTATGTAACTTATATAGAGAAACTGACGCCTGACTATGTAACATATAGAGAAACTGACGACTGACTATTTAACATATATAGGGAAACTGACGCCGGACTATGTAACATATATAGAGAAACTGACACCTGACTATGTAACATATATAGGGAAACTGACATCGGACTTAGTAACATATATAGGGAAACTGACGCCGGAATATGTAACATATACAGAGAAACTGACGCCTGACTATGTAACATATATAGGGAAACTGACATCGGACTATGTAACATATATAGAGAAACTGACGCCCGACTATGTAATATATATAGAGAAACTGATGCCTGACTATGTAACATTTATAGAGAAACTGACTCCTGACTATGTAACATATAGAGAAACTGACGCCAGACTATGTAACTTATATAGAGAAACTGACGCCTGACTATGTAACATATAGAGAAACTGACGACTGACTATTTAACATATATAGAGAAACTGACGCCGGACTATGTAACTTATATAGAGAAACTGACGCCTGACTATGTAACATATAGAGAAACTGACGACTGACTATTTAACAAATATAGAGAAACTGACAATTGACAATGTTACGTAATTAAAGTGATTGACAATTATCAATGTAACGTATATATATATATAAATATATAGAGAGAGAGAGAGAGAGAGAGAGAGAGAGAGAGAGAGAGAGAGAGCGAGAGAGTGACAGAGAGAGAGAGAGAGAGAGAGAGAGAGAGAGAGAGAGAGAGAGAGCGAGAAAGAGCGAGCATATAGAGTGATTGTCAATTGACAACATAAAGTATAAAGAGGAATTGACAGTTGACATATGTAGATCGACAATTGGCAATGTAGCATATAGAAAGGTGTCGACTTTGACAATTTACATATAAAGAGGGCTTGACAATTACCTATGCAACATATATAGAGGGATCGACAATGTTACATATAAAGAGAGATTGACACTTGACAATGTAACCTATATAGAGGATCGACATTTGAGAACGTAACGTATATAAAGAATTAACAATTGATTATGTAACGTATATAGTTGGATTTACACTTGACAATGTAACATATATATAGAGAAATTGACAATTGACAATCTTACGTATATAGTGACAATTGACAATGTAACATATATAGAGGGATTAACAATTGATTATGTAACGTATGTAGAGGAACTGACACTTGACAATGTAACATATATATAGAGAGATTGTCAATTGACAATGTAACGTATAAAGAGTGACAACTGACAATGTAGCGTATATAGATGATTTGACAATTGAGTATGTAACGTATAAAGAGGAATTAACAATTGACTATGCAACACATACAGAGGGACTGAAACTTGACAATGTAACATATATAGAGAGGAATTGACATTTTGCAACGTAACGTATACAGAGGGGTTGACAATTGACAGTGAAACATATTGATTGTCAATTGACAATGTAAATTCTAAAGAGGAATTGACAGTTGACATATAAAGATCGATCGACAATTGACAATGTAACATTATATAGAGGGATTGACAATTGGCAATGTAACGTATATAAAGGGGTTGACAATTGATAATGTAAAGTATATATAGAGGGATTGACAATTGACAGTATAAAGCGTATATAGAGGAATTGACACTTGACAATGTAACATATATATAGAGAGTTTGACAATTGGCAATGTAACGTATATAGAGTGACAACTGACAGTGTAACATATATAGAGGAATTAACAATTGATTATGTAACGTATAAAGAGGAATTAACAATTGACTATGCAACATATATAGAGGGACTGACACTTGACAATGTAACATATGTAAAGGGATTGACATTTTGCAACGTAACGTGTAAAGAGGGGTTGACAATTGACAGTATAGAGGGATTGACAATTGACAACGTATTAGATATAGAGCGATTGGCAATTTACACTGTAACATAATATTATACAGAAGGACTGACAATTGACTATATAACATGTATAGAGGGATAGACAATTGACAATTTAACTGATATAGAGGAATTGACAATGTTACATATATAGAGAGAGATTCACAATTGATTTAACGTATATAGATAGATTAACAATTGACAATGTAACATATATAGAGCAATTGACATTTGACCATCTCCGAAAGTAACTGATAACTTTCCCACTTAAATTAGAGGCGAGAGACAAAGACTATGAGACGCAATGCCGTATATCAATCATCACGGAAACAGTGGCCTGGCGGGGATTCGAACTCAATGCCCCTGGACCGAAAGACGGACGTGCTACCGACTGAGCTACTCGGACCCTACATCAACATAGGACTGGTATATGAAATAAAACTACGAAGAGTATGTATATCACTTTTTATATATAAAACTGAAATTATTTTCATGGTTAAAACACGAGCAGAATAAAAGATTATTTGTGTAATAGCGTTGAAATGATAATACGTTTAAAACAAAGTAGTTGTTTAAGCATGCAGTAAATCGAACTTACACATACATGTACATGGCATTTGTTCAACACAAAAATATTTGGTTTCCACTGTAGTTTCATGCATGTACATATAAACAATAAAAAAAGAAACCAAACAACTGATAAAGACAGAAAATAACTAAAATTACGAAGTGCATGCGTCCTCCATATTTTAACATGTTTTACTTTTTCTCATGCATGATAAAATTAAAAAAGTTAACGATGGAATTCAGTAAGTGACACGTATGATAACAAGTTGAAGTGTAACTTATGAACAACATGTGATTTTTTTATAGTCAGCAAATGTAAAATGCTGTTTTTGTTTGTTTTCAAAATAGATAATTTCCTTTCTTTTGAAACTGTTTAAAACAAATTTGTTATAGCGTTGCCCGAGTACGTATGCACTTTGGTCGATATCACTCATGTGTGACGGGACCGGTAGGTTTTCACGGTTTGCACGTGCACGGAAACCACGTAGTATAATTTCTCCATATTTTAGATTTTTTTTAAAGGGGTTTAACGCCATTTTCAACACATTTAAGGTTATATATGGCATATCAAGCTTTACTGGTGAAGGAAGACCTCAGAGTGAATCTGAGAAGACCACCGTCTTTTCTCCTTTAACGCGGGGCGGAACTCGATTCTACGACCCTAGCTAGCAGTGAGAGGTACGTGAGGCGCCGTAGGATACACTTTTTTAAAAGATAAAACTTGAAATGCGCCCATGGGACACAGATGCCCCCGCTTTGTAACTATATTGTAGATATCAATAAAGCCATATATCAAGTTTCAACAAAATCGGTCCATCAAAAAAGATTTTAGAGGTCGGAAACCGTCAGCCAATCGAAGGAGTATCACCTAATTAATATGCGCCAATTCTATCCATTGTCGAACTTGTCCTGGATCTTGTTGATATAAAGTCAAATATGATTTGTCGGTCCATAAATAAATATCAGAGGTCAGAAACTATCAGCCAATCCGGGGCAGAGCCCAAAAACACCTAATTAATATGCAGGGATTTTGACGGAAATCGAACTTGAGCTGTAGTTTATCACCATACATATTTCTACCAAATATGATTAAAATCCATTCAACCCTTTAAGAGATATCGAGCATAAACCAATTTCTTGACATTTGTAAATAATCCAAGTGCAAAAAGGGGCATAACTCCATCACAAACCATCAGACCGGAACGAATACAAACTTGACCTGTATTACCTGAATGTGAAGTCACACATCAAATTTGGTTTAAATCTGTTCATTAAAACTAAAGATATAACTCGGAAACCATTTTCGTACGCACGGTACGTACGGCCGGACAGCGGTGATACTATAAGCCCCGCACCCCCATTGAAAATGGCGGCATAGCAAATACGATATATTACAACAGACAGTTATATAAGTAAAGACACCATACTATCTGACAGGAAACAAAAAAACATAAAATAACATTATGCATTGAATTATCTATATTTTAGACAAATATTGAAATGAAATGGTTAAAAACAATGAGTGAAACATAGCACGTCTAGCTGCAAACGGAATTACGAGATCTATTTGAAATTAAAATACACTATAATAAACCAAACTATTTAACATATATCAAACTGAACTTTAACATATATCAACATGGTATATACTTGTACGTGCCTTTTGTTTAACAGTAAAATTACCAGAGATAGCGCATATAAAAGGAAAAAAAAAAACACTTAAAATTACTTAGAATATGCATTCTTCAAATGTCTACGTTTTTTTTTTCGAGATCACCGATTATGCTTGGGGCTGACAACTGATACTTTCTTCTTCAACAAATATCTCATTGACATGAAAAGAAACCGAAAACAGCTTGTATAGCACTCTTAACATTAAAATGAAATTAATGTTATGATTATACCAACAGCGGAATGGGAAATCATCTCAGTGCAAACAGTGCAGGAATGCTGAAATAACATGAACTAAAATGATATATACATTGTTTTTACATAATATGTGTTTAACAGTAAAATTAGAAAGAAAAAAAAACGATAAGATGCATACATATATAAGATATAGAACCATTAGAGATACGCCCGTCTTGTTGCGGCCCTATTCATCTTGAGCGGCTGTTTTGGACACATTGATACTTTCAAGTCTTTAACGGCATTATTTAAGCTGCATGTAACATATATAACAGATGGAACATTTTTAACGCTTGAAAATCGATCAGATCGAACGTATATGGCAGCCAAAAATGATTTGGGAAATGACTTGAACACTTGTTATAGAGAGTAAACGTTATCAAATATTTAATTTCTTCCTATCGGCTAAAATTTGTACAATTAATGTAGTTTTCACGTTTCATGTATGTTTTCGATAAAACTATTGATATTTATTATATATTATATAATAATAATGTATATACTTTTACAAGAATTGATACATTATCTTGTAACTATGGTTACACATTCAAATACGAGATGACGGGACGACGCCGTTGCCCTCCGCTACAGACAGCATCTTCTTCACCATAGGTTTTTCCATGTATATGTCCCACAGCTGAGACACCAAGTCCGTCACGAGAACATCGTTGGAGTTTTTGCCAACCATTCGTAAAAGGAATATTCCATCATCTCGGAGAAATGAGGCAAACTTTTTGCAGATCCTCTTGTCCAACTCTGTTTGTAATCTGCAATAAAATCATCTCAATATTCAATGTCAATCGTACATACTCGACCAATTCCGTCATCCTTCGGTATTAAACCTGAAATTGGGATAATCGGCGAGTTGGTCCGAATGTATATATGCTTATGATATTTTTGTAATGATTTAAAGGTAAAAATCCTTTTGTAAATATTTTAATTAATGTTAACCATATACTTCATCATAAAACATATTTTCATTCTGATAAAGCATACTATTACGCCGTCCTAGTACAGTAGGATTTTTTATAATTCTCGTGTATTTATTAATGGGGAAAAAGCCAAAAAAAAAAACTATTATAAAACAAGAAAGTGGAGTATTGCAAGCAATACTTTGTTTACATACACTCAGTGAATGTTTTAAAGGACTAGTTTCTGTAAACGGTGACATACGATTTGCAATGCCATGAGAAAAATATGGTTGGCATGGCAACACAATTGGTTAAATTGACTGTCTGTCCATCCATGAAATCTGGATGCTGCGATAACTTCAAAAGCAGTTTTGTAGGTTGTCACAACTTTGTTAGTTTGCAATGTTCAAAAAAGCGTCCCGGATATTTCCTTGAAAAATAGCGGCCATTTTGTTCAAGGGAGCCATAATTGAGGTTGGTTTAAAACTAAAATTTAGGGTTGTTACAGGTCCGTTTTACTTCTTTTAATATAATATTATGTATATGATGTATTTGTTTTGTTTTTTTTCAAGGACATTTTGTCATACTCTATTATATATGATTCGTTCTTATATGATGCATGTTCTTGCATTTTTTTTATATAATTAAGTCGGAGTGCAGCTAAAAAAATGCTGAACATTATAGATAGAGAGCAGGGGCGTAGCTTGTCTGAAAACGATGTGTAGGCACAGTTGTAGGTGGAGGCTACGGGTGCATATTCCCCCGTTTTCCCCTCAGCTAGACTGTCGCAGGTGCGTTTTGGCGTATATTTCTTATGTTTTAGGGATTATCTTTATTATTAACATTGATTTCAGTTTTATAACCAAAATAAAAGTTATTGAAAATATCTGGATCATATTCAATGATTATTTGTTGCGAATTCATAATTTACTCACTACCCACTAGCGGTCCGATATTTATTGCATTTTTGGCAATTTTATTTTTTGACTTCTCAGGAAAAAGTGTAGGCACGTGTCTACAGTGCCTATAGAAAACTACACCCCTGGTAATTGGCAATTAATCATTTTACTCTACATTACTACTGTGGGATCTTTGAAATAGTTTAGATGATTGATTAATTAATTAGACAATTATTATGTAACTTAATTCTAAAAGAAATGAAATAATGAGAACTTGTCTTATTTTACATTTTGTTTTGGAACGTACTACCAATATAAACAATGAATTTAGTTCAGTTATTTTATCAAACTTTCTAACTTAGTGGCATTGGTTGACAATCACTGAACATAGGTAGAATCATGAGCAAACCATGAATTTCGTGTTCAGCTTGAAATCTTCAGTTTTAATAGTGAATGCTGACTGAATAACATGATTTGGATAGTAAGTGTTTTCAGTGAGAACTTGCAATGTTTATAATAGTCTAGACATTAATGTAACATTAAACAGTATTTGGAATTGAAAGAGTTATTCAACAAAGTGAAATATATTTTTGCGGAACCCAACTTTGTATTGTTTGATTATTTTAATATTTTACTGCATACGGAATGTTATTTGATATAAGAACTCTCACACTCAAATCAAAGCGCACTTGAGGATTCAAACTGATCCTTAAATAAAATCAGTGGTCACGTGTCTGGACTAATCTGAATATTACCTATAAAATACTATGTTAGACATAAACACTTCGTTAAGAGTTTCATAAAGTGTACGTGTAGCGCAGAAAAGCAAACTTGATCAAAGCTTCTGGAAGTGCAGGTTTATTACAAAGATGGCGTCAACACGGACTTTTGAATTGAAGATTTGAGTTTATTACAAAGTGGTGACAGAAGCAGGATTAACATCAAAACATTCGAACCAGACCTCCATGTTTATTAGCATATATTACTGTTAAATGTTCAAAATATTTAATTTAATCTGACGTCTTAAGGACCACTGGGGAAAACAAAGCGAGTCGGGGCGACTATTGATGCCAATTTTGTCTATTGCATTACTATTTATATAATTGCGGAATGTATTTTTGCGATACTATCGATTTTGCAGCAGGGATTATTTTTTCCACATACAGTCAACCCCGTCGTGAGCAGCCAGTCAAAGGAAGAAGCAAAAGTGGCCTTTTAAAGCATAGAAATGGGAAATAGTTAATGTGGCTGCTTAATAGAGGTGACCACTTGCACAGGTTTGACTGTGTATACAATGTCATGTTGGTATGTCGATTTCAACATGGCTATGTGTTCCTTTAAAGTTATTTCAATGTATAGCTATATCTAATAACTACGACAATTAAAACATACATAAGTCATACCTTGAACTAATCTTTAAGTATTTCTTCACTGTAACCACCCTGTTTCGCCGGAAAATGGCTCGAAACAACCACAACAATAGACTGCCACACGTTACCATGGAAAGCAAAATTAGCCAATACCATAGAAACAGGAAAATCTTTTCATTAAAGAGATTCAGGGGAAGTACACATTGGACTGTCCACATCTGAAATTAAGAAAAATAGAAAATGATGTATCGTCAGTTTCTTTAAGGAAACATACGTACGTGCGAGCGAGGCGTGATCCAGTAGTAGAAAATCGGACTCAAGATCCGGGGGTGGGGGGGGGGGGGGGGGGGGGTCGTGGATTAGAACACCCGCGACGGCCATGCATGGTGTCCTTACTATATCCGCATACCATTATGCTAAATAATGTTTCTCCACAATAACACTTCGAGGGCGATTTGTCAAGGTTGTAAGAACTTGTTTCACAATCGATGTAAAATAAATAAGTTTACTTGTTCAAGTGGTTCCGATTTTGCTGTGTCAAGATCATGCCTCGAGTTGAAGCCCAGTTCTGATCAAAATGTTTATATGAGAAAGTTGCTAGTTACTTGCAGAAGGGCGCCGACTCTTCCTCGACTCATTAACACGGATTTGGTGGAAATAGAGTAACTATTATTACCATGCAATCGAACTAAAATAAATTAATATAAACTAAAAACTAGTAAAAAACTAGTATAGTTTTTTTCTTTTTTTATCACATTGATCAGCGTTCACCATTACTGAATTAGGCCATTATAAGTTAATTGCTAGATTTTCATCCATTTTTTTTCTAAAAAGGGAGAGTGACGAGATTTTCCTTTTTATTTTTTTATTTTTTTTGTATATACATTTTTGAAAACAATAAATTGGGGCGGCATGAACATTAGGGGGCGGACGAGGATGGTATTCTAGCAATTAATTTATATTATGACCTTACTGAATTATATATGTATTTTTAATGAAAATTCAAATAAGACAAATTCTTTTGACTGGTCTTCTTACTTGCGTGTTCTGCATCTGGCGAATGACGAAGTCACACATGGTGACACGTGGAAACCTGAACGACTCTTTAATTCTGTGTTCAAATGCGAGCGTGTTGACAGCCTCTGAACCCCACATGCTAAAGAAACCACCAAGGAAGGCGTCCAGCAGGAAGAATTGACAGACCACGTTGATGCAAAATAAAATCTTTACGAAGAGATATAGTCCTGGAAATATGAATGAAAGTTTATAAACGCGGATCTTGGGTAGAACCAGTACTACACGTTCCTCGATACTGCATAAAACCAGTACTACACGTTCCTCGATCTTGGGTAGAGCCAGTACACGTTCACCGATCTTGGGTAGAACCAGTACTTGGCGTTCCCCGATCTTGTGTAGAACCAGTACTACGCATTCCTCGATTCTGGGTAGAGTCAGTACTACGCGTTTCTCGATCCTGGGAAGAGACAATACTACGCGTTTCTCGATCCTGGGAAGAGTCAGTACTACGCGTTCCTCGATCTTGGGTAGAGCCGGTACTACGCGTTCCCCGATCTTGGGTAGAACCAGTACAATGCGTTCCCCGATCTTGGGTAGAGCCAGTACAATGCGTTCCCCGATCCCTGGTAGAACCAGTACTACGCTTTCCCCGATCTTGAGTAGAACAAGTACTACACGTTCCTCAATCCTGGGTAGAACCAGTACAATGCGTTCCCCGATCTTGGGTAGAGCCAGTACAATGCGTTCCCCGATCTTGGGTAGAGCCAGTACAATGCGTTCCCCGATCCCTGGTAGAACCAGTACTACGCTTTCCCCGATCTTGAGTAGAACAAGTACTACACGCTCCTCAATTCTGGGTAGAACCAGTACTTAGCGTTCCCCGATCCTGGGTTGAGCTAGTACTATGCGTTCCCCGATCTTGGGTAGAACCAGTACTACACGTTCCCCGATCTTGGGTAGAGCCAGTACTTCGCATTCCCCGATCCTTGGTAGAGCCAGTGCTACACCTTCCCAGATCTTGGGTAGAGCCAGTACTACGCGTTCCCCGATCTTGGGTAAAACCAGTACTACGTGTTCCCCGATCCTGGGTTGAGCCAGTACAACATGTTCCCCGATCCTGGGTGAAACCAGTACTACACGCTCCTAAATCCTGGGTAGAACCAGTACTACGCGTTCCCCGATCTTGAGTAGAGCCATACACGTTCCTCGATCCCGGGTAGAACCAGTATTACGCGTTCCCCGATCTTGAGTAGAGCCATACACGTTCCTCGATCCCGGGTAGAACCAGTATTACGCGTTCCCCGATCCTGGGTAGAACCAGTACATGTTCCTCGATCCTGGGTAGAACCACCAGTACAACATGTTCCCCGATCCTGGGTGAAACCAGTACTACACGCTCCTAAATCCTGGGTAGAACCAGTACTACGCGTTCCCCGATCTTGAGTAGAGCCATACACGTTCCTCGATCCCGGGTAGAACCAGTACTACGCGTTCCCCGATCTTGAGTAGAGCCATACACGTTCCTCGATCCCGGGTAGAACCAGTATTACGCGTTCCCCGATTCTGGGTAGAACCAGTACATGTTCCTCGATCCTGGGTAGAACCACCAGTACTACATGTTCCCCGATCCTGGGTGAAACCAGTACTACATGCTCCTAAATCCTGGGTAGAACCAGTACTACGCGTTCCCCGATCTTGAGTAGAGCCATACACGTTCCTCGATCCCGGGTAGAACCAGTACTACGCGTTCCCCGATCTTGAGTAGAGCCATACACGTTCCTCGATCCCGGGTAGAACCAGTATTACGCGTTCCCCGATTCTGGGTAGAACCAGTACATGTTCCTCGATCTTGGGTAGAACCACCAGTACTACATGTTCCTCGAACATGGGTAGAACCAGTACTACGCGTTCCCCGATCTTGAGTAGAGCCATACACGTTCCCCGATCCTGGGTAGAACCAGTACATGTTCCTCGATCCTGGGTAGAACCAGTATTACACGTTCCTCGATCCTGGGTAGAACCAGTATTACACGTTCCCCGATCCTGGGTAGAACCAGTACATGTTCCTCGATCCTGGGTAGAACCACCAGTACTACACGTTCCTCGAACCTGGGTAGAACCAGTACTACACGTTCCTCGATCTTGGGTAGAACCAGTACACATTCTCCGATCTTGGGCAGAACCAGTTCTACACGTTCTTCGATCCTGGGTAGAACCAGTACACGTTCCACGATCCTGGATAGAACCAGTATTACAAGTTTTCCGATCCTGGGTAGAACCAGTACTACACGTTCCCTGATCCCGGGTAGAACCAATACAACACGTTCTCCAATCTTATGTAGAACCAGTACTACACGTTCCTGGGTAGAAAATTAGTATTTAATTTGACGGGTCGTATTTATTGATGCAGTCATTCTGAACTACTTTGTAAATCTTTCTGACAGTAGGTTGGATCATTCATTGTGTAATAATGCTGAACTATATCATTCTGGCAGCAAGTAAAATAATTTCATTGTGTAATAATGCTGAACTATATCATTCTGACAGCAAGTTGAATTTATATCATTCTGTCAGCAAATTAAATAATATCATTGTGTAATAATGCTGAACTGTATCATTTTGTCAGCAAGTTAGATAATATCATTGTGTAATAATGCTGAACTATATCATTCTGACAGCAAGTTGAATTATATCATTCTGTCAGCAAGTTAGATAATTTCATTGCGTAATAATGCTGAACTATATCATTCTGACAGCAAGTTGAATTATATCATTCTGTCAGCAAAGTTAGATAGTTGCACTGTGTAATAATGCTGATCTAGATCATCTGGCAGCAAGTTGAACAATTTCATTGAGTAAAAACGCTGAACTATATCAATACGACAGCAAGATGAATTAAGTGACTATGTCAGCAAACTGAATAATTTCATTATGTAATAATGCCGAATTATATTATAGCATTCTGTCAGCATGTTGAACCATTTCTTGTATAATGATATTTAGGAGTATCATTTATTATGTTTGAACAGATTATATTAAAATCTGACCAGCTATGATAAAGCTGTTGCCCAGAACAGACGGACGGACACATATACGCCAGCTTACAATGATTCATAACAACATTCACTTTTTCAGTATTATTTGTTAAAAAAATAATAAAAAAGTTACTTTTTCTCTGCTCTGCTTACTAACTTACCAAATATTATCCCTACACCTTTCCAACCTTTGGACGGCAATATTAATAATACAACGATTTTTATTATTCTACTTAACGTTTAAAAAACCTTATAGTTTACCTATTAAATACGTTCCCTCTCTTCTGTTCAAACAGAGGCATATTCGAGAAGCCTTCTGCCGGAGCCGAACCATCACATTCCAGTGGTATTGCCGGTTGGCCTCCAGCCAGCGGTCTATATAGACAGCGATATCTCTGACCTTTTCCTCCCGTTTGCTCTG